>CM035163.1:7846659-8167752 GCA_020205615.1 Panax quinquefolius | reverse complement strand
ATTTCTATAAATAGGGTCTTAGGTTAGAATTGAAAATCACTGAAATCAAGTTTTCTCTCTATTATCGAGCGTATTCTTGTGAGTATTTTGAGTATACTTTGAGTATTGTTAGGCGGTACAAGTTCCTTGACTATATCAGGTGTTTCAACTAAAATCTTCGATCTTTCGAGGCAAGGGATATTATTTTTTCAGAATGATATTATTTCTTCAATATCATTATCTTTGAAATGTTGATCAAGTTTTTATCAAATTTGGAACTTTTTCATATCTAAGTTACTATTCACGGGTTATTATTCATGAGTTACTATTCACGAGTTATTATTCATGAGTTACTATTCATGAAGTTACTATTCACGAGTACTATTCATGAAGCGTGATGATGTTTTTTTGTGGAATTTCTATCTTTTGGTGTTGGAGTTACTATTCACGATATCAAGACTATTCACGATACTGATACTATTCATTCGAAAAATAAAATTTCTTCTTTTTCGTCTAAAAATATATATTCGGATACTAACTCGATTGTATCCATGTTTTGATCATTCTTGAATTTTACACCACTATGATTATTTTTGAGGTATTTTTGGACGTGGATAAAACCAAGTACGAATCCTTAATCCTTAATCCTTGTCATTTTGTTTCCTTTGGATTCGTTTCTTTAAAAATATTTTTCATCATCCTCGGTCTTAAATGATGATATTATGGAATATCTTTGGCCCGTAGTGCAAAGATGAATGATTTCTTAAGAATATCTTTGGCTCAGTAGTGCAAAGATGAATGATTTTGAAGAATATCTTTGGCCAGTAGTGCAAAAGATGAGCAGTGTTTAAATGAACATGAATTAATCGATGAATATCTTTGGCACAGTAGTAAAAGATGAATATTTGATTCCAGATGTATATTGATTGATGTTACAGGGATAAAGATAGGCGATGAACTTTTAAATTCATACATAGAAGATAGTAGTTTGCATTCTCTACTTAACTCTTCTAATGAATTATTATTTCATTTGCGAATATTGATTTAAAATTTGTTGTCTATTGTATTCTATTATATTTTTCCTCGTTGAAGACTAACGATAATTTGTTGTATATTATCTTAGTCATAATATTCTTTTCTTGAGCTAGTTGAGCTCACCCTTTTCATTTTTGTTCCATTTTTCTCGTGGAGGCGAGAATATAGCGATGCAAGTGAAATGGGTATGGAATGAAGATTTTAGAAAGGATTGTTTAGTAGTCCTCACCATTTTTGTAAAATAATGTATCAATAAATGTGATGAGGATTTATTTGAGTATAGATATTGTCTAGAAGATAATATTTGTATTCAAACTCACAGTTTTACTGTTGTAATAATAAAGTTGTAGTTGTTTCTGTACCATGTATTGACAACTCAGAATAGGTGATGTATACCTATTTTGGGGGCGTCACATTATAATAAGGGGGTAAAGTTTCGCATCTACACCTCAGAATCTGGGAAAGCTGATGCCAAACTGGGAAGGACCTTATGAAATCACCGAAGTGCCGAAGCCGGGGACTTATCGTTTGAAGGCATTAGTCGGGTCAACAATTAAAAATACTTGGCACGCTGGCAGGCTTAGGAAGTACTTTTAGTAAAAACGATGTCAGTACATCGGAAGTATGTAAATATCCACGTCATCATCAATAAAAGTTCCTTTATTTTTTTTTTGGTCTCTCAAACAAATCTTATCTTCGTTGATGATCAGTTCAGTGGTGTAAGGAGGTTCGGGGGGACTCATTGACCATTCGATGGTAGCATTAATGGCAGGTGGACCTTATGGGTTTGTCAGGCCCTTCGTGGTAGGCAAACGCCATCCTTAAGACGTTGTCAAGCCCTGCGTGGTAGGAAATTGTCGACATTTAGACCTTGTCAGGCCCTTCGTGGTAGGCAAGTGTCATCCTTAAGACGTTGTCAGGCCCTGCGTGGTAGGCAATTGTCGACATTTAGACCTTATCGCCGCCGTGGTAAGGCAAGTGTCATCCTTAAGACGTTATCGAGCCCTTCGTGGTAGGCAAGTGTCACCCTTAAGACGTTGTCGAAGCCTGCGTGGTAGTAATCGTCGACATTTAGACCTTGTCGTGCCCTTCGTGGTAGGCAAGTGTCATCCTTAAGACGTTTGTCGAGCCCCTGCGTGGTAGGCAATTGTCGACATTTAGACCTTGTCGCTCGCCCTTCGTGGTATCTGGCGTTGTTCTTCGAGACCTTGTCGGGCCCTTCACGGTAGACAAACTGTCGTTCTTTAGACTTCGTCGGCCCCTTAAGTGGTAGGTAAAAGGTCATCTTTTGGTTTTGTTAGGCCTTACAGGGGTAAACAAATTCAATAAAGGTGATCTGTCACACTTCGGTAACTAATAAGTATCCTTTACTTTATTACTTTATTACCTAAATTTTTCTAAGTGTTAAGTTGGAATGCCTCATTCCCTAACTTCATCTTATCTGGTTATATGACATGCTTAGTTGTTAATTATCGGTTCGAGTTGAGTCCATGAAAGAGTTTGTGCATTTTTCCAGTTGAATTAATATTGAAGTATTGGCAGAAAGTAAATGCACCGAAGTCATAAGGAATGAAACCACATTTCATTAATATTTAATTTGACTACAAAATTAGAAATTTTTTACACAAATCCTAAAAATTAAAGAAAGTAAAATAGCAGAAATTTTCACAAACATTCTTAAATAAAACTCAAGAGAAACAAGAACATTCACTTCAAGCATCATTCTCGCCATCTGAAGAGTCGAGCAAAGATGGATCCACGTCAGCTTCTCCTTGCCACGACTTCGGCAGAGCTCATAGCTTTCAGAATATATCTTCATGATATCTGTAAGACCCTAAATTATTAATAAATGAAATTTATTTTCCTCTATTTATTATTTTGAAATAGTAAGGGTTGATTTGATTAATGTGGATAGTTATGAGTAAAATACGCAAATATTTCGAATAAGCAAGTGGTTATAAAATATTCATTATTATTAGGGAATATTCGTTTGGTCGTGGAATATTAAATGCGGTCGGAGAATATAAATGCGGCCATGCCTTGATCTTTTTGTGGGCCCCATAACTGAAAGCGATTGGATGAAGAAAGCGATAAATATAAGTTGTTTATAAATAACTTGGCGTAGTTATTTACCAGATTAATACTCGTTGGAATACCGTTGGTTAAAACACACTAATCTGGCGTTGTTGAGCAAGAATACTTACCGGTATTGCACTAATTATTGATTTTTACGTGAAGGCACTACTCAATAATTATTACGATAATTCGCTCATTATTTTATTTTATTTTATTGATTCAATAATTCTTTGCATTGATATTTTATATTCTTGTTATTTCAATAAATTGTCATTACATAGTATTTTCCATTATCGGAGAAATAATTCATATTATCTGAATAATATTATTGGATAACATTATTGGCAATGTCTAGAAAGTTACATCTAAGGAGAGGTTTGGTCACCTAATTGCACGCCCAAGTGAGAGAGATCCTTATTGGAAAGCCCCCTTCCTCAGAACTACCTGGTTGCGATCTTGTGATTACGTAATATTATTTGTGAATAATTAATTATTGATTTATATGATAAAGAAAATATTGATTTTATGTGGATATAGATGGAGAAAATTTTAAAATGACAATTGTTGAAAATTAATATTTTATCTTTTTTCGATAAAATAATTCATTTAAATATATTATTTTAATAATATATTAATTGGTGATATTTTATAATGAATGTGGGATATATGAGTATATGAGGAGGAAGAGTATTTTTGTGGCATTAAATGTTTAACACATATTTTGTGTGTTGGTGGACACAATTATTAATAGAAATTTGATTATAGCTTGTAAAATCGTCTGTTTATGGATTTGATCAATTTTGTTTGGAATTTGGAAAAACTTTCTTCTATAAAGTTTTATAGAATTGAATTTCCTATAAAAAGTCGCGAGATTCAAATTTTCTGATAAAAGGGCTATTTAGTATGAATTATTGAAGTTCCGAAGCTCCGAAATAATTGATTTTTGGAAGTTTTAATTATTTTATAAAAGAAAAACGTTTTTTAGATGTGTGAGCCTCATTTTACATGTGTTAGGTTGCTGATTTCAGATTCTCAAAGGTTAGGCGTAGACAAATTTTTATAAATATATTATTATATTAAATTTTCGCTTTTGGTGTTTAAAGCATTTTCCTTTAAATAGGGTCTTGGGTTAGAATTGAAAATCACACCGTAAACTCAAGTTTTCTCTCTATATTATTGAGCGTATTCTTGTGAGTATTTTGAGTATACTTTGAGTATTGCTATACTGATGCAAGTTCAAGTTATAGCCTATATCAGGTGTTTCAACTAAAATCTTGTCTTTTCGAGGTAAGGGATATTATTTTTTTCGTAATGATATTATTTCTTTAATATCATTATGCCGAAGTATTGATCTGAATTTTTTAATTAAATTTGGAACTTTTAGTGTTGGGGTTACTATTCACGTATACGGCACTATTCACATATACGGTACTATTCACGAATACGGTACTATTCATCGAAAAATGAAAATTTTTCTTTTCGTCTAAAATATCTATTCTAGATACTAGCTTTGATTGTATCCATGTTTTGATCATTCTTGAATTTTACTCCACTCTGATTACTTATGAAGTATTTTTGAACTTGGATTGTTTAAAATACGAATCCTTAATATTTGTTCTTTTGTTTCACTGGATTCGTTTCCTTTAAAATATTTTTCATCATCCTCAGTCCTAAATGATGATATTACTGAATATCTTTGGCCTGTAGTGCAAATATGAATGATTTCTTGATGAATATCTTTGGCCCGTAGTGCAAAGATGAGCAGTGTTGAGATGAACATGACTCATCGATTAATATCTTTGGCCCATAGATGCAAAGATGAGCAGTGTTTAGGCGAACATGACCAATGATGAATATCTTTGATCCAGAGTGCAAAGATGAATATTTGATTCGGATATATATTGATTGATGTTACAGGATAAAATATCGACTATGAACTTTTAAATTCATATATAGAAGATAGTAGTTTGCATTCTCTACTTAACTCTTCTAATGAATTGTTGTTTCATTTGCGATTGTTGATTTAAAAGCGGTTGTCTATTGTATTCTATTAGATTTTTTCCTGTTGGAGACTAACGATAATTTGTTGTATATTATCTTAGTCATAATATTTTTCTTGGGCTAGTTGAGCTCACCTTTTCCTTTTTGTTCCATTTTTCTTCTCGGGAGGCGAGAATGTAGCGAAAGTCTTAGTGGGGTATGGAATGAAGGGTTCAGAGAGAGTTGTTTAGTAGTCCTCACCATTTTTGTAAAATAATGTATCAATAATTATGATGGGAATTTATTTGCGTGTGGATATTGTCTAGATGACAATATCTGTATTTAAACTCATAGTTTATATGATGTATTAATAAAGTTGTAGTTATTTCTGTACCATGTATTTGGCGACTCAGAATGGGTTGGATGGAATGGACCTATTTTGGGGGTGTCACAATCTCGCTGTTAATCTCATCCGAGATCCGATACTCTTCATAGATTTGCTTGCGAAGGTCATCGGTCAGAGGAGGCCCAAGGTCCCGAAGAGCCTTAAGTTCTCGGATTTCTTCTTCAAGCTTCTTACGCTTATTCAGATGACGAGTTTCTGCCAGCTCTAGCTTCTGGATCGTCTTGGTCAATATCTTAGCATCAACCTTTAATTCTTTGATCTTCTCCATCCTTATTTCGCTCCTCTGAACCAAGTCAACATTCATCTTGACGATCTCCTCATACTGTGCTTTAGTTGACTTCAGTTCTTCATTGGATGCCTTCACATCTTCCTTGGCTTGGGCCAACTCTTTCTGAAGACCTTCATTTGTATGAAGAACGCTTTCACGTTGAGTCCTTTCCCGAGCCAAAGCAGACTTAAGGATGGCATTCTCCTTCCTCAGTGCCTCTTCTTCGGATTCAGCCTCGATAGACTTCGAACGCAGATGCCCGAACACAACATTCGCCATATGTGTCGATATTATTTGACGATTTGAGGATATATAAGTATGAAGATAAATACGGAAATAAAGAGAGAACCGATTTACCTTCGCCAGTAGCTCATGCCTTCATTAAGCAAATCCTCGTTCAAGCTTTTAGAATCGATGGTCATCGGTTTCACTGGACGAAAGCGTCGAGCAGTTGAAAGGAAAGTTTGCATTAAATCGAGGCCACATGGTTGGAGAGGCCATAGATCATCGTCAAATTCGTAAATCAATCGGTGTCTTGGAGGAAAGGGCATGGATTGATTGAGAACTGGCAAGGGGTCCACATATATATTTTCTGAAGAAGGAGACCGAACAGGAGTAGGTTCGGGGACCGATGAAGGAGCAGAGGATGAACCTGGATGGCTATCTGATGGATGTTTCCTTTTTTGGGATGAGATGGGGACAGATCCGATCAGTTCATCATCGAGCACTTGAATTTCGATTGGGACTATTGGAGAGGATGTCAGCCGAAGACGATGGAACTCGGAGCTCATCGGCAGTCAAAGGGGTTATCTTCGTCCTTATCTTTTTAGTACGAAGAACCTTTGCCCGATCGTGCAAAGGTATGTTAAGAAGACTTCTCTTCATTGGGGCAGGTTCGGAAGGTGCAGAGCTAGGGTTCGATGAAGGGGTTGCTTGTGGAATTGCTTCGGGAGTTGCTTGGGATCACTTTCGTGGATTTGTTTAAATTTGGGTGGATTTGGATTTCTTGGCGGCTCTTTTCCTTCGACGAGGTCTGAGGGATTCTTCGGGAACGATGGGTTCATCAGTTTGGGGTTCATCATTCTGAAGAGAAACAGTTGGTTGATCGGCGACGGGGGGATTGGCTCGGGAAGATTCTTCAGTCGGAGGCTCTTCACTTGCATCCGTAATCTTCCCCCGCCAAAAGTCTTCCAATTCTTTCACTTTGAAGAAGTTGGTTTCGATCGAGACACTGCAAATAACCATGTATCAGAACCCATATCACTTAAATATCTCAAGAAACTATGTTACCAAGTTGTTCGAAACTTACATTTATGGTCGTACAGCCAGGCTTGCTTAGTCAGAAGTGCAAAACTCCATTCCTTCGGAGGAATCTTCTTCAAGAAATCTGCCATCTCCTTCACACGCTCTTCGGGGATATCTCCAAAGTCAGCAGAGATCCGATCAGAGATAGTCCAATCTGGAAGAGAAGAGATTTCGGGTCCCGTAATAAAAAACCATTTTTCGTGCCAACCCTTGTTGCTTGAAGGGGTGTCCATCAGGGATCTCTTCTCGAATTTGGAGTTAGGTCGAGGAGACTGTTTGCTCAACATTTTGAAATCTCGTTCTCGGGACCTAAGGGCTGAGAAGAGGGTGAAGAAGATGTCGACAGAGGGAGGAATCCCTAATTCGTCACAGAAGGCAATAAATGCCAGAATGTGGATATAAGAATTAGGAACCAACTGGGAGAACCCCACTCCTATGAACCCTAGGAGGGTAACGACGAAGGCATGGAGGGGTAGACGAATCCCCTTTTCAAGGAAAGTGACTGGCATAGCGACCCAACCATCCGGTCGATGGTACATACGTTCTTCAGAAGTAGGAGCCCTTATAGCGTACATATCCGGAATCTGATAGCGAGTCCGGAGGATACGTATCTCGATTCCGTGATGACGGTGGAGGGATATTGGCATGAGGAAACTGTTCCCCATCCTTGAAGAAGTCGGAAGGTGGTGGAGAAGGAATCAAAGGCGGATTCCTCCCCATGGTTGCTGTAGATTGGGGGTTTGAACTCGAACCCTCTTGGTTAGGGTTTGGATTGGGGGAAACGGTGTTGACGGGAGTCACGCGAAGGGGAGAATTTTGGTTAGAGTTCACGGTCACCATTGTTGAAATTTCGTAAAACAGAGAAGGAAGTTCTGTGAAGGAGAAGAAAGCTCCAAGGTTCAAAGTTCAAATTGGCAGGTAAAACCGTCAGAATTGGTAAAGTTTATCTTTTACATTAACGGTTGCACGAGTTACGAAGGCGGCACATTAAATGTTAGTAATGATGAGAATTCGAATGGGAAGCGTCCGGATCAATTCTTAGACATTTTATCAGATTGGGCTTCTCAGTTGGATTTCCGGTTTTTAAACCGTATTGTTCAATTTCAATCCTTTATTGACTGGGCCTTTTACTCTGGACATTCAGCCATTACTTGTCTCATCTTATGGACCAAATTGGGTATGTCTCAATTACTTCCTGTTATGGGCCTTTAGTTAACTCTAATATCATGGACCACTTATAGTTTTCTATTAAACATTCTGTTCAACAAAAAACTAGGGGGCAATGTTGGGTCATGATATTTCCCCTCTTTGGGCCGGGTAAGTTGGGTTTACTTATTAAATTAATCCATTGGGCCTTCATTATTTAACCTTGAAAGTCACTGGGCCTAGTCACTATATTATTTCTATTTAATCATATAAGACCGGGTCGGTTCATTGGATTAACCCATCATATCATTTAATATCTATTACTTTGACTTGTAATGATGAAAAAGCATGACAGTTGACTAAGACACCTGCCATGCATTAATGTGGATGGAAATATAGTACGGCAAGATAAACAAATGATGAAAGGTAGTGAGTAGATCGCAGCGTGTAGCAGGACCCATCGAGATCACGGGGTCGTGGTCGGAGGTAGGTGGGTGGTACAGAATGGCAAAGGCGAGAGAGTATCACCTATCAACCAAGTCTTCACAAACAGGTACGTTCTCATACATATTCATATTCACATACACACACAACTGAGAATTATTATCTCTCTTAATACACTAGACATTACATCCTCCATTTGTTAACCTTGTGAACACGTATACTGACTCTCACGCCTGAGCTATCCCCCGACAGTCCGGCCGTCAAGCTTGTGTTGTTTATCATGTTTACTGTGCAGGATCAGGGCGTTTTACGTGATTGAGACGTCGGAGTAGATCTTGGCGTTAACAGATACAATCAAAGCTAGTATCCATAATAGATATTTTGGACGAAAAGGAAAAAAAATTATTTTTCGATGAATAGTGCCGTATTCGTGAATAGTGCCGTATACGTGAATAGTAACCTCGACACAAAAAGTTTCAAATTTGATTAAAAGTTCAGATCAATACTTCGGCATAATGATATTGAAAGAAATAATATCATATATGAAAAAAATAACATCCCTTACCTCGAAAAGACGATACTCCTGACTGAAATACTAGATATAGTGCTGAAGGGAACTTGCACCGTATAGCAATACTCAAGGTATCAAAATACTCACAAGAATACGCTCAATATATCGAGAGAGAAATAGAGAGAAAACTTCAGTTTCTGGTGTGATTTTTAATTCTAACCTAAGCACCCTATTTATAGGAAAATGCTTAGAACACCAAAGCAGAAAATTTAATATAATATTAATATATTTATCAAATTTTCCTTAGCCCACCTCTAGACATCTGATTTCAGCACTTTGCACATGTTAATGCAGCCCACCAAGCAAAAAAAATATTTTTGTAATTAAAAATAATTAAAACTTTCAAAAATCAATTATTTCAGAACTACGGAACTTCAAAAATTCATAATAAATAGCCCTTTATCAGAAAAATTCAAATCACGTGTCTTTTCTATAGGAAATTTCATTCTCTACAACTTTGCAGAAGAAAGTTTTTCCAAATTCCAAACAGAAATTGACCGAAATTCATAAACGGACAATTTTACAAGCTATAATCAAATTTCGGTCAAGAATTGGGGTCTACCGACACACAAAACATGTGTTAATCATTTAATGCAACAAAAATACTCTTCCTCCTCATATACTCATATATCCCACATTTATTGTAAAAATATCACCATTATTATATTATTAAAATAATATATTTAAATGAATTATTTTATCAGAAAAAGATAAAATATTAATTTTCAACAATTGTCACATTAAAAATTTTCTCCATCTATATCCACATAAAATCAATATTTTTCTCATCATATAAATTAATACTTAATCATTCACAAATAATATTACAGAATCACAATCATCGACAAACCGAGCGGTTCCCAAAAAGAGGGGCTTTCAAATAAGGATCTCTCCTTACTTGGCAGCCTTGCAATTAGATGACCAAACCTCTCCTTGATGTAACTTTCTAGACATTGCCAATAGTGTTATCTAATAATATTATTAGGATAATATGAATTATTGCTCAGATAATGGAAAATATTGTGTAAAGTGACAATTATTAAAACAACAATAATATCAACGTAGCAATTATTGAATCAATAAAATATAATATTGAGCAGTAATACCGTCGTAACAATTATCGAGTAGTGTTTTCACGTAAGAATAAATAATTGGTGCAATCTGCGTGCTACTTGTGTTTTAACCAGGGTATTCCAACAAGTATTAATCTGTGAATAACTACACTGTTATTTATAAACAACTTATTCTCGTCGTTTTCTTCATCCAATCACTTTCCATCAAAATTTAGCAGAATACGTCAGCATTTAATATTCCCGACAATAAAAATATTCCACGACCAAACGAATATTCCTCGTCAACAATGAATATTTTAAAACCACTTGCTTGTTTGAAATAATTGTGCATTTTACCCATAACTTACCACATTAATCAAATCAACCCTTACTATTTCAAGATAATAAATAGAGGAAATTAAATTTCATTAATAATAATTTGGGGCATTAGTCAATCCAAAAGACATGACTAAGAATTCATAATGCCCGTACCGAGTTCTAAAGGCAGTCTTTGGAATATCCTCAGTTCTAATCTTCAACTGATGATATCCAAAACGAAGATCGATCTTTAAAAAGAATTGTGCTCCTTGCAACTGGTCAAACAGGTCATTAATACGAGGTAGCGGATACCTATTCTTGATGGTAACATGGTTTAATTCCCAGATAGTCAATACAAAGTCGCATACTAAAAGTCTTTCTTCTTTCTTTAATAAAACAGAGCACCCCATGAGGAGATGTACCAGATCGAATGAAATCGATGTCCAACAACTCCTGTAGTTGGACCTTTAACTCGTGAAGTTCAATAGGAGCCATTCGATATGGGGTTTTAGAAATGAGCTTTGTACCAGGCTCAAGATCAATAAAGAATTCAACTTCATGTTCTGGGGGTAGACCAGGAAGTTCTTCAGGAAATACGTCAGGAAAATCAATAACAACAGGAGTATTATTCAAATCTGACGCGTCTTTATTAAAATCCATAACATGGGCTAAGAAAGCTTGACATCCATTTTTTAATAAACAAATAGCTTTATGACTTGATATAACAGCGATTGATTTTAGTGGCTTAGTTGCTTGAATTCGTACAACAGGTTGGTTAGGAATATGAAAATTAACAACCTTACGAAAACAATCAATTTTGGCATGATGAGTAGTTAACCAATCAATCCCTAAAATCACATCAAAAGCAAGTATCTTTAAATAGATAAGGTCAACAGGTAATGTAATGGTGCCAACTTGGATCAAACAAGATTTATAAACAGTGGATGTGATGAAAGTTTCTCCTAATGGAGTCTCCACAGATAAATCAAAGTCTAATTTCTCCGGAGTCAAGTTTAAACGTTGAGCACAAGTAGGAGAGATAAATGAATGGGTAGCACCGGTATCAAGTAAGGTATAAACTTTGCAAGAATTAATGATTAGCTTACCCGTGATCACCTCGTTTGGGTTCCTCGATTTTGACCGATCACAACAAACGCTTCTTCCGAGGCAGATTGACTTTGACTTTTCGGGATGACCTTTTGAGTCACCGTCCCCCCTAGACTTGATTTCGCCACTGCATAATCTTGAGCGATATATCCTTCCTTTCCACAATTATAACATACCTTGAACTGTTGTGAGCGGTTTGGTCGATATGTCCTTCTTTTTTCAGATTTATAACATATGACGGGTGGTCGTTCTCCTCCTTGGAACGAGCTTTGTCACGCCGCGTCTTCACATGGTCGTTATTGAATATCCTCTTTTTAAAATCTCCTCCAGACTCGCTTCTTCTATTCTCATGACCATAACTACCACCAGAGTGGTTACCATTTTTGTCCGTCTTTTTCTTTCTCCGCTGGTTCTCGTTATTCTGTTGACTGCTATCTACGGTATGATCCTGGTTATGGTCCCTCGGTTGAATGTACTCGTTATCTCGCTCTAATAATTGAGCCCTATTGACAACATCTGAATAGAGAGAAAATTTATGAGAAATGAGATCGACCGACGACGGGTTTCAAACCTCTTAGAAACATCTGCGTCATACGTTCCTCATTCTCCACCAAATGAGGTGCAAACCTAGACAACTCTGCAAACTTTGCCTCGTACTGGGACACCGTAATGTTATTTTGTTCCAGTCTAATAAACTCCACTTCCTTCATATGACGAATACTTTCAGGAAAGTACTTGTCATTGAACAGCTTTCTAAAACGCCTCCCAAGACATCTTTGAGTCGCGGCGGGATACGCAACTTCACTGATTCCCACCAAAGAATCCGCCTCATTCTGAACATAAAAGTAGCGAATGGAACTTCCTGTTCTTCCGTGCATCCCAAGACATCGAATATCTTGGTAATTTATTTGACCCACGTCTCTGCCTTAATCGGATCCGGCTTTCCCCAGAATTTTGGTGGTCCCAACTCTTTGAACTACTTGGCCGTGACAAATCGTGAGTTGTTATCATTTCCACTTGTATTTTGTGCACGAGTCTCCCTCGTCTGATTTTACATGAACTGAAAAAAACTTCTAAACATCCCGTCGTTCATCATCTCGCTTTCGATTGGCGTTGTTTCACGGGAGAACATTGCCAAACTTAACGACGTTCTCTTCATTGGTGAGTACAGGCGTCTCCATGGTCTCAACTCCACTGTTAACATTCTCAGTCGACATTGTGAGACCCCAGATTTTATCAATAAAGATTTAAATTTTGTCGAAATAATTTTTAATATTATGGTGTGAATTTGAGATAATATTATAGTTGTGGGTAGTATTTATAAATTATGCAAAGTATGCAAGTGGTTATATTATATTCGATTGGTCTGGGAATATTAGGTTTAGCGAGGAATATTAAATGCAACTGGCTCAATCATTGGTGGACCCCACAATGTAATTATCATTCGGATCGAGAAAATGACAAAATATTTTATTGAAATAACGGCGGAAGTTTTACCGTTGATCATTGTTGAACTACTCGGTAGTAAAATGCGAAGAATACGTGTGGTTGCATAAGAAGACACCCGGTATTGATTATTGATGCTTATGTGAGAAGTCACTCGGTTTGATTCCATTATTGTCGATTAATAATATGAATTATTATAATGATAATGACGTTTTGTTTTATTCGTATTATTAACGTAATAAAAGCGTAAACATCTTTTTATATAAAAATGTAATACTTTATTAAAGTTATTCTATAAATAGAATATATTATATTTTATTACGCATAGTACAGATATAGTGTTATGCATAGTGTTGCATAGTGTTTTGCATAGTGTGTATAGTGTTTCAGATAGTAAAATGTTTTTATATAAATAGAATATATGATATTTTATTTAAAAGATTTTGCTTTTAAATATGGATAGTCGATTAAAGTAAATCAATCTGCGGACCGCTCATGGATTAATTACTATGCATTTTATTTTCCTATAAATGAAGCTCATTCCTTCATTATTTTCTTACGAATTCTTGAAACTCTGAGAGAGAAATTATAGAGAGAAGCTATAGAGAAAATCTATAGAGAGAAAAAGAAGAAAGTATTCGGTACTTCACTACTTTGATATCTAGTGTGTTTTACTAAGGGATATTATTTGTTGCATCGTGTAAGGGTGTTATTCTTTCTTATTCATGAAGAGAACTTCTGTTATTCCATTCTTTATTATTCAGGTTGGAATAACTGTATACGCCAGATACCTATACTTGGTGAAATCCTCCGTTATTCCATTCTTTATTATTCGTTGGAATAACTCAGATATCTGTGGATACCCTATACATAATCTCAGACACGTGGTTTACCCTATACTTGGTGACATTCTTCTATTATTCATTGGAACATCCTGTCATGCATGCGTTTTACACGGACTCGGTTAAAAGTCTTTATTATTATCTCATTGGAACATCACGTCATGTGTTTTTCAGAGGACACGGTTAAAATCTTTATCATTACGTTGGAATATCCTATATCGTGTGTTTTACACCGGATCCGGGTTCCATCTTTATTATTCATTGGAGCATCCTCGCTTGCAGAATTTCACCGACCGGTTCCATTATTATTATTCTATTGGAATAACCTGTCTATGTGAAGTACCGCATGCATGGTGATTTCCTTTGTTATTCTATTCTTTATTATACCCAGTTGGTTAAACTTTGGCTTCTATACTCCATGAAATTAGTAGAATATCCTTGATATTTGCGTTTCATCCAAAGATCTTTTCATGGAAATATTCTTCTTCGATCATTCTTGAATTTTACTCTACAAAAAATTATCTTGTTGACAATTTGGACGTTATTAATTCTCGGATAAAATAATTCTTGAACTTGTTTTATTCAATTATTATGTCATTGTCATCATCCTCATGTTATATTATGTTATCTTTGGCTTACGTGCATAGATGAACTTAGTATGATTATGACCGAGGATCATTCGGTATAATCATGGCTTGTTATAAATGATGTGATAAAAGTCCTCGGTATTCTGTAATGCAATGATGGATAGTTTTGGTATGATTATGACCAGGGGTGATTCGGTATAGTAATGACCATCGATAATTTGATGAAAATCCTTGATCGTGGTACGAGGATGATTAGATATTGTGGTTTATTCATTAAACCGAGTCTTAGTGATAAAATTTATGAAAACCTTTTAAAACCTAAAAGATAGTAGATTTTATTTTCTACTTGACTCTTTTAATGGATCAGATGTTCATTCGCATGATAAAAGCGGTTGTTTATTGTATTTTATCGGTTTAACATTGTTGAAGGCTAATGATAATTTATTTCGCATTATCTTAGTCATAATATTTTTTATTGGGCTAGTTGAGCTCACCCTTTCTTTCATCGTTTCTCTTGAAATGAGAACATAGTTGGACGAGTCTGGGAACGGAGTAATGGTCGAGAGGATAGCATTAGTAGTCCTCACTATTCGTGAAATAGTGTGATAATAGTTGTAATGAGGACTCCTTTTGAGTTTGTATAATATCTAGTAGACAATATTTGTATTCAAACTCACGGTTTATGTCATTATTATACACTACAGCTTATATTAGTAAGTTGTATTTGAATTTATGTACCATGTAAGTGGCGACCCAAGATGGGTGACGATACCTAATTTTGGGGGCCACGGTCATTCTCAAATCCGCCATAAAATAAGGGTTAATTAAAGAAATCAACATATCACATAATATCCCTATATACCGACCAACTAACAAATAAGCTTAGGTAGGACACACTAGCGAATGATTTACTCTGCCTCATCCTCCTAGTTCTATTCCCCGATCTCCGCCAGAGATCATATCCCTAAGCTCTGATACCAACTGTGACGCCCCCAACTATACATCACCCATTCTGAGTCGTCAATAACATGGTACAGAAACAACTACAACTTTATTAATACAACCCATAAACTGTGAGTTTAAATATAAATATTATCATCTAGACAATATACATACCCAACTAAGTCCTCATTATAATTATTGATACAATACTTTATAAAAATGGTGAGGACTACTAAAACAACTTCCTAGAACCTTCATTCCGTACCCCGACTAGTACTCGCTACATTCTCGCCTCCTGAGAAGAAAAATGGAACAAAAAGGAAAAGGGTGAGCTCAACTAGCCAAGTAAATAATATTATGACTAAGATAATATAGAACAAATTATCGTTAGTCTTCAACAGGGAAAAATCTGATAGTATACAATAGACAACAAGTTTCAGATCAGCAGCGGAAATAATAATTCATAGATGAGTTACGTAGAGAATGAAATCTACTATTATCTATGAATTTAAAAGTTCATCGTCAATATTTTATCCTTGTAACATCAATCAATATTCATCTTGAATCAAATTTTCATCTTTGCACTACAGGCCAAAGATATTCATCAGTCGGTCATGTTCATCTCAACACCTGTTCATCTTTGCACTACGGGCCAAAGATATTCATTATAAAATTATTTATCTTTGCACTATAGGCAAAAGATATTCAATAATATCATCATTTAGGACTGAGGATGATGAAAAATATTTTAAAGGAAATGAATCCAGTGAAACAAAAGAATAAATATCAAGGATTCGTATTTCAGCTTTTT
Organism: Panax quinquefolius; assembly: GCA_020205615.1. Lineage (NCBI taxonomy): Eukaryota > Viridiplantae > Streptophyta > Magnoliopsida > Apiales > Araliaceae > Panax > Panax quinquefolius. The sequence goes on along the minus strand of CM035163.1, from coordinate 8,151,437 downwards.
CATGTCCAAAAATATCTCATAAATAATCATAGTGAAGTAAAATTCAAGAATGATCAAAACATGGATACAATCAAAGCTAGTATCCATAATAGATATTTTGGACGAAAAGGAAAAATTTTATTTTTAGATGAATAAAGTGTCGATTATGAATGAATAGTCAGATACGAGAATAAGAACTCTCGACACAAAAAGTCAAATTTGATTAAAAGTTTAGATCAATACTTGACATAATGATATTGAAAGAAATAATATCATATATGAAAAAATAACATCCCCTTACCTCGAAAACATTTGCAGACTCTAACCGAAATACTAGATATAGTCTTTGAAAGGAACTCAGACCAGTATAAAGAACACTCAAGGTATCAAAATACTCACAAGAATACGCCAATATATCGAGAGAGAAATAGAGATAAAACTTGGTTTCGGTGTGATTTTCAATTCTAACCTAAGCACCTATTTATAGAAAATGCTTAGAACACCAAAGCAGAAAATTTAATATAATATTAATATATTTATCAAATTTTCCTTAGCCCACCTCTAAACATCTGATTTCAGCACTTTGCACATGTGAATGCAGCCCACCAAGCAAAAAAAAAACGTTTTTGTAATTAAAAATAATTAAAACTTTCAAAAATCAATTATTTCGGAACTACGGAACTTCAATAATTCATAATAAATAGCCCTTTTATCAGAAAAATTCAAAACACATGTCCTTTCTATAGAAAATTTCATTCTCTAGAACTTTGCAGAAGAAAGTTTTTCCAAATTCCAAACAGAAATTGACCGAAATCCATAAACGGGCAATTTTACAGGCTATAATCAAATTTCGGTCAAGAATTGAGGTTTACCGACACACAAAACATGTGTTAATCATTTAATGCAACAAAAATACTCTTCCTCCTCATATACTCATATATCCCACATTTATTGTAAAAATATCACCATTATTATATTATTAAAATAATATATTTAAATGAATTATTTTATCAGAAAAAGATAAAATATTAATTTTCAACAATTGTCACATAAAAATTTTCTCCATCTATATCAACATCGAATCAATATTTTCCTCATCATATAAATCAATAATTAATCATTCACAAATAATATTACGTAATCACAATATCGATAAACTGCATAGCTTCTGCGAAAGAAGAGGGGCTTTCCAATAAGGATCTCTCCTTCTGCTGCAATTGATTAGATGACCAAACCTCTCCTTAGATAGAACTTTCTAGACATTGCTAATAATGTTATCTAATAATATTATTCAGGATAATATGAATTATTGTCTCGATAATGAAAATAATGCAAGCAAGGACAATTATTAAAACAACAATAATATCAATGTAGCAATTATCAATCAATAAAATATAATATTGAGCGAAGAATTATCGTAACAATTATTGAAGTTGTGCCTTCTTACGTAAGAATAAATAATTGGTGCAATATTGTGTGCTAATCGTGTTTTAACCAACGGGTATTCCAACAAGATAATCTGTGAATAACTACGCCTGTTATTTATAAACAACTTATTCTCGTCGTTTTCTTCATCCAATCGCTTTCGTCAAATCAATGTGCCGCATTTAATATTCCCGACAAGTAAAAATATTCCACGACCAAACAAATATTCCCCGTCAACAATGAATATTTTAAAACCACTTGCTTGTTTGAAATAATTGCGCATTTTACCCATAACTTACCACATTAATCAAATCAACCCTTACTATTTCAAGATAATAAATAGAGGAAATTAAATTTCATTAATAATAATTTGGGGTCTTATATCATGTCACAATAATATAATGAGATTTACTCTAGTTCATGAAAAAAGAAGGAGATGTTTTACACATGGGCTAATTAACAATTAGGCTTAAATATAATTAACTACCTTAAACTAATTGACAAAATTGAAAGGTGGATCACCAAAGTGGAATATGACCTATAGTTTAGGGTACTAATTCATATTTAAGCCTAACAATTAATATAAGTTGCAAGATATATTAGAAGTATACAAAAGTCTATCACAGTCTTGATAAAAAGTTTATAAAAGTCTCTTACTTATTTCATAGAGTCTATAAAAGTCATTTTAAAAAAGTCTTTAAAGTCTTTGAAAGTCATTAAAATCCCACAAATTTTATAAAAGTATGTCACTTAATTTTTTTTTTAAAAAATCTTAATTGAATAGACCCCCTTAAGAGTTTGATAATTTAATTGAAACTGAAGTGGAAAAAAAATTAATAATTTATATTTAAGTCATTTTATATAAGAAGCGTAATTTTACATGCACGAATACTATGAAGCCAAATTTTTATAATAATTAGTTCATTAAGTTAAGCTCAAAATGTTAAAATCAGTATTGAAATAATTGTGTTGGACTTGTTTTAAAATGTTGACCACATCGGGCCTAATTCACTGATATAGGGCTCCTAGATTGGAAGGAGGCTTTACTTCGATATTTGACTCGTCAAAAGACAACCAGTATCCATGATGATGTCCAACCCATCTACCGAGTACACCAGGAGGAGCATTTACGGATTCTCTTACCTAGTCAACCAGGCGCATTTACCGATTCTCCTACCGAGTCTTCACGCCACAAACCCTAACCAGCTCGCCCCCAAAACCCAAAAACCACAACATTCTCCCTTAAACCGCGATGAATCCCATAACGAATCCTACTGATCCCAAATGGATACCTCCACGGCAGCTGATTCAGCCGCCGCCGATGCTTCCTCGCCACAACTGGACGGCTTGAGCTTCTGGAAATACATGTTGGCCGGTTCCGTCGCCGGCATGGTTGAACACATGGCCATGTTCCCCATCGACACTCTTAAAACACGAATGCAAATGCTCACCGCTACGTCGTCACCCTCTTCTCACTCCGTGCAATTCATCCGTCTTTTCAGCTCCATCGTCCGCACGGAGGGCCCAGTAGGCCTTTACCGCGGCCTCGCTGCCATGGGCCTCGGCGCCGGCCCAGCACACGCCGTTTATTTCTCCGTGTATGAGACCTGCAAGCGTAAATTCGGAGGGGCCCAACCCGGTCACCACCCGCTGGTGCACGCCGCCGCAGGCGTCGTCGCTACCACCGCCAGTGACGCCGTGTTCACGCCGATGGATGTGGTGAAGCAGCGGCTGCAGCTGCAAAGAAGTCCGTACGGCGGCGTTAGGGATTGTATGGTGAGGATGGTGAGAGAGGAAGGGATTAGAGCTTTCTATGCATCTTATAAGACGACTGTGGTAATGAATGCTCCGTTCACGGCAGTGCATTTTTCGACTTACGAGGCTGTGAAGAAGCTACTGACAGAGGTGTCGCTGGAGGGTGCTAGTGAGGAGGGAATTTTGGTTCACCTGGCCGCCGGTGGGGCAGCTGGGGCGCTTGCTAGTGCGGTTACAACTCCCTTGGACGTTGTTAAGACAAGATTGCAGTGCCAGGTAATTGGCTTCATTTGTTTTTTTAGTGTTGGTTTATGACTACTTAAAAGTATTATTCTTTCTTCTTAATAAATGTCAGAATGGTACTTGAACTAGAATTTCCAAATTAAAGTGTTTAGAAGTATAGAGGTTGAAAAGAAGAAGTATACAAGGCTCCAAATTTGTGTGTGTTAGTGCACTTATGTGAAAGAAGTCAGATGATGGAAATTTTGAGGTTGGAATTACAGTTAACTGATTCACCACTCAACATATATGAAACACAATCAACCAAAGTAACTTGCCAAAGAGTCCGATAGAAGGAATGATTTATATTATAAAAGAATCACAAAGATGGGACCAAACAGAAAGGAGATTCCACAATCCACATAAATCCTGGATGTAGGAATTTCATATAGGGAAACTCCAAAGACCCAAGGGAGGTAAAGATCACCAACTATTTTATGTTTGATTGCTATACAAGGGTAAATTTACTGTTTATTGCTCCTTGTTAAGAAGGGTGCAAGGTCAAAAAAACTTCCTTTAATGCCTTCATTGTTGGAATAGTATAAAGACTTCTAAACAAGACTCATGCTTGATTTTGATATTTTAAAAGATTTATGTGGTTGTACCGTCTTCTATCACTGTGGTTGTAAGCTAAAACGAAAGGCAGTGCAGGAGCTGCTGTTATAATGTATACATATACTGCCTCTGTTCTGTTCTGCTTAGTTCATGAAATTTTATCTTGGGGCAGAAGCTGGGAAGTGAGCCTATCCTGTGATAAGATGAACTTCTAGAATATGAGGATATTAATATCTGAAAGGTGGAAATAAATGAATGACAAAAATGATATTAGTTACTGCTCCCGCTCCGGAAAGAGAATTTAAAATGTAATTGACATAGACAGCCTTCTTTTAATCATTTATTTTTATGGTGCCTAAATCCAAATGTAGAGTCATGTACTGGTCATGGCCGTCATGCAGGCTATTTTCCTTGTTTTCCTTTCTACCATCAATTTTATATTGTCCGAATTGGTAGCTACAATCAAGATTTGAGATTGGAATTACAATGTAATTCTAATTTCATGAAAACTTAGTCGTACTTGTGTCAGTTTGAGATTGCGATTTCTGATCTTGTACTGAATTTTCAACTCCAAACTTACCATGCTTCTAAACACCAAAAATATTGCTCCTTCACTTCTGCAGTGAAACAATTGGTTACAATTTTTTATCTAGAAAAAGAAAGAAATGCTTTCTATAGTGTGGTTTATGGACTTCTTTTTTCTTTTCAAGTTCTTAATCATGAACTTGCATAGGATCATCAGTGACGGAAAAAGGTTCCCTGTTCTCCATAATTATTGACTGTTGCTTATTTACTCCTTAAATGTAGATTGTTACAAGACTTGCCATTTAAAAAAAAACAAAGCCTATATTATTCATTTATTTGTTGGTTCATTCATGATTGAAACAGTGCACTAATAGGTACTGTGCTACAGGGTGTTTGTGGAGCAGATTCATTTAGCACTGATTCTATTCGGATGGCTCTTAAGCAGATAGTAGCTAAAGAAGGTCCTCGAGCTTTGTTGCAAGGTCTCAAACCCAGAGTACTATTTCATACTCCAGCTGCTGCAATCTGCTGGTCTACATACGAGGCTATGAAGAAATTTGTCCAGCACTTCTGAGAATGCCCAATCTTGCTGCATGTCGAAATGCTCCATGACTCCACAGCCTCTTGCCATTCAGCTTCTGTTCTGAAGAAGCAATTCCAAGTGAGTCCTGGCCTGTAGGCCCTGTACCACTTAAAGAATGTAAAATCCGTTGGATAATTTTGCCGTAATTGTTATTAAAGATCTGAAAATAATCATATCACAGATCATGTTCTACTTCTGCCTTGTACTTTAAAATATAATGGTAATTTGATTCAAGTAATAAATATTTATTTATCATGGCAATTGTGGGGAACCTCTGTAGGATCTGTTACTTAATTGTAATCGTCTGTCATTTGAAGTTATTCCATTGCAATTTAACTAAGGAACGAACATAAACCGGGTAAAGGAAAGGAAATGAGCTGAAATTGACAAAAGCAATTGTAAGATCTTGGTTCGGAAAATTTCTTTATATTTAAATGGAGATGTGGGGTATCGATCCCCGTACCTCTCGCACGCGCTCTACCATCTGAACTACAACCCCTTGTTTGGCTTACTCCAAGTTTTTATATATAATTTTGATTCCAACCGTTCCACATACACTTTCTCTTTCCAAGAGTCGAGGGGATTCTAGTGCAAACAGATCATGTGCTGATGTAATTTGTAAAGAATTTTGACCGACAGGTTTATTTCCTATTTTTGATAAGTTGTTACACCCAAGGACATACCCCATACGGATGAAGTTATCTTGGAATATTACCACATACAGACATACTCCATTTCAATGGTGGCCATACTTCTTTGTTTCTTAATTTTTATGTTTCAGATTCTTGTCATCTTTGTTACAACAAGAACACAAGCGCGTGATGGCTTGGACATGGGAGAAAAGGAGAAAGTAGAGCATTTTGTCATGAAGTTTTTTTTAGTACCATAGAGACGATATTGTGGGAGAAAACTTAAGAAAAAATAAGATCATAATTTTCTATCGCCTGTTAAAATGATATACACTAAGGCAAAAGAATGTGTGTTTCCACACCCGTCCACCGATTAATGTTACAACATGTGGGTTCCCTCTGCCACTGAGATGATAAAACCTTTCACTAGTTCTTTCCTAAGTTCAACACATTATATACAAACCTACACATTCAGAAATGACCCAACAACTTGGGATATATAATGGGGATAGAATAACAAACAACAATTGCAGAAAAGCCAAGCTTCATTCTGTCTTCATGACCATAGTGATCACTCCAGCTTCCCGCCTTCCCTGTTCCAACCCATTCGCATTAACTTCCTTGGCTTCGGCTGACTACTGCAAGGTGAGTCCAATTTCCTTACAGCCGGTGACAGCATATATGATTTCTTTACAATGTTAACACTATTTTGTTTTGTTTCCGCAGCAGTCTCCCTGAATGATTTGCTAGGAGATGATCTACTTGATCGCGGCATAGACCAATGTAGTGGTCCTTTGCGGTGGTATCATTATGGACACGATCAGCACTCTTTTCATTCACAGAAAGCCTAAGCTTCTTTGAGGGTATCATCTCCTCGGGAGTGTTGACCATGCTGCCAAATCCCACTTTTGTTGTTGGTGTTGCAGATATGTTCTCAGATTTCTCATTAGGTTTTAAGTTACAAGCTCTCATGGACTTTTGGGAAGGTCTTTTTAGCCATTTTATCACTCCATAAACATTTTGCTTTGAGGAATGTGCAGCCATATCACATAGTATTTGACTAGCAGCCAGTACTCTTGGAGAATGCCCAGCTGCCATGAATAAAAAGAAAGTCATGTTAAGGAGAAAGTTAATTCCCATTTAAAAACAGCAATCACATAAAAACATCACAACTGACTGATGCGACCCTATCTATTATAAAAACTAACAAAAACTTTGCAATTCAAACAATGTGAAATGGGAAGTTATTCCACAAGATACATGCCATGCCAGTTATTCGTCTAAAACCAAGAAACCTAAAGCCAAACTGTAACTAAGCTTCGTAGCTTGCCATCCAAACCGGCCAGAACGTGTACTCATATCAGTTCCGGCAAACATATTATCTCATGACCACACTGTTCTTATTCTTTCTTTAGTTTTTATATATCTGAAGTTTTTGCATAATAAATATGCACAATTCCTTTAGTTACTCAATGTACATGCACTGAATGTGCCAGCCAGCCAGTCCGAGTTGTTTCGGCTTGCAGATAAAAACTGTTATGTCCATAAGGATGCATATGGACTGCAAGACACACACAAATGTTCACAGAGAAGAAATTTGAGACAGTAGACATTTATTCTGCTTACAGTTACAGAAACAAATACACTAACATAATTATATAGCTATAAACAGCAAAGCAGTTGGACACTTGGACACTGCATCTAATTTTAAATAAAATGTACTAAAAGAAGCTCCCCCATAAAGATTACTTCAGATGAATAAATAACATAATATGATTGAAAGAAAGAAAGGGTTGAAACTAGTTCCTCATTATAAATTTTACCTGGTGAAGCCTGGGGATCCACTGGGCATGTAGAAGATAATAAACCTTGTTCAGTAATGCTAGCAGATTTAGGCGAATCTTTTTCATTTCTCACAGGCACCAATTTTTGACATCCTGATGGCACTAGACTATGATGATAAGTGAGTGATTTTAACTCTGCAAGGAAACAAGACGTGGTCTCCAGAGAAGCGATAGGGTTTTCTATTTTCACCCATCTACCTTGGCATGTGGTCCTACTTGTAGATAGTTTAACTGCATCTGAATTAGATTTACAATGCCCAGAAGAAGCATTTGACCAAGAAAAGGGAGGCAAACAACCTCGGTGAGATACAGGCTTGCCTAAACGTAGATCAGAGTTATTCTTTGAAGCTGCAGCTGGCTTGGCTGCATCCTGGAGCAAAACCTCCAAATTCTTGGGTGGAGGAAGAGTGAGGTGCTCCAGAATATCTTTCGGTTGATATAATGGGAAGTCAAGTATATTAGCAGAGGTCTTGAGCTTGCTTCCAGAATCCTGAACCTTCAAGAACAAGTTAGAGTCACGTAGTATAGTAGTACTGAATTACAATTTACAGAAAAAAACACCAATGCAATTTTTAAGCGAATATATCATTGACCTATTAGATTGTAAAATATGTACAATGGCACTCACACTGCCTATGTAAGGTAGGTAGTATCTGAAAGTTAAAACAACCAGAGACCACTTTTAAACTCCTCCTAAATAAGGGTGTAAACGAGTCGAACCAGAGCGAACAGAGAGCTACTCGAATTCGACTCGAAATGATAAATTCGTATTCGAATTCGGCTTGAATTCGAATTATATTTGAAAATTCCTACACAGATTCAACTCGACTCGAATATTTATTAGAATTGATCCGATTTCGACTCGAATATTTATTCAAACTATCATGAGCTTCAAATTCAAACTCAATTCAATTTCCACATAATAACTAGTTTTATAATAAATATAATTATAAATTGAATTTGTTATTTTACTTAAAAATGAAAAAATATGTTTATTATTACATTTTACAAATATAAAATCATAATTAAAATTAAAAACAAAACAAAATAATAACTAATTATCCTAATTTGATTTAAATTTGTATATATTATAAGAGAATGTATCGAACATCTAATCGAATATGTATTAACCGAGTATGTATCGAATCACAATTAAAAATTCGAGTAGTTTGAACCTTAAATGAGTCGAGTATAACCTTGCTCAGATTCTACTCATATTTTTATTCGAACTATTTTTAATGCTCAAATTTGGATCATATTATTAACGAATCCGAGTCTCGCTCGTATTTTTTCGAGTCGAGCCCGAACAGTGTTGGCTCGTTTACAGCCTTACTCCTAAACATATGACAATCTTGTTCAGACATATCATTAAAGTGAAAACAGAAAAGAACAGTCCATTTTGCAGACCATTTCTAACATCATCTGCCTAACTTCCTATGTTAAACTTACTTGCCAAAAAAAACACTTCCTATATGAATAAAATTTAACCTGTTACATAATGCAGGAACAAAATGTGGAATGGAAACAATTGATGGTAAAGTAGTGCCAAAATTTTCTGAAAATGTTGATGCAAGAGTGAGGGCGAGAAGATATATACTTATTTTATGCCATTATTGTGGGCTAAACTAACTTATATACCATTAAACCATATATCTAATCAGCATTTTAGATTTCTTTTCAAACTAACCTTGTGGCTTGAAGATAAATCAGTCATCTTAGTGTCTCCTTTATCACCGACAGCACATCTGCTTGCTACAAAAGAATCAGAAGTCATAAGGGATGGGGGAGGAACTTCTCGATAGGAACCACCATCAATCTCCACAATTTGTGGTTTAATCTTTCGCATCCGAAGAATAGACCAAGCTTCTCCAAGAGATTGCAAAATATTTGCATTTTGATTTACTGATTTCTTTCCCCTGTCCTTGGCAAAACTAGGACATTTATAACTGTCATCAAGGAGCTCAGTCAATGAAAGCTCATCAACATGCTTTGTGACATCCTCCTGTATCTGGTCTCGAGCCATATACTCCTGAATGAAGTTTCCATGTGCATAAGTTCATAAATTCAAACATTGAAAATATCAGTATCAGTCCTAGATATGGAAATTCACAAAAACAAACTAGCCAAAGGAAATGACTCAATATATCAAGAGTATAACAATCACATCATAATAACTGTGTACTTTTTCACATTTCTTTACTTGAAGGATTTTTTCATCCTCTTTTATTCTTGTACTCTCTATCTATTCTAATGAAATCTTTTTCTATCAAAATATAACCCCTCGGTTCAAAATATAAAATCGATTTCGACTTTTTAAACTCAATTTAAGACGTTTCAAATTCAAAATTGATATGATTCATTTAAATTTTCTGAAACTAATAAAAATTATAATCAGTTGTATTTTTTAGATAGTTTGCAATATTCAATAATGTATTGACTAAGATTAAATGAATTCATATCAATTTTGAATTTAAAAATGTCTCAAATGGACTTCAAAATGTCAAAATTGGTATCACATTTTATTTTAGAACGGACAAAGTATATATATTTGGAGTCTTGGAGAGGCACCCTGCCTGAGAATGCAATCTGGAGGTTAGTTCTAATATCATATATAGTCGGATGGCATAGCCGGCAAACACAAGGTATCACAGCTTTTGGATATTCAACAGGCCAATGAATTACAGTCTATTATGCATAGAAGTTTGTTGTTATAGGATACAAGAGAATCATAACTCCATGTTCTGCTGTCAAGCCAACCAAGATAGAAACAATGTTTAAATTTGATAGAAGGGCTTTCCATTTGAAAAGACTCTTAATTATACGAATTTGCTGGTCAGGCACATTAACCAAGTTAAAGTGATATCCAAGATGGATTTCAACAAAAAAGACCATTGAGACCAAGAATCAAGGTGAACAGCCATAATCATAAATAACAAAAACACCTGAAAGTGGAAATAATTTTAAGGTCTGTCAACTGTCTAAATGACACAGGCTTAAAACATGCTGTCAATAAATTCAAATCTAGCAATAAGAGATGTGAACCCTCGATGCCTTTCTCCTGTCTAAAGAAGTAAAATACCATAAAGCATTACGGCAATTTTATAGCTGCGGTATCTCCTTAAAAGTCTTGCACGACATTCTCACAGCAATATATATGCTCACAAGAGTGAAGACTGAAGACCCAAGGGAGAGGCAATTTCCTATATGTGTGATGGAGAAATGTTTCTTTGATGAAATATTTAGGTCTCTTTAATGTTTTGTTTGAAGGATGACCACATATTTAAAAATTGATTCGTCTAAGCCATTTATTTTCCTATTAATTTAATTTTCTAATTTTTTCGCCTTCTAGGTGTTTTCTAATTCTTTTAGTGTTCAGAATGGAGAAAATTTGTTTGAGGATAACCACAGGGAAGAAAGCTTGAAATCTTATATTAGTTAAGTACCTTAGGCAACTGTACTTTCTCAATATATAAGACTAGTGACAATGTGGATAAACACAGTAGAACAGTTAGGAATGTAGCTGACTTATAGCTGCACTATGTAGCTATAGATTTTCTTTTATTTTCTTCGCCTTTTATTCAGAGAGCAGCTAAGCAAGCCTAACATGCATCTGATATTGGAAAGAAACTAATAGAAGAAAAGGTTAAATCAACAAATGGCAATTCCACATCTGAATAGCAGTAAGTGATACTATCAGAAAACAAAAAGCAGCAAGTGAAACTACCTAATTAAACAACAGTCTAAACCGAAAAATATAAGTACACCTTCAATGTAATGGTGTCATACCAAGAATGTTTATCCCTCCGGCAGCTGAACTGAAGTTCGTTAATCCACTCTTCACAGAGAAAGAATCACATTTACCCTTAGGAGCTTTACCATTTCTCTTATCACCTCGCTTGCCATTCAAATTCTTCTGCTTAGGCGTTTGAGTTTTCTCTGAAATCCGATGAGTGGGGAAAGGAAAAAATGAAGAGAAACATTATGTTTCTTCCAGAATTTGCCTCTTTTCTTAAGTAGATAACATAGGCAATAACTTCAGAGATTGAAATATAGTAATTATATGTGCATCTGGGGATAAACATCTATCCATAAATAATCAGCTAAATTGACTTTTTCTAGGTCGCTGCCATTACCTTGATGATATAGATTTTAAAGCTTTACCAATGAATTGTGTGTGGTGACATTTTACCTTTAAGCCACATAAGATTTATTACCTGTCGCAACGAATTTTGCAGGAGACAATCCAACCTCCTTAGGTTTACTCTTTTTATCATTGGTTTCAGTTTCATTAATGTTAACTTCCAGCTGTGTCACCCGTGATCTTTTAGAACAACCACTGTTACTTTTTGTGACATTCCCAAAATTCTGTTTTTGATGCTTAGCCTCCAGCTCAGGCAACAACGTAATAGGGTTACTTATGCTCCAAATATTGAGGTCATTGGATGCCTCTTCAACATGAGTGCTGGAAACCTGATTGGGACGCTTGCAAAGTTCACTATTTACCATCTTATTCCAGACAACTGCTTCTGTGACATTAGCAAAACAATTTCAACGGACAGAATACAAAGTTGTCCCTGGTTAGTTTCAGAAATGCATAACATGAATAAGAAGGGGAAAAAAGCCTGCAGCTTTCAAAACATTTCCTTGTTCTCTTATTGTATTAATGGAAGCTGATGCCCATGAGTTATAACTATAAAAAAAAAAAAATATCTATAAGAAATGAACAACACCGACGTGATCTACCAAATACCAATCCACAACAGAATTACAATTTAAACCAGAACCATCAAAATATTACAACATTTTCCTCTCTTTAAATTAATTTGTAAGGAGAATTAAAACAATCTTTTCACCAAAACTATATCTAGTACATCATTCCAAACAGTATGTATTTCCCTTAACTGCAAACCAAAGAAACTCGAGCAACTATGTGATAAAAAAGTTTTACCATTTTGGCCAGGAAAAGAACTGGAGGAACCCATTTTAGGGCTAACATCAACTGAAACACAATCCGATTGGATTTCCTTCACTGCAACTCCAGTGCCACCACAACCTTCCGATCCCATGAGCTTAGACACCGTGACGGCCGCCGGTAAAGGCAACTCCACCGCATCCATCACCACTCCAAAAAACTTTCAGATGAACTCATCATCACTGTTGTCGAATTCCGAACAAGTTTCAAAAAATTAAGAATGAGCTAAAACTAATCACTTGAAGAGTATAAAAAACTGGTCCTGAATCAAAAATGAAGATAAAGATTGGTTTTTGACGGTGGAGTTGGGAAAGAGCATAGAAATTTTGGGGATTTTGAGCATGTTGCGGCTGAGGAAAATAGAAAGGAGCCTAGGGCACGAAAATGGAGTCAAATCAGAAGTATTTATACTTTTCGGGAAAAGGCCAAGTCTTGATTCATTTTGAACGTCGGTGAGGAATATTCCGGTATGGCTGTCGTCAGCCTAGATCTAAGGACACGTGGCACATATGGTCCCAAGTGGTATTATCCATATCCAAATCCAAATGAAATAAAGTTTTGCTTATATTCGTGCAGACATGTTGAAGCTTTATGTTTTTTGGCCAATTGACATGTACCACGTCTATTGAACTCAAGTCAAGCCGTAGTGCTGTTGACTGTTGAGTTCGGGTGCAATTAGGAAACTAACGCTACAGACTGGAGTACTACAAAGAACACGGCACACACAATTCAATTCTTGATCAATACTGACTGTTACTCCCTCCATCTCAAATTATTTACACTTTTAACCATCTGTACACGTATTAAATAATATAATTATTATTATACTAAATTTATCACAACAACTATATAATTTAAAGATTATACACTAACGATTCGTACTATAACGATTTTTTAAAAAAAAGTTAAATACAATTAATTTAGTACAAAAATAATTTTTTTAAAACTACAATTAATTTAGGATGCTCTTATATATTGTAGTTAAGGCAGATTAATGGGTGATTAGCATTTTTAAGTTATTTTATGATTATTGGTATATTGTCTACTATGGTGTTTTTTTTAAATTATTATAATTTTATTTTTGCTTCTTTAAGTCGTATAATTTTAAAATATTTAAAACTTATGATCAATAGGAATTGATCATTAGTTACCATATATGACATTTAAACAAATCATCTTCATTACAATATCTATCAAATAAAGAAAAATCTCATATATTCAGATTTTTGGTCATTCAAATCGAATTAAATATTTTTAAAATTAAATTTATTTAAAAAAAAAAAAACCAATCGAACTAAACAATCCGTAACTTCGATCCAATTAATAAGAATTTAAATTAAAAATATTTTTTGTTAAATAAAACTTAGCTCGGCCAGCTCAATCCCTTCATAAACTCACCCGTCCGGTTCGAACATCTCCATTTAATATTTTTATTTACTTTTTTTTTGGTTGATCTTTATTTCGAAATTCCCAGTTTCCCAATTCCTGGCACATCCTTTACCGTCTCCGGTGTCACTGTCCATTCGCCGATCGAATTCAGATTCTCTCTCCTTCAAGCACGAGCAGAAACATTGAGAGGATTTATTTAAACACTACGAAACTGGATTTCCCTGAAATAGTAATTATTCAATGAAGTGTCGATCGATAGCCTGTATATGGTCAGACTCTCCACCTGCACATAAGGTCACCGCCACGGCAGTAGTCGATCGGCCGCCGACTCTCTACACCGGCGGATCCGATGGCACCATCGTCTGGTGGAACCTCGTCCCTACTGTTTCCAACTCTGTAAGACAACTTTTTTCCTCAACAAAATGCATGCCGTTTGTTTGTTTTTAAGTCCTAAAGTACAATTGTCAGCTCATATGATTGCTCCGTATTTGTGCCATTAGCTTAACTATTGTAGTCTAGTTCAGTGAATTGCGTTTCTTCAAATTGAACAGTAAGCTTATTCAGTGTATAAAAGCTTCTGTTTGATTTGATAATATATTGATAGTTAACTGACTTATAATACAAGTGAACTTTCCTTGTGTCTGAATTCTATGCATATAAAGGTTGACAAGCTTGAACATAATTTTTTATATATTTTCTTTCAATCACAAATTTCAGTCTTAAATTTTTTGAATTTTGTCCAATTGTTTTGTTAGTGGACCTTAAAATGCATTAAAATGTTAAGTGGGACTATCATTTTGGGATGAAAAGATCATTATTTTCATTCTCTTAGGTTGTTGGGAAAAAGAATATAAGAAAGTAAGGAAATGTTGGCTTTAATTCGTTGTGAAAAATATGATAACTTAGTTTGATTAGTTTCTTTCTTTGTTAAATTAGTTTTCTCGGCAACTAGTTATATGACTGCTAATGTAATGTTAGTCTTTCGTTTTATACAAATAGTGTGTCTACTTGCCAGAAAAAGGCTGGTTTTGATCACTATTTTATGTCATCTGCTTACACTACCAATGTCATAAAATGGCCTTCTATTGTTGTAGGTTAGATGTATATCTCTCATATCATATAGAGTGGGTCACTTTAATGAATGTCTTTGTTGGTCAGGGCATACGACCAATTGCGATGTTGTGTGGTCATGCTGCACCAATAGCCGATCTTGATATCTGTTTTCCTGCCACAGTTCCGGGAGAAGAAAAAATAGGAGACTCAAGTAATGTGGCGCCCAACTCTAACTCAGTTAACTATGGTGCACTAATAAGTGCTTGTTCTGATGGTGTATTGTGTGTTTGGAGCAGAGGCGGTGGACACTGCAGGCGCAGAAGAAAAATGCCACCTTGGGTTGGGAGTCCATCTATGGTCCGGGCATTGCCTGAAAATCGGAGATACGTATGTGTTGCCTGTTGTTTTGTTGATTCTATCCTTGTTTCTGACCATCAGTCACTTGATTCTGGTGAAGGGGGTGAGGCTTTGATGAATAAGGAATTGCAATGTGGAAAACCTTCCAAGTGCACGATTGTTATTGTTGATTCCTATAGTCTAACCATTGTCCAAACTGTTTTTCATAGGAATTTATCTATTGGGCATTTGAGGTTCATGTCTGTAATTTTGCCTGTTGGGAATATGGAGAATCAATCTTTGATGATGATTGATTCTTCTGGTAAAGTTGAATTTGTTCCTTTACTGAAAGACTCTGACCTGAATGGGGAAAATTTTACTAGCTTACGAAAAAGTTCTTCTGGTCTGGAAATAACGGATTCAGTTGTTGGGCCAAATGAGAGAGGATTAGTAGTGGCATTTGCTACCCTTGGGCAAGTTTTAGCCCTTGTGTATAGGACCTACTGCTTATTTAGGTTATTGGGTGATGGTACTACAGTTGGAAAGATTTCTTTCTTAGATAGTCAACTTTGTATTGAAGACAATGGCAGTCAATCACACGTCATAGGAGGCATGTTTCTTGAATGTGATGATGCAAAGACGAAAATAACTTTGGAGGTCTCCGAAAACGTATTTCTAGAGAGTTTTGCTGTTTGGAATAATAGAGGTCATGCTATTTTGTATACTGTATCATACTCGAGCAACATATTCAAGTTTGAGACTGTATCTGCAATCCCTGCAGTTTTGCATCCTCCAGATGTGAGATTGTCTATATGTTTTCATCAGTTCAATAGCTATCTGCTTCGTATTGAATCAATTTGCTTTCACATGGAAGAACCTTTGCCGTGGAGACCACATGTCACAATGTGGTTATTGCCTCAGCAACATGATAACAATGGTAATTATTTTAATGACTGCGAACTGATTGCGAAAGGCAGTTTTTTTGTAAGTTGGGTTAGGAGCTCTATTTCTTCACATACAACCGAGGGCATGAGGCATGCTGTTGGTGTTAAACCCACAGGTCAGGAAAATGATTTAACTTCTCAGCAAAGTTGTACTCCACTTCCAAAGAATGCAGATGGTATACTTGTAAATGATGAAAATTATGGTCATTGCCAAGATAAAAATCTGGTATCTTCATCAATGGTTATTTCAGAAAACTACTATGCACCTTATGCCATTGTTTATGGCTTCTACAGTGGAGAAATAGAAGTTTTGCAGTTTGATACGTTCTTTGAAGGGCTGGTTTCCCGTCATGGGAATCCTGGACGTGAATCAGATTCACATGCTCCTAAACAATATCTTTCAGGGCACACAGGTGCTGTATTGTGTTTGGCTGCTCATAGGATGGTGAGTACCTCACAAGATTGGAACTTCAGTCATGTCTTAGTGTCAGGAAGCATGGACTGCACAATTCGTATATGGGATCTGGACTCGAGCAATCTCATTACTGTGATGCACCAACATGTAGCTCCCGTACGCCAAATTATTCTACCTGCACCACAAACCGACCGTCCATGGAGTGATTGCTTTCTTTCTGTTGGAGAAGACTCTTGTGTTGCTCTTGCATCACTTGAGACCTTGCGAGTGGAGAGAATGTTTCCTGGACATCCATACTGTCCCGATAAAGTTTTATGGGATAGTACAAGGGGCTATGTAGCATGTCTCTGCATGAACCATTCAGGAGCATCTGATGCACATGATGTTCTTTATATTTGGGACATAAAAACAGGTGCTCGTGAGCGAGTTCTTCGTGGTACTGCTGCTCATTCAATGTTTGATCATTTCTGTAGCAGCATCAACAGTAATTCCCTTTCTGTCAGTCCAGTACATGCAAATACTTCAGCTTCCTCGTTACAATTTCCACTAACTGAAGATGCACACTCTTCACAATCTCACTTCAAAAATTCAGGGAAGGGGGTCACTTCATCAAATATTTCCCCTACTACTACAAAGATGGCGGAGCCTAATACTTCTCAACTACATGCTACTAAAAGAGATGCTGCAAATCGCCATCCATCTACAATATCAGCTTATCAAAGCTCCACAAAAGCAATTAAATGCTCTTGCCCATTTCCTGGAATTGCAACTATAAGTTTTGACCTTGCCTCATTGATGTCTCTTTGTCAAATACCTGAGTTCTTTGAAGCTGCAAGTGATGTCCATGAGAAAAGCCGAATAGAGGAGCTGGGGGCTGACACACCTAAAAGTGGTTATAAGAGAGTGAATAATAACATGATGCAGAAGCAGGGAGCTGAAGTGCAAAATACCTATCACATGGTTGCAGATGATGGTCTTGGTTTGCAAGGTACCTCAACTGATATTCTGGAAAGTAATGACTGGAATCAATCACTTGAAGGTTGTCTTCTTCAGTTTAGCTTGTCGTTTTTGCATTTCTGGGATGTAGACTGTGAGCTTGATAAGCTGCTAATAACTGAGATGAAGTTTAAGAGACCAGAGAATTTCATTGTTGGTTCCGGTTTGCTAGGGGACAAAGGGTCTCTCACATTGACATTTCCTAGTCCTAGTGCTGCACTTGAGGTACCCCATTTTACTGCATTGGATGTTAGGACCAGGTCTGGACCATTTCTTTTTATCTAAAAGTTCCTTTAATTTTTCAGCTTTGGAGATCATCATCAGAGTTCTGTGCTATCAGATCAGTAACCATGGTGTCCCTTGCCCAACACATGATTAGTTTATCTCATTCGTGTTCCACAGCCAGCAGGTATTACAGTTTCTGGACCAATGCAGGCTGTATTAGACCATTTCTTTTTCCATTCATTCATTATTCCTAATCTACTCAAGAATAAGCGATTCTGTATTGGTTTGAACTTAAAGTCTTCACTTAATTAACTCGAGAATCAACTATGTGGCACTTCATTGAGAAAAATGAAAATCATTGGATTAAAAATTTCAAAATCTAAAACGGAATACAAATGAAATATTAGGATCCATCTTTTTGAACTGACTCTGGTCTTGAATAATTTTTAGGTCAGCAGGATTGATTAGCCAACACTCTTGTATATATGGTTTTTAGGTAGCAAATCAAACATTTTTTTGCGGTATGCCTTTTAATGGGTTTGCCCATTATTAATAAGAAACAGCTTGATGCCAAATGTGAAGTCACCAATATTAATAAAATTTTCATTTTTATCAGCTAACTGAAAAGTGTATACAGTAATTGTGTGGTCCATATCTCTCATTTTGCAGTGCTTTAGCAGCATTTTACACACGCAAATTCGCAGAGAAAATTCCAGATATAAAACCACCTTTGCTCCAGGTAACATATCATGTGAATGGTGGTATGTTTTGTTTAAATTTCTGATGTTACCTTGATGATTATAATTTTCACATTGCATCTTTATATCTCGAATGACGTTTCCACCATTCCGTTTGAGACTTGAAATTGACGAAAACTAATATGATGCATCAAGATTTCATTCTAGTAATTGTTTATTATAACTTGTTTACACAAAAGATAAAGGGTTGTTAACATTATTCCTACAATGAACAGGATGGTGGAGTATGCTTAAGCATAAAATTTTGGAACAGGCAATGTACCACCTGTTATGAAACTTTCAGATGTTCTCTCGTGATGTATTTTGTTTGTAAAATACAGAGGAGAAGTGGAAAACATATTCATTTGAAAATGAATCAGGGCAATGTAGTATAGTTACACCTAACAATGATAGGGTAAAAAAATAATTTTAGTATGTAGCATCTGTTGTGAAACTTTCTAATGCGCTGTTATTATTTAATTTATTTGTTAAAAGATGGAGTAAAATATGGTAGTATCTTGTATTCAGTTAACCCTAAAAACTCTTGTTTACTTTTAAAGTTATCTCTGCTATTGCTTTTTCTTTTTGGTTTCCTGACAGAGGACTCAGTTAAACTGCTTCCATGCAACTTTAATATGCGAAGGAAACTAGTATGAATATCTTCATTATAAAATTATGGTTTCGAAGATGAAAAGTATGATTGCTGGTGTTGAAAGGAGGAAAAGGAAACCAAAACATCTGGTTATTTCTTTTCATTGTTTGTTCTCTGGTAGATCATCAATATTTAGGAAATTAATACACGTTATTTGTTGAATTGGAAATTTTTTCTTTTTTGTGATGCTAGAGAGGATTATTTGTTCTTGAAAATGTCTGTCTGTCTAACTTTTTTGTTTTACAGCTTTTGGTAAGTTTATGGCAAGATAAAAGTGAACACGTACGAATGGCTGCACGCTCTTTATTCCATTGTGCTGCTACACGGGGCATCCCTCGACCTCTGTGCAGTGAAAAAGCTATTGATCATGTAAAACTTCTAGTCTCCGGAGATGGAATAGTAGAAAGTGGAAATGAATATTCCATCACAGAGGAAACATCCACAAACACTTTGAAATCTGATGGGCAGCCTACAGAAAGAGTTTCTGATGCTGAGGAATCTGAAATACTTGCATGGCTAGAATCATTTGAAGGGCAAGACTGGATTTCTTGTGTTGAAGGAACGAGTCAAGATGCAATGACATCTCATATTATTGTTGCTGCTGCATTAGCAGTTTGGTACCCTAGTCTTGTGAAGCCAAATCTTTCCATGCTAACTGTACATCCATTAATGAAGTTGGTTATGGCCATGAATGAAAAATATAGTTCCACTGCAGCAGAGATTCTAGCAGAAGGTATGGAGAATACATGGAAGGCCTGCATCAGCTCTGAAATACCTCGTTTGTTAGGCGATATATTTTTCCAAATAGAGTGTGTGAGTGGTGCATCTGCCAACTCAACAGCACATAATCCAGCTCCATCTCTTGACATTCGGGAGACTTTGGTAGGTATTCTTCTTCCAAGTTTAGCAATGGCTGATATACCAGGGTTTTTGAATGTGGTAGATCGTCAAATTTGGTCTACTGCATCTGATTCACCTGTTCATGTAGTATCCCTCATGATTCTCATCAGGATTGTGCGTGGTTCTCCAAGATACTTGGCTCAATACCTTGACAAGGTTTGTAAAGACACTTTTTATTTTATTTTTGATAGGTTTGTAGAAACCTTTTTTATACAGCCAAGAAAATTCCTTTTTTATTTGGGGAAAAACCGAAGAGAAAAGAAAATTTTATCTTTGATACTCTTATTTGTGAACACCCACGTTGGAAAAGTAGTAGACGAGGGTTAAGCCACTCTGCTTTTGCCTTTTCATTTATGAAATTGTTTGGGTTTGTGGATCTCTTGCAGATATCAACCTTGGGAAAAATTATGTTAATGTAATGTGCATCGATATATAAAAAAGCTTACTGGGAATGAAGGAATAGAAGATTCATCTAGCCAACCCAAAGTAGTTAGTATTATGGCATTTTGAGTTGAGTTCATATATAGACATACATGTGTCAAAATCCCTTCATTTCATGATTATGGATTGAACACACTTGTGTTCTTTGTATTGGACTAGTACTTGCATGCTAACATTCCTCCCAGTTCAGAAGTTCATGTACTTTTTGACATTGTTATGGGTTTACAAACTTGATTAGAGATTCAAAACTGTGGTACTCCCAAAATGCTTTAATGCCGCATAGTATTCTTCTAGAAAAAACAAATCGGCCTTCCTCTGGAAGGGTTCAAATTTTAATTTCTTAACTTAAAGTGGAGAAAGAGTTGAGTTTGAAATAGAAGACAGGATTGGCTCTGTGATATTTTTTTTTCCAAATTTGAAATCGGAAAGTTTTTACATTATTCATTAAATCTTTGAACGTTGCACTTGAAGTGGCTCTTTACCTACTTGAGACAAAATCATTTTTTTCTCACAGATAATACTTCACTACTGACTAAAGCAATCACTTTCAAAAAGTTAAAAACTATTCTATTTATTGATTATTTTCCTCTCTCTCTGATTACATTTAATTTGGATGGCTTGTTTTGTTCGAAATGTGTTTGCTAATTAATAGTTTGTTTCACCTTCTTATGGACTCACTCACCTGGGAGCACTTATTCATCAGTGTCTTCGATGATTATTGCTTACCATTTAAGTGAAACAATTTTTCAAAAGTATATTTCTTCAACCATTTTCTGTTATTAATCTCAAATTTTTTAGGTGACTAACTATTCTTCACAATAACTCTATTTTTTCAGCACATAATTTTCAGAACACTTTTACTTCCCATTGCCAATATCACCTAATCCATAATTTTCTCTTGGATAATATAGCTTTTTCTACAATGTGTATTCTGTAAATTCAAAAAATAATTCTTAGTGTAAATGCTTTCAGTGTTATAATCTAACTTGTGGACAGGTTTGCAGGTGTTCAATTTTGTATTGCAGACAATGGATCCTGGGAACTCAGTCATGCGCAGAATTTGCCTTCAGAGTTCAATGGCAGCATTAAAGGAAGTTGTACGTGTATACCCGATGGTAGCCCTGAATGACAAATCAACTCGGCTAGCTGTTGGAGATGCATTTGGAGAAATTAACAATGCTAGCATTCGGGTATACGAGATGCAAAGGTAGTAGAAGTTAAATTTGGGGTTGATTTGGTTTTGAGCTCAAATAACACTCATGTATTATGTTAGTTTGTAGACAAACCCCAAAGCAAGTAGTACTTTTTGTACTAGTCAGTCAGGTACAATTGTAAATCAATTTTTAGATCACACGTTCGCTCACATGCACGTTCATGTGCCTCTACTTTTTCCAAAAAACCTTGTTTGTTTCATTTTATTACAAGTAACTCATGATCAATAGTTAAGGCAATCCAAAGCATTTTGTCTGTAATTTGGACAAATTGAACAATGCTTATGAAGTCAAGAATTTGATCTATTCCCATTTCGAAGTCTTAAAGACCAACTTCAGTTTGTTTGCTTGTAGAATAAGAACTGCTAAATATTGCTTTACAAACATTTTCTATTGTAGTATGACAGTAATAAAGGTCTTAGATGCAAGTGGACCTCCAGGACTTCCTAGTTTACTCGGAGGAGATTCAGAACTGTCAATCGCTACTGCAATTTCAGCTCTAAGCTTTTCACTGGATGGAGAGGTACTTGCGAACAATTTGGAGACCTCATAAAGTCAATTTTCATTGTCCTGCTGATTATTTTGACCACCTGTGTTCTTCTTGAAATCAGTTATAGCATGTGCATATGAATTTTGTTACTGGTTATTAGAATAGGTTTCACACGTAGCTGGTACGATCTGTCCTAACATTGTGGAGTTATATAGCCTAATAAGTTTTACTTTGAACACCATATCTGATTGACATATTCAACCAAATTGTAATGTCAAACTTGAGAAGTTAAAAGAATTATGATATGGTAATGTTAGTTATTGGAAGATTCATTGTTGAAGATGTTAAGAGTGTTGGTTGATTTAGAAAAAGGTAATTCTGGTTTAAGTTTAATTGGTTTTTGGATTCATCCATATTTAATCCTTCAGCTGGACCCACCATTACAGCCAAGATTAGAGTTTATCTGAGCTACAATTTACACAGTAACTCATAGACTGGATCCAGCACACATGAACTCCACTGGAGGACCAATTTCTCCCAACAAAAATCTCACCATATATGCTTGCTATTTCTCGGTCATCTAATGTTGACACATTGTAATAAGCTGCAATAAAAAAGAATATTATTGTGGATGATGGGCAGGATTATACTTGTATGCATAGATTTCTAGTCAGCATATCTTCTAGGCTTAATATTAATGAGCTTGCGACCTGGCTTATGGCACAAGACTAGGGTTGGTTTTTGTTCCCTTATGTTTATATTCCATAACTTTTATATATGCATATTTTGAACATTGTTATGCTTTAAAGAACATGTAACTGTTACTGTTGTATTTCTCATTGATAAAAATAAGCTTGAGCTACTAGCATTTTGAGGTGATTGTCAAAGCTCACATTTAAGTCGGTTTTCACCATAATCTTTTCTGCATTTCTCTGCGTATTGTAATTTTGCCCCCCTTCCCGTTTCTATGTTACTGTTGCCTTCAATAGCCTCCTTTCTGATGCTCTACTAATTCAAGGAGTTTATTCTCACATTACTTTCTTCTGTATATAATTTGCATAATCTTAGTTGCGTTCAATATTATCATCAGAGATTTGAAATATTTAAATCTTTTCTCTGTCATGTCTTTCACTAAATCATAGGCTTTTGAAATCTGCCACTAGTTTAAATCTAGTGAATTGTATCTCATTAATGATTTACAATTGTCATCTAACTGAAGGGACTAGTTGCGTTTTCTGAGCATGGGTTGATGATCAGATGGTGGTCATTGGGATCTGTGTGGTGGGAGAAACTCAGCCGGAATCTTGTTCCTGTCCAATGCACTAAACTGATATTTGTTCCCCCGTGGGAGGGATTTTCACCCAATTCTACTAGGTCAAGCATAATGGCAAATGTACTGGGTAATGAGCAACAGGCTAATCGGCAGGTAATTATTAATTCCTTATTCATTATTCCAGTGTAACTTTTCTCTCTGAATGCATCTGGTATAGATTGAAAGTTTAAATGAATTTGCGTTGTACGGTCTTGAGCATAATAATCTGTAAGAATCTTTTTGGTAGGAATCCGCAAGTGCTACGAATGAAACAGACAGATTGAAGCTCTTGATTCACAATCTTGATCTCTCGTACCGGCTAGAATGGGTTGGTGATAGAAAAATACTACTTTCTAGACATGGTCAAAATTTAGGCACTTTCCAGTTATAAGCTATTGTTATCATGGGGATTCTAGTTCAGAGGAAGATTTTCTTTTCATTTTATTTGAAGAGTTCCAGTTGAGAATTCCGTCACACAGTTTCACTCCTGCTCCTTCAGCAAGAAATGTAAATTTCTAATGACATTTACTTCACTTGGCAAAAGATCTCCTCATACCTTCAGCTGCTGCTTACATTTATAGCTCGTCTGCAGTCCTTGTTCCTGCTGAGGTATAATTTTGTTTCAGTGCAGCAGGGCAGTCCAAACTTCCTTTGTAGGTTTTTGGTGGAAGCAGATAATAATGTAAGCCTCGGCGATATCTATTTATTAATTCATTGGTATTTTTTAAGACAACCCCCTTCTTCCTTCCCTCTTGTCCTTCTCCATTTCTCTCCACGAAATTTCTTTTCAATTGTTTATTTTTCAAATTTTTGGAAGGGATGGGGGTAGCCGGGGTAGGCTTGTATATTGTAGCCGGGGTAGGGATGGGGGTAGCCGGGGTAGGCTTGTATATTTTGTACAAACGAGTCAACACATGCCAATTACTATCTATCACTTCTAAGGGGAGATATTTTTGTTATGCTTAATTTTATGCATGACCTTTAACTATTTCAGGCTTTGAATGAATTTTAAATTACTGCATTACCCTTTATATAAATAGTTAATTACATGAGTGATTTATGTCACGATTTAAGCTCATGAATGTCGAATCATTAAGGTGGGATAGAGCTTGGACTCAACCATGGAGGTATAACCGTATCCAAATAACCAGTCAAGGATAATAACAAGGATATTGATATTGAACAAGATAAAAGATAAATAAGAAAAGGATAAAGGAAATAGAAAGAAACAGGAAATTGATTTTTCCTCTGCAGATTGCAAGGATTTATAGAGGATAATATTCTAACAAATCACATATCTTACTTGAACATAAACCTCACAATTAAAGTAAATTATGCCCCTGCCACTTCTAATTATTGTGTCATTCCCCATCCCTAAAAGAAAGCCTTGTCCTCGAGACTGAATTTGAGAACCATCACCTAACTTGCTAGCATGTAAGATTCCTCTCCATGTCCAAGGGTATTAAATGTATGTTGCCCATTTGTGGTATAATCTACCATCAGCTGCTGCTCATTAGCCCAAGAGTTGTCTTTCACAGATGCATGCATGTGTACATGCTGCTACAAATAGGCAATAGCCTATCACTAATGATGAATATGTGAAGAGCAAGTTGATGCACAAGAATTAACCAAAATAAGCCCATGATAGATTCAAGAAGCTTCATTGCTACAACAGTGATTAACAACAACCGTTTGACATGAAAAACTATACTGACTTGACAAAGATTTTCATTTGTCGTCTTGTCTCCCAGAACATTTTTGCTGATGTTTTAAGAGTTCCATTGGATTTACCATATCCAAATGTTGTGATAGAATATAATCTGGTTTAATATTTAAAACCATCCAGCCATCAAGAATGTTAGATGCTAGAACAATTGCATTGTTGGCATCAACAATAAATTTTTTTGCAACTGCTAAATTGTAAGGGATCATTACAAATACCCGGTTAGAGTTGGCCTTCTCAAATAGCCACCATTGAGCTTTAGAAAAAATTATATACCAGCACTCCACTCAGCATGAAACTGTAAACCTTCATTGTGGCTTAATTACAACGATGTTACTAAAAAGTTTTAATGCCTTACGTTGTGCAATGACCATATCGACTGCCCCATGAGAAACTTGCACCAGCTTGTTCATTGGAATCCTTATACTTGATGGAAGATTTCCACTATATATAAGGGAACCTATTAATTATCATGTACCTGTAGCTTCGTCCAAGATCAAAAATAAGCTCTGAGAATTTACACATTGCTACGTTAACACCAGTAGCTTTTTCATACTCCAACTTGCTTAAAGGACCTCCATTGTTAATCATGTCCGACAACTCAAGGTCATAAACTTTAGAAATTTCATTCGCAACACAACAATTTTCAATTACGCGTGTAAAAGTAATAATAACAAGAACACGACACGCAACATTAGATGACATCATGTCATCAAATAAATGCCAAACATTGAGATAAGAATGAATAACATGGCCAAGTGAATTTTTTGTTTTGCACTCATGATGAAAGGTTCTCATGTACTAAGATGGTATCCATTAGCACATTCAAATAGCTTCCTTTCTCTATTTAGAAGGTGTTTGGGCTCTTTAACAACACTCACAATTTCTAGATTATTCGTGGCAAATTTGAATACACAAAATTTGTTCCTTTTTTCCAATTTAAAGTAGTCCTCAACACACAATTAAGTCAGCTAACATAATATTTAATAAACTAATATGGTGCCTAATTTTCCACTTTATACCTACTTGTAATAAATGAATGGTTCACAGAATGACATATTCTACAAACTGCTTCATATTAGACAAAAAACATTTCAATCCGAATATGCTAATTGTATGATTTTAGTAGTGCAGAACATCCCACAACATTCATCACCACCTTGAGTTAGGACACTTCCGCCCAATTTCAGCACAATCAAATTAGTGTGACCTAGCTTGAAGAGCTGGGAAATGAGTGGCAAGGGACTGCCATGCATACTATTCATCATCATTGTGTTTTGTTGTGACAATAACCTTCTCAGCAACTAAGTCAGCAGAATAAAAACCAACATCAAATTATTCAATCATGCTGTCATTGTGACGCCCAAAAGAAATTGAGTATAATATATATATGGCCGGTGGCAAAGTCGTTATCTTGGGTAGTCAAACCAACTTATAAGTTGTTTTTAATTAAAGGTGTTTGACAATAATTTATATTTTGACTTATAAGTTCAGTTTTAAGTCAAAAAAAAATTAGTAACAATTTGTGACTTATTTAAAAATGACTTATAAGTCATTTTAAAATAAGTTAGGTTGACCAAATGGAATATCTATTTTACTCCTCTTTTTATTAATGTCCTTTTTAATTATTTTTATATTTATTTTAACTTATAAGTTATTATGAGTAGAACACACATTCATAACTTATTTTAACTTAATTTTTGATCACTTATAAATCAAATTGATGCCAAACCAAACGCTTTTATTTATAAGTCAGAACGTATAAGTTAACTTATAGTATTTAAACTTTTCAGTCATTAGCGAACAAAACATAGTAGTGCTGGAGGCTGGAGGCTGGAGCCGTAAAGGAGATGATGATAATGAACAGTGCTTATCTTCTTCAATTAAGTTATGATTATGAAGATATATACGCAACCATGGAATCTTATTCTTTGAAGTTTGAAGGAGAAGGAACCCCAATGCGTGCGTGAAGTGGCGAAAAGTTGGCTGGTCAATCCGATCCTATGGAAAATTCGTTCCATAAAAGGTGATCAAGTGAATTTGACAGATGTAACAAATTTACCTTATAAATCAATTAGAACGCAACATATGTATCTTGTGAATTATTTAATTATCCCATGAGCTTATCATGATACAAATACATTATTAATATTTGTAAATAATACTATTTTTCTGTAATAGATATATAGATCGATAATTTTATTATTTTTTATATTTAATTATAAGAAGTGCCCCTCTTTGATAAATTTCCTACGTCTGCCCTAATTGACTGCACAAAAACTGTGTACAAATAGGTTTAAAAATGAGAGAAAATTGAAAGTGAAACTTATAAATATGTTTTATACATTTTTATCGATAAATAATACACGAGTCATGTGACGCCCCCAAAATTAAGTATACGTCACCCATCTTGGGTCGCCACTTACATGGTACATAAATTCAAATACAACTTACTTAACCTAAGCGTCGCAGTATACAATACGATATAAGCGTGAGTTTGAATACAAATATTGTCTACTAGATATTATACAAACTCAAAAGGAGTCCTCATTACAACTATTATCACACTATTTCAGCGAGAATAGTGAGGACTACTAATCTTATCCTCTTGACCATTACTTCGTTCCCCGACTCGTCTCAAATTTATGTTCTCATTTTTCAAGAGAAACGGTGAAAGAAAGGGTGAGCTCAACTAGCCCAAGAAGAAATATTATGACTAAGATAATGCGAGAATAAATTATCATTAGCCTTCAATGATGTTAAACCGATAAAATACAATAGACAACCGGTTTAAGCTGCGGCGGAATAAGCAATCCATTAAAAGAAGTCAAGTAGAGAATAAAGTCTACTATCTTTTAGGTTTTAAAGGTTTTCATCAATTTTTATCATTTGAGACTCACTTTAATAATAAACCACCACATCTAATCATCCCCGCACTACTGGTCGAGGATTTTCATCAAATTATCAATGGTCATGACTATACCGAATCACCCCCGTCATAATCATATACCAAAAACTATCCATCAACGCATTACACAATGCCATCGAGGACTTTTGTCACATCATTTATATCAAGTCGTGATTATATCGAATGATCCCTGGTCATAATCATACTAAGTTCATCTATGCACGTAAGCCAAAGATAACATAATATAACATGAGGATGATGACAATGACATAATAATTCAATAAAACAAGTTCAAGAATTATTTAATCCATGAATTATTAACGTCCAAATTATCAACATGATACTGTTTCGTAGAGTAAAATTCAAGAATGATCAGAAGAATATTTCCATGAAAGATCTTTGGATGAAACGCAAATATCAAGGATATTCTACTAATTTCATGAAGTATAAGTCAAAGTTTTAACCAATTGGGTATAATAAAGAATGGAATATCAAAAGAAATCACCGTAAATGCGGTGCTTGGCATAGGCAGTTATTCAACATAATAATAATAACGGAACCGGTCGGGTGAAATTCACGCAAGCTGGGATGTTCAATGAGAATAATAAAGATGGAACGGATCGATGTAAAACACACGAGATAGGATATTCCAGCAGAATGATAAAGAGCGGAACCAGTCCGGTGTAAAACACATGATGCAGGATGTTCCAACGAGAATAATAAAGAAGCGGAACGGTCGGTGTAAAACACATGCATGAGGATGTTCCAGCGAATAATAGAAGAATGTCACCAAGTATAGGTAAATAGCAGCGTATCTGAGTTATTCCAACAAAATAATAAGCAATGGAATAACATAAGGATTTCACCAAGTATAGGGTATGCCACGTATCAAAGCTATGTATAGGGTATGCCACTTTTACGGAGTTATTCAACAGAATAATAGTGAATGGAATAATGAAGTTTCAAGAAGAAAGAATAACACCCCTACGTAAAAGAACCGAATATAGAAGTAGTGAAGTAGCGAGAATACTCTTCTTCTTTCTATAACTTTCTCTATAACCTCTCTCTATAATTTCTCTCTGTAGAGTTTCAATGAATTAAAAGAAAATAATGAAGGAATGAGCTTTATTTATAGGAAAATGGAATGCATAAGTAACTAATCCATGAGCGGTCCAGATTGATTTACTTTAATCGACGGTCCCATATTTAAAGAAAAATCTTTTAAATAAAATATAATATATTCTATTTATATAAAACATTTTACTATGCAAACACTATGCAATACTATGCAAAATACTACGCAAAACACTATGCAACACTATGCATAATAAAATATATATATATTCTATTTATAGAATAACTTTAATAAAGTATTCTATTTTATATAAAAGATGTTTACATTTTATTACGTTAATAATCTGAATAAAACAAAGCGTCATTATCGTTATAATAATTCATATTATTAATCGTGATAATGGAATCAAACCGAGTGACTTCTCACATAAGCATCAATAATCAATACTGGTGTGCTACTTATGCGACCCACGTATTCTTGTGCTTTTTACTACCGAGAGTAGTTCAACAATAACCACGGTAAAACTTCCGCCGTTATTTCAATAAAATATTTTTGTCGTTTTCTCAATCAAACAATAATTACATTGTGGGGTCCACCAATGATTGAGTAGTTATGCGAATATTCCTCGCTAAATCAAATATTCCCAGAACCAATCGAAATATAATATAACCACTTGCATACTTTTGCAAAATTTATAAATACTACCCACAACTATAATATTATCTCAAATTCACACCATAATATAAAAATTATTTTGACAAAATTTAAATCTTTATTGATAAAATCTGGGTCTCACAATCTCCCTCCTTATGGAATTTAAGCCCTCGAAATTAGGGTACGTACTACGATATGATAAAGAGGTGAAGATACCTTGAATACCTTTATCGTTGAAAACATTAAATTCATTTTTGCAATCCCGCCAAAGATATTCATTAACAATTCATCTTTGCACTACGGGCCAAAGATATACAACTCAGTAAAACCAATATCTTTGAGACTCGATTTTAATAGTATCACAACCATGAATTATCCATGCACTCTTGGCTAAGGATATTCGTGTTTTCAATTACTGACCATGATTATAAGAATAATCCGTGGTCATAATCATACCAAGTCTATCAATACACTACTGAAGAAGATGACTTTTACCACATCCATGAATTAATATTTCATTCTTTGAGACTCATTTCAATAATTAATCCATATCATCGAATCATCCCCGCACTACGTGCCAAGGATATTCATTAAGTATCACGACCACAAATTATCCATGCACTACTACCAAAGATAATTGTGTATTCATTAGTATCACGACCACAAATTATCCATGCACTACTACCAAAGATAATTGTGTATTCATTAGTATCACGACCACAAATTATCCATGCACTACTACCAAAGATAATTGTGTATTCATTAAGTATCACGACCACAAATTATCCATGCACTACTACCAAAGATAATTGTGTATTCATTAAGTATCACGACCACAAATTATCCATGTACTACTACGGCCATAGATAATTGTGTTTTCAATTACTGGTTATGATTATCTTAATAATCCGTGGTCATAATCATACCAAGTCCATCTATGCACTACTGTGCCACGAGATGACTTTCAACATAATATAAGCGTGAGGATAATGATATAAAGAATCAATCAAATGAGATAAAGGATAAATATTAAATATTTATAATATAATTTATCCG
The DNA here is from genome assembly GCA_020205615.1 of Panax quinquefolius. Lineage (NCBI taxonomy): Eukaryota > Viridiplantae > Streptophyta > Magnoliopsida > Apiales > Araliaceae > Panax > Panax quinquefolius. Next base: position 8,120,374 of record CM035163.1, on the reverse strand, counting down.
AGATTCAAGAATATCCCCATGTTTTCAATCACTTAATAATCTCATAATCTAATATCATTAATATTATAACAATATTTTAATCACTTCTTAAATTTATAAACAATTTATCTTAATTGTTTACGCTTTACCATATAATGCATTTAATCATTCAAAAATGTCATACTCATAAAATATCATCACCAATTATCAAATCCCTCAAAAAAATATGCATATACTCTATATAGGATTCTCTAGCCATAAAATCCTATTTTCAACTTTGTTACTTCACATAACATATTTAACTCATATGTTCGTAACTAAACTATTTTCATGAAAAATACCAAATCAGCCCCAAAAAATATTTCTTTTCTGGGATTTAGCATAATATAGTCCCATAATGAAAATATATTTTTTCCGGAATTTTTAAAATCAATTTCCACTTAATTCCTTAAGAAATTAGCTACCTCAAGTTTAACTCCAAAATTCCCAAATCTTGGCAGGACCTTACACATGTTAACGTGAGCTTCTAGTTTAAATTTCATGGTCATCGAGTTATAGAACTCGGTTATAGCGTTTTTCATTGGAAAAACCTAAATATTGAAATAGTCATAACTTGCTCATTTTAAGTCGAGAATGAGCTCATTTTTGGACAGGAGGTACTTTATACCATATACCTTCATGTCCCAAAAGGCCAGAAATTTTCTCATAATTTAAGTGGCGAAACAGTCCCTTAAAGTTTCTGGGCAGTAGCATTTTCAAAATTTACAGCTTTGGCCTCCTTTGCTAAAATCAGTCCACACAAAAATCTACAACACCTTTTCCAGTAATTCCACTTGGATTAGTTAGGTAACTCATAGATCTAACTCTAGGACTTGACCACACTCAAAATTCAAAATATAATAGGAGATATGGTCAATTGAATTTTATGTTACGTTTTTCACCAAAATCGATTTTCAACTCTTTGTGATTTCTAAGAAACTTTCATGTTTTCACATAATAACCAACATAACTCATCATAACACTTACTAATACTTCATATACCCATGATTTTCATTAGTCCAATGCTTTTATTATGACTTTCATCATAATCCTTGTAAACAGATCCTTTTAGTTGAAGAAATATTTGAGGGTTTAAGAAATGGGTTTTTGTACTGGGGTCAATACAAAATTCGATTTCACGCTCTAGGGTAGGCTAGGAAATCTTCAAGAATACGTCAAGAAATTTATTAATGATAGAAATATCATTCAAAATCATTTACTCTCATCCAAGACTTGGATAGACGTCACATTGATACCAGCTGTGACTTCATCCCTTAACCTAGATAGCACCTCACAATGATACCTATAAACTTGCCATCTTCATTCACGATGTCGCCTACAGAAAGTCCGGCTTCAGTGCATTCCACACAAGGAAGTCAACGACGAAAGGATCAGGGCTCTTTACTTATGGCTTGATATAACAGTGATTAACTTTAGGGTTTGGTTACTTTGAATTCGTATAACAGGTTGGTTATGAATATAAAAGCTAACAACCTTACGAAAAGCATGATGAGTAGTTAACCAATTGATTTCTAAAATCACATCAAAGGCAAGTATTTTCAAAAGATAAGATCGACAGAGTAGCGTGAAAGTGTTTATTTGAAACAACAAGATTAATAAGCGATTGGAGGTAACGAAGGTTTCTCCCAACGAAGTTTGATAGATAAATCAAAGTCTAATTTTTTTTTGAGTCAAATTTAAACATTGAACACAACTAGGTAGAATAAAAAGTGGGTAGAACTTGTATCTAACACGGTATAGACGCAAGAGCTTACGATTAACTTACGTGATAATTTTATTCGGGTTCCTCGTCACGAGAAAAAAAAGCTCTCTCTTAAACTCTGGCTTTGGTTTGTGCAGGGACGACCTTTGGTGCCTCCATCCTAGTTGAATTTGTCTTGATGGCGACAAAATCGAGCTAAGTGACCTTCTCTTCCACAATTATAACATGCTTTGAATCGGCATGGCGCATGATCGGACCGATGATGTCCTCTCCTCCGCATTTGAAGCATATAATGGGTGGTCGTTCTTCTTCCTTTCAAAGCAGGTCTTTGGTCTTGGCGTCTTTCCATCATTGTTGAATCTCCTTTTCTTGAAATGTCCATTCTTATTATTTTGGTACGATTACCACCGAAGTGGTTACCATATCCGGCTGTTGATTTCCTCCACGCTTGTTGTCACCGCCCGATGACTACTCTCATTGGTATTATAATTTTTTAAATTTGCTCTCTTTTAGTTCGTTGACTCGTTATCGCGCTCCACTAAGCGAGCCCTATTTACAACATCTGAATAAAAAACACGGTTTATGAGAAATAAGATGTTGGCGTATCTCCGCTTCAAACCTCTTTAAAACATTCGCGTCATTCTCTTCATTATCCACCAAGTGGGGACTTGAATCGTGATAACTCGCAAATTTTGCCTCGTATTGCGACACGGTCATATTGTTTTGTTCCAACTTGATAAACTCCACCTCCTTCATGTATGGCGAATACTTTCGGGAAAGTATTTGTCGTTGAACGACTCTGGAACTTCTCCCAAGATATCTTGATGACAAAGAAGTTGAGTACGTTTTCTGGATTCCCACCGATTAATCGCCTCTCTGCAGTAACATAAAGGCAAAGAAAAGGAACCTTTTGCTCCTCGGAGCATCCCAAGACATCAAATATCTTGGTAATCTGCTTTATCCATGCTTCCGCCGAAGTGGTTTTGGCTCTCCCTTAAACTCCGGTGGTCCCAGCTCCTTGAATTGTTTAATGGTGCCGCGAGAGTTTTCCGTGTTTCCACCTACGTTTTGGACAGGAGTCGCTCTCGCCTGATGTTGCATGAATTCTAAAAACCTTTTAAACGTACCGTCATTCATCAATTGATCAGTGTTGTTGTTTACAAGAGGATTATCGCCATCCTGTTGCACATTGTCACGATTATTGATCCATGGAGAATCAAGCGGTCTCTCCGTGCTCCATTGCTATTCTCAACATTCTCGGATGCCATTTTCAAACACTGCCACAAAATAAGGGTTAATTGACATGCAACATATTATCACTATACTCTGACCGACCAATCAAATACCAAATAAACTTAGGTAGGTCATACTAGCGAAGGAATTCCCCGTCTCTCCCCTCCTAGTTCTATTCTCACATCTTAGCGAGGATCATATCCCTAAGCTCGATACCAACCGTGGCGCCCCTAAAATTAAGTATACGCCACCCATCTTGGGTCGCCACTTACATGGTACATAAATTCAAATACAACTTACTAACCTAAGCGTAGGTGTACAATACGACATAAAGCGTGAGTTTGAATACAAATATTGTCTACTAGATATTATACAAACTCAAAAGGAGTCCTCATTACAACTATTATCACTTTATTTCACGAATAGTGAGGACTACTAATGCTATCCTCTCGGACCATTACTTACGTTCCCGACTCGTCCCGGCTATGTTCTCATTTCACGAAGAGAACGGTGAAAGAAAGGGTGAGCTCAACTAGCCCGAAGAAGAAATATTATGACTAAGATAATGCGAGAATAAATTATCATTAGCCTTCAACAAGTGTTAAACCGATAAAATCTGATAGACAACCGGTTTAAGCTGCGGTGGAATAAGCAATCCATTAAAAGAGTCAAGTAGAGAATAAAAGTCTACTATCTTTTAGGTTTTAAAAGGTTTTCATCAATTTTTATCATTTGAGACTCGACAATAATAAACCACCACATCTAATCATCCACGTATTCACGGTCGAGGATTTTTATCAAATTATCGATGGTCATGATATATACCGAATCACCCCTGGTCATAATCATACCAAAAACTATCCATCATTGCATTCTGAAGCCACCGAGGACTTTTGTCACATCATTTATATCAAGTCGTGATTATCTTAGAATGATCCTGGTCATAATCATACTAAGTTCATCTATCTTGCGTAAGCCCAAAGATAACATAATATAACATGAGGATGATGATGATGACATAATAATTCAATAAAACAAGTTCAAGAATTATTTAATCCATGAATTATTAACGTCCAAATTATCAACACGATCTTTGTTTACAGAGAGTAAAATTCAAGAATGATCGGAAGAATATTTCCATGAAAAGATCTTTGGATGAAACGCAAATATCGAGGATATTCTACTAATTTCATGAAGTATAAGTCAAAGTTTTAACCAATTTGGGTATAATAAAGAATGGAATATCAAAAGAAATCACCACGCATGCGGTACTTCCCATGTATATGAGTTATTCCAACATAATAATAATAACGGAACCGGTCGGGTGAAATTCACACCAAGCGGGATGTTCCAACAGAATAATAAAGATGGAACGGATCAGGTGTAAAAACACAGATAGGATATTCAGCCGAGAATGATAAAGAGCGGAACCGGTCGGTGTAAAAACATGCATGATGGATGTTCCAATGAATAATAAAAAGCGGAACCGGTCCGGTGTAAAACACATGCATGAGGATGTTCAGCAGAATAATAGAAGAATGTCACCAAGTATAGGGTAAATCAGCGTATACAAAGTTATTCAATGAATAATAAGCGATGGAATAACATAAGGATTTCACCAAGTATAGGGTATGCCACGTTATCTGAGGTTATGTATAGGGTATGCCACTTTTTACGAGTTATTCCAAGTAAGAATAATAGTGAATGGAATAATGTAAGTTCTCTTGAGAAGAAAGAATAACACCCCTCACCGTAAAAGAACCTGAATATAGAAGTAGTGAAGTAGCAGATACTCTTCTTCTTTCTATAACTTCTCTCTATAAGCTTCTCTCTATAATTCTCTCTCAGAGTTTCAATGAATTCGTAAGAAAATAATGAAGGAATGAGCTTTATTTATAGGAAAATGGAATGCATAAGTAATTAATCCATGAGCGGTCAGATTGATTTACTTTAATCGACGGTCCATATTTAAAGAAAAATCTTTTAAATAAAATATAATATATTCTATTTATATAAAAACATTTTTACTCTGCAAAACACTACGCAATACTACGCAAAACATTATATCAAAAAACACTACGCAACACTTATGCATAATAAAATATAATATATTCTATTTATAGAATAAACTTTAATAAAGTATTCTATTTTATATAAAAGATGTTTTGTTTTTATTACGTTAATAATACTGAATAAAACAAAGCGTCATTATCGTTATAATAATTCATATTATTAATCGTGATAATAGAATCAAACTAAGTGACTTTCACATAAGCGATCGATAATCAATACAGGTGTCTTTCTTACGCAACCACACGTATTCTTTTACTTTACCGAAGTAGTTCAACAAGAACTACGGTAAAACTTCCGCCGTTATTTCAATAAAATATTTTGTCGTTTTCTCAATCAAACAATAATTACATTAATAGGGTCCACCAATGATTGGTAGTTATACGAATATTCCTCGCTAAATCAAATATTAAAACCAATCGAATATAATATAACCACTTGCATACTTTGCAAAATTTATAAATACTACCCACAACTATAATATTATCTCAAATTCACACCATAATATAAAAAATTATTTTGACAAAATTTAAATCTTTATTGATAAAATCTGGGGTCTCACAAGTCATACTTTTTATGCACAATTTTTTGTGTAGACTATTATTGTGAAAAGAGTCGTATTTATAAAGTCTTGAGACTGCTTTATATCCTTCTATTTTATTCTTTTATCCTTATTTTTACTTTCCCACTCTCTCACAATCTCTACTCTTTTAACTCTTATTTTTATTTGTTTATATTTTCTTTTCACATGCATAGATGACGTGTGCATGTCAGATGACTAGCTAGTATTAATAATAAATATAGTCGGAATAAATAAACAAATGTGGTAAATACTAAATACATAGTAGTAATTTTTTTGGCTGCATGCATGCATCAATGATGCTTCGACAATATCCCCATTTAATTTTTGTATTAATATTTATTTTGTTGGTTAATGTTTTCCTCAACCTAAGTATAAAAGTGGATACAATTATTGGAATAATGGTAGTCGAGAGCCACTTGCATAGAAGTCGGCATTATAATTATGTACATATATAGAACCTTATCTATTTAAAATATAAAATGGAGTATATATAATTTTTGACCATCGTTTTCAATCACAGTTGGAAGTGAAATGGCATGCATCCTCTTATTATATATAAAGAAAAAAAATTCAAGTTGATATATATCTTAAAGTACGTACTACATATATATTCCACCAATAATTATTGCAACTTATCATAATTCATGTGTATCATATGTACAAATTAATATATATATATATATATATATATATATATATATATATATATATATGCTCATCTTTGAAAAATTAGTGCGCCAACTTCTTTGACATTCAATTACCGCGGATCGATTTATGCACAAAGTACGTACCATGTTGGGTTGAATTCATACATATGAATATCAAAATTAAATACCAAATATAAAACTAAATAAATCGCATAACATTAAATATTAAACTTATTTGTGACTGTTACGTGAGCCTCCTAACTGTTTTAGATTTTTTAATATTGATAAATTTACAATTTTGAAGAGAATACATACAAAAAAAAAGATAGAAAGTATATATATATAGGGAAATCTCGAAATCGGATCAACTCGAAATCTCGAACAGTAAATGTTATAATTATTTTTTAGTTTGTTCAAATAATAATAATAATAATAAAAAGCCAAAACTAGCTAGACAGAACAAATTTAAAGATGTAGGCTTAGCTTGCTTTAAATCTGTTAAATCAACTACAAAATGTTACCTAAAATGTTCCGTAGAGCAATTGTAAAAGGTTGAAGTTGAAATTAGGGCATCCAAATCCTCTAATCCCACAAAGAAATCGTCGTTCAAGATCATATCTGATATAACAAATTCAGCATCCTTGCTGATTCCTTCAGCTTCTTGTTCATGTTTAATGGGCTGCTGGAGAATTACTACTTCTTCACTGATATCTGATGTTGGAGAGCAACTGGAGTCTTTGGGTGTTGCTACAATAGTATCGGTATTGACCGATGAGGAGCTTTTCGGGGTGGTGAACTTGTGCCGGTTTGTACCGGCAAGAGAACTCCGTCGAGTTGGATGGCTGTGGCTATGTTCCCCAGAGTAGGTTATGATAAACATTCCGGGATCATTACAGCTTTGTTCAACTTGCTTCCTTGCCAAACATCCTTTTAAGCTACTACACCTATAATAGCTCCTGCTTTTCAATTAACCAAACAAACTTTAGTACTAGCTAAACAAATAACATGTCCTCTACGTTTCAAAATTATATATATATATATGATAATTAATAGTACTTTTATATATGAATGTAGATATGTATATATACCTTGGATAAGGTGATACTTTAATGGGTTTCTGACCATATTTACGCCAAGCCCACAAATCAGAAGAAAGACCATCAGCAGTTACTTGAACCACCACCCTTTTGTGTTGGTTCTTCCTGATTTTTAAAAAGAAAGAAAAAAAAGTAAAATTGTCAGTAATTAAAATTGCGAGACGACAAGATAGCTTTAAGGATGAAGCAACAAATTAATTAATTCAAAAATTATACGTAGGCACCTCTTATATTTAGCTGCATGGGCAGTATTACTTTTATTAGGACTAGCAGCTTTAGTAGATTTAGCAGGAATTGTCTGCTTCTGGATAACTTCGATCTCTTGATTTTCTGGCTTTAACTTCAGGACTTCTTCAGGGAAAGAATCGGAGGAGGAGGAGGAGGTAATAATGGGAGCTTGTGGGGAAAAAGAATTAAACATGGGATAAAAGGGCTTGTAAAGCTCATCTAATTCATCCACAAGAACTTTATCATTACTGTTATAATTGGCTTCAAAAAGATGAGGAAAAGTGAAATGAAAATCGTCATCATTATTATTATTATTCTGAATATAATTCAGTGAACCTAATGAAGAAATAGCCGGATCATCAAAATAATCGGTGGATCCTCTGACAATAGCTTGCAGACCCCAATCTTCCTCCATACTAACAAATTCTCCCATTAAAATGCCACGCCCTGCCTTTTCTTCAACTGTATATATATATATATATATATATATATATATATATGTGCGCGCGCGCGCGCATGAATGAGAAATCTACTTGTGAGAAAATATGTGAGGGAAGCTACTTTATTTATATAGTAGTATCTATTGAGGAGAGAGAAAAGGGGAGTTAGGCCACTTGTGTCGAAATATAGGAACTAGTAGATTTTGCATTTCCATTAGGGAGTTCCTGTATTGGAGATTGACTTTGTTAAAATGTCAAAACTCACAAAAAAAAAAAAAAAAAAAAAAACCTAGACAGTCCAACACGCCTTCATCTTTTACTTAGCTTCTTCGACCAGCTGGGTTTGTAGTTTAAGGGTACGACCGAGGCGAAGAAACAAATACGTAGGTTTGACCAAAATATAGAAATGCCAAAAGTTGGCTTTATTATATTAATAAATGCGTCATGACAAAAGGTGTCAGTCATAATTAAGTCATGCATGCGTACGTAAGATCATTTTCTTTATAGTAGTAGTAGTAATATTAAGCCAGAGGGCCGAGGATTTGTCGTCACTTTGGCCTATGGTAATTAAATTGCATACGAAAATATAAGAAATAAAAGCATTTTCCTAAAATTTTCAGTCATTTTGGTTTTCAGTCAAACATCCCGTCTTAGATGAGTTATTACGCCTTGTACGTCTTGTTCATGTTTTTAACAAATTAATGATATATATATATATATATATATATATATATAGAGAGAGAGAGAAATTTTTACATGCAATTCTAAAGGGAAAATGGCAAAATTATATCCACCATTTTATTATGGGTGATTTACATATTTTATTATATTTTTAAAAAAAATTACAACAATAGTACACTCATATAATAATTACATAACTAATACACTTTCATATTTATTTACATATTTTAGTGTAAATAGGATTCTTTAATTTAAGAAATTATAATTCAATTAGAATTCCTTAATTTAAGGATTAGTTATAATTTCTTCTCTCTCCTTAAGTTATTTAAAACAATCCTCCTTAATATATATATATATATATATATATATATATATATATATATGTAAGACCGAAATTTTTAAAAAAAGGAATTTCCTTTATTTATTATTTTGAAATAGTAAAGGTTGATTTGATTAATGTGGATAGTTAAGGGTTAAATACATAAATATTTCAAAATAAGCAAGTGGTAATAAAATATTCATTATAAATCGGGAATATTCGTTTGGTCGTGGAATATTCGCATTTGTCGAGGGGAATATTAAATACTGACCCAGCCTTGACCATGTGTGGGCCCATAATGTGAAAAGCGATTGGATGAAGAAAGCGACAAATATAAGTTATTTTTAAATAACTTGGCGTAGTTATTCACAGATTATCTTTGTTGGAATACGTTGGTTAAAACACACTAATACGCGTTGTTGAACAAGAATATACCAGTATTGCACCAATTATTGATTCTTTACGTGAAGGCCTTACTCAATAATGGTTACGATAATGAATTATTCGAAGATTTTATTGAGTTAATAATTCTTTGCGTTGATATTTTATATTCTTTGTTGTTGTTTCAATAATTGTCATTACGGTATTTTTTATTATCGGAAGCAATAATTCATATTATCCGAATAATATTATTAGATAACATTATTGGCAATGTCTAGAAAGTTACATCTAAGAGAGGTTTGGTCACCTAATGCAAGGCGGCAAGATGAAGAAATTTTATTGAAAAGCCCCTCTTTCTGAAGCTATGCAGTTGTCAATATTGTGATTCTCGTAATATTATTTGTGAATAATTAATTATTGATTTATATGATGAGGAAAATATTGATTTTATGTGGATATAGATGGAGAAAATTTTTAAAATGACAATTGTTGAAAATTAATATTTTATCTTTTTACGATAAAATAATTCATTTAAATATATTATTTTAATAATATATTAATTGGTGATATTTTTACAACGAATGTGGGATATATGAGTATACGAGGAGGAATAGTATTTTTGTTGCAATAAATGTTTAAAACATGTTAAACATGTCGGTGGACCCCATTTATTGGTGAAATTTGATTATAGCTTGTAAAATCACCCGTTTGTGATTTTTGGCCAATTTCTATTTGGAATTTGGAAAAACTTTCTTCCGCAAAGTTGTAGAATTGAAATTCCTATAAACACGTGCGAGATTCGAATTTTTTACGATGAAAGGGCTATTTATTATGAATTATTGAAGTTCAAGCTCAAAATAATTAATTTTGAAGTTTTAAATATTTTAATAAGAAAAACGTTTTTTTGAGTTAGGCAAGGTGAGTCACTCTTGGTGGGTGATGGTTTGAATCAGATTTTGGGTGCGTAGGAATTTAATAATTATATATTAATATTTTATTAAATTTTACGCTTTGGTGTTCTAAGCATTTTCCTATAAATAGGGTCTTGGGTTAGAATTGAAAATCACAATTTAAATGAAGTTTTCTCTCTATATTATCGGCGTATTCTTGTGAGTATTTTGAGTATACTTTGAGTATTGCTAGGCGAGTGCAAGTTCCTTCAAGACTTATATTCGATATTCTAGCTAGAATCGATCTTTCGAGGTAAGGGATATTTTTTTTTCGTAATGATATTATTTCTTCAATATCATTATCTTTGAAATGTTGATCTGAAGTTTTATTAAATTTGGAACTTTTTCATGTAGGGGTTCTTATTCATGGGTTACTATTCATGAGTTACTATTCACGAGTTACTATTCATGAGTTCTTATTCACGAGTTACTATTCACGAGTACTATTCATGAAGCGTGAAGATGTTTTTGTAGAATTTCTATCTTTTGGTGTCGGAGTTCTTATTCACGATATCTGGACTATTCACGTATCTGATCTTATTCATAGAAAAATAAAATTTCTTCTTTTCGTCCAAAACATATATTCTAGATACTAACTCTGATTGTATCCATGTTTTGATCATTCTTGAATTTTACACCACTATGATTATTTTTGAGGTATTTTTGGACGTGGATAAAACCAAGTACGAATCCTTAATCCTTAATCCTTGTCATTTTGTTTCTTTGGATTCGCTTTCTTTAAAAAATATTTTTCATCATCCTCGGTCTTAAATGATGATATTATGGAATATCTTTGGCTGTAGTGAGTAAAGATGAATGATTTCTTAAGAATATCTTTGGCTTTGTAGTGCAAAGATGAATGATTTTGAAGAATATCTTTGGCAGATTAAGCAAAGATGAGCAGTGTTTAAATGAAGCATGACGGTGATGAATATCTTTGGCACTGTAGAAAAAAGATGAATATTTGATTCCAGATGTATATTGATTGATGTTCTGAGGATAAAAGATAGGCGATGAACTTTTAAATTCATACATAGAAGATAGTAGTTTGCATTCTCTACTTAACTCTTCTAATGAATTATTATTTCACGCTGCGAATATTGATTTAAAATTTGTTGTCTATTGTATTCTATTATATTTTTCCTGTTGAAGACTAACGATAATTTGTTGTATATTATCTTAGTCATAATATTCTTTCTTGAGCTAGTTGAGCTCACCCTTTTCCTTTTTGTTCCATTTTTTTTCGTGGAGGCGAGAATATAGCGAAGCATTTAGTGGGGTATGGAATGAAGGTTTTAGAAAGGATTGTTTAGTAGTCCTCACCATTTTGTAAAATAATGTATCAATAAATGTGATGAGGATTTATTTGAGTATAGATATTGTCAGAAGATAATATTTGTATTCAAACTCACAGCTTTTCTTGTTGTAATAATAAAGTTGTAGTTGTTTACGTACCATGTATTGACAATTTCGGAATAGGTGATGTATACCTTTTTTGGGGCGCTGATATATATATATATATATATATATATATATATATATATATATATATTAGTTATAGTTTCTCATAGTTCTAGTGATCTTAAGAGAAATGCTAGAGACTCCATGTCCTGTAAGTAGCGTACCTTAATATATATATATATATATATATATATATATATATATATATATATATATATATATTCTTACAGGTTGGACCTTTCATTGGTGCCGCCATTTATTGCGCATTCTACCACAGTATATTACGAGAGCAAAGAACAATTAAGGCTCTTGGATCCTTCAGAGCAATGCTTAATAAATTATGTTTCAACAATTACAATGGAGGACGTAAATGCTTAATACTACAGCAGCAAGCTTAATTGCTCTGTCATAACCATCACAAAGGGCGAAACATTGGTGTTTTTGGGCGAGTTTATTGGCATGGTGGGCCTTTGGTCACAACCATCGCATAAAAGCGGCCCTCGTCGGTAGAAAGCAAAAAGCGGATGCTTGGTCTTTTGTAATTTTTTTATAATTTTTTTTTATAGTGCGCGGTTGGTAGCCAAACATTCATATCAAGGTAACCAATTCATTATTATTAGGTTACCAATTTTTTTTGAACGTGATACAGTTGGTAGCCAAATTTTCATGTGGTGGGTAACCAATTATGTTTTTATTAAATTTCCAATTTATTTTGCATGTATCTGATTGATAATGAAACCTTTATGCGGTTGGTTCTTAGAACTTTTCGGACAATTAAAGTAACTAATTCATACTGCAGGTGTGAAGGTAGATTGGTTACCTTGGTATAAAAGTTTGGTTACCAATTCTGTTTTATTAAGTTACCAATTTCATTTTTTGAATGTGATAGAGTTGGTAGCCAACCATTCATACAAAGGTAACCATTTTATTATTTATGAGTAACAAAATAGTTATAAAATTTTTTTCAGAACATTAATAGTTACATTTATTTATTTTTAAACTTTTTGTAGGGCGAATCTTCTTCTTATTTTCATTGGCGTTTTGGACAACGGAGATTTGCGGCGGTGTAGCGGTGGTGTAGCGGCGGTGTAGCAGCGGACTATTATTTTAAAGTGTATGTGAGGGAGATGAAGATTTGAATTTAAATATTTAAATTTTAATTATTATTTTGAATTTGAATTTATTTTTTGTTTGATCCAAATATTTGAATTTGTATTTTTGAGTGTCAAAAACATTTTTATAATCTACTTGGGTTCATTCGTAATTGCAAGCATTTAATGGGAAGAAGTGGGAGAAGTTCAATAGTGAGAAAGTTGCTTCATTGGCATATGCTCGAATCCTAGGAAAGATGGCCCTTGTCACCCACTTCCAGAATTCAAACTTAATGAATGAAAGTCTGCACTGCAATCTTCATTTGAATTTGAATATTTAAATTTGAATTATAATTTTGAATTTAAATTTGTTTTTGTTGTTAGATCTAAATATTTGAATTTGAATTCTTAACTATAAGCGGATTATTTGTCTTGATTTTAGGTTTCCTTATTAATGTGAATTTATCTTATTTTTATAATAATTACATTCTTTTTGTAATTTTTGATTGACGACTTTTCTTTCGTAATTACTTTCTATTTATTTGTATCTTATGTAAAATGACCTTTTTTATTATTATTAGTGTATCAGTGATATTATAATTAAGTACTCAATAAATTTAAAATACATATAAAAGAAACTTCAAAATTCGTAATTTTTGTAAATGAGAATTTTTATGCAAACGTAGGACCGTGAGAATACTAATTCTTAACAACCACAATTGGTATATATTTTCTGTTAAACTTCTTTGGTATATCGTCTCTATATAACGTTCTATTCCCACAAAGGAAATTACCTCAAGACTTTTAAAAGTATAAAATTGACAACCATGTTCCACGCTTTCAAGTTGCAATGGAAATGGGCTCACTAGCTAGTTAACTATATATATATATATATATATATATATATATATATATATATAGAATCTTCCATGTATAGAAATTCTTATAGTCAGATGTGCAAGAACAGACTTTTATGACCAATGCGACAGACATTAGAACTACTAAAAAAAAAAAAAAAAATAAAAATCCCAATAGTAAGAGCTCTCTAAACACAAAAAAAAAAAAAAAAAAAAAAATGTCGTAGTAAGAGCCTCTTTACGACTTCTGAAAAAAAAAAAAATCTATATAAATGTTTGTTTTTATAAAACAAATGTTTTTATTTTGTTATAAAATATAGCAAATGTTTGTTTATTTTATAAAAATGTTTTTATTTTGTTATAAAATATATTATAAAAATATTTGTTATAAAATATTTGTTTTTATAAAACATTTTTTTTTTTATTTTAGGGCAAATATTTTATAACAAAAATAAAAATATTTGTTTTATAAAAACAAACATTTGCTATGGATTTTTTTTTTTTTTTTTTTTTTGTGTTTAGTAGGCTCTTACTGTGATTTTTTTTTTTTTTTTTTTTATACATGTTATAATGTTCGCACTTTGTCAGTCTAAAAAAAGGGCCATGTCAGATAAAGATAATAAAGAATTCATTACATATGAAAAATACTATATATATATATATATATATATATATATATATATATATATATTTCAATGCACAATGCATGAGTTGCGCATGAAAACTACAAAAGTCTATGCATGATAGTAACATGCATGTTCCAATTTAAAATATATATATATATATATAATATAAAACAAGAAGAAGCGAAATATTAATTTTCTAAAAATAGTTTAATTAATTAGGAGCTAGCTGATCGAGTACAATTTAACTTCCTTTACATGAATTTTTTTTTTGTTCCTTGATTGTGTTATTAATTAAGTAATTAAAGGTTTGTTTAGCTACAGTTGGAGCGGTACATATAATCTTGTACTACAAATAAACTACGTACAACAAACGGGGCCTAAGAAATCATATATATTTATTCTACTAATTAATATGCAACTACTTTTTAAAGGTTGCATTTTAATTTCTGGCTATACATGCATAAGTTAATAGGATAGATGTCTAGCAAATTGGCATTACGTGACATGAAGGGAAATATCTAAAGTGATAAGGGATTGGCCCACATCCACTATTACTATTGCCATACCTTAATTGGATCTTGCTTTCTTGTTTTATTCACCTAGGCCTAGCTATGTAATGTAGTAGTAGGTAGGTTGGTACCAGTGTTTGAAGATTTGAAAGCTCTTCGTACTGGATTTAGGGTCCATATGTTAGAAATCGACTTAATTGTAGCATTTTCCTTTTGTGCAATATTGTGAACCGTCTTCAACTGAGTCGGAGCCCCGCTGCCCCGGTAGTGAGAATATGAAATTTTGAACTGGCAACTGGCGCGCAAATTTGACCAATATAGAGCTTGAGTTTGAGGTTTGAGAAAACTATGGCAGATATCTGCAAATCATCCATCTTCTTCTCAGATCAACACCTCTGCTTCGCCGACATCCTTCCTCCTTCTCAAGTATCCATTCTCTCTCTCTCTCTCTATATATATATGTCGTTCATATGTATTTTACGTATTCATTCACGGGCGCCTGTGTGTATGTTTGTATATACTGTTGACTGATTTCGTTACTGAAATTGTGATAATTCAAGGTCCGAGCAAGAATCGAAGTAGCTGTCCTCAATTTCCTTAATATCTTAAATTCTCCGACTCCTGCTATCTCCGATCTCTCACTGGTTTGAAATTCCTCGATACCTTTTTTATTTAAATTCTAATTCTACTCAAAAACTGCGAAACTCGATCAAGTAACTGTATTGTTTTTGTTTCACTTTAAACATATACTGTACTGATTGTGTATGAAAAAACCCTAAATGTTTGATCAATCGTCACTTTGATTAAACAGGTTAGTAGAAACTCGAAGAATAGCAGAGTGAGTCGAGGACTGTTGACTGATGTGTCGTGGATTTTTCTCACATTCGTCTTGCAAAAGGTCTTTGATGCGAGAAAAAACTGCTAAAGCCTTCATTAGAGGTGTAATTCATTTTCTCAATCAAACATTTTCAACGCACTGACGGATTAAACTGATATATAGATTACTTAGCAAATAATAATAATAAATAAATAAATAAGTGATATATAGATGCTTTATCCTGTATTGATCAATTTTGCAAAAGTTGTCAATTTACAATTGAACCTCCTAACTCAATTTAAGTAGTAACAATTACTAAAACACTCTATTTTAGCTTTTTCATTATTGATGAATCTATAGTAATGGACTCTCATTTTGGGACAGATAGATCGATGTTCTTCAAAATTTCAATACAAAAGATATTGACTCTGTCCGGGTATACGCTCATATGTATTGCTTTTGTTCTTTTTGCCTTGTTCTTATTGAGTTCTCTATCTAATTGCGTATTGTATCTAGTGTGGAAGGTGATGGAGATGTTGTTAGGTTTGTAATATTCAAGAACGCAATCAAATTGCAAAAAATAAGCGGAAGCGAGATAAAAATCAGAGTTTAAAAATTTTACAAACCATATACCTGGATCACCCTTTATGCATAATTATTAATTAAACGAAAAAGATGAATAAGAAACATACTCTTGAAGATCCGAGCTTCTTCAGGTACAAGTTCACCTCCAATCCTTTTCGCGTTCAACTTGAATCCACCGGGTTTGGTTCTTTCCTTTGATCAACGTTAGCCACTCAAGTGTTTGGCCTTTAGAGGTGATCCACCAAGGAAGAAAAGGAATTCAAGAAGATGGGTATTTGGCTCAAACCCTAGTTTTCTATCTCTATAGAAAAAAACGTACTCTCCCAACTATTGGAATTACGTATGTTGTAAAAGTCAACAACCACCACCCCCATAATAAGACTCCTCTTATTTATAGATGTGGGCAACCCACCTTAACAATTAAGAAATTGGGATTTATTTAATTAATTAAATTCTTTTAATTAATTAAGCTCTCTAATCTTATTAGGAATAATTAATTAAACTCCTTTAATTAATTTTCTCTCCTAATTCTATTAGGAATAAATGAGAGTATTTATATTAAATTAATTCCTAAACTCTTTTAGAAATTAAAATAATAATAATTGTAATAATATTAATAAGACTCCTCTTATTAATTTATATTTAATATTTCTAAAATATTAAATAATAAATATTAAGCTATTTAATTTATTCTATCACCATAGATTAAATTAAATATACTCAACATATTATTACGATTATGCCATTAACTTCTTAAATAATTATTCTTCCTTTTATGGTGTGACCCTTTTAGGTTCTCCATATTAATAGGTTGTGAATAAATCAATTAGAATAATTCTAATCTTATTTAAATAAATAAATTAAACAATTAATTTATTTAAATAAATAATATTTATTCTCTGATAGGATAAGCCTCCCTAATGATCAGCGACTTTCCGGATAATATAGATTTCAACATTAATCATAAAAGAACCTTTGAGTAAATAGTTGTTAAGACAATTCAATCCTTCCACCATCTGATGTCCCAATTAAATATAAGACATGGAATTCTTCATCAAGTCTTATTTTATTTAATTATATGTATTTCGATCCTTAAATGCACAACTCAAATAATGCAAATTAGAAACTCCTTTCTAATTTCATTACGCCTTAACCCGAGGACTCTTTGGATTGTCATTTATCGAATCACATAGAACATTCTCTTCTTTTAATAGAAGTGGTAGATTCTTTATTGATCATACATTATCTCCATATATAACTTATTATACCCAAGCATACCCTTTGATATACCCTAAGGGTCTTAAGGAATAAGTCAAAGTATAACTCATCATACACAGAGATCTTATAATGATCTCAAGTCCGAGGATCACTTCACTACTATCACTACTGAGAATTCCTATTGACAGCAAGTAAAACTCCATTAGGTATTCCTTAGCGAGCCACGTTCAATGAACTTATTCTCTAATAAGCACCTACATACTTGCTTTAGTGTCTCCACACAAATGATCGTGAGATCAATCATCCTCATCCGATGAAAGCAAGAAGCGTATGTACCAATCTATCCGGATTCACTAATCCCCAATTTAGTAATCCAATGATTGGGAACTATTTTAGTTTTAAGCTTTCTAAGAATTTAGATCTCATTAGAATGATCATCATCATTATTCTAAAAGCATTGCTTAAAACTATGGGTTTATCATATATTATAAAAACAAACATCGTGTAGATAATTAAAAGCCTTTAATAAATTAATATTTTTATTAATAAATGAATAAGATTGTTACAAAGTATATGCTTTATCATCAAACATGATTGGCTTGTGTGCATACTACTTTCAATCTCCCACTTGCACTAAAGCCGATCGTCATGGTATCTCATACTCTTCTTCTCTAAGTGGCGATTATCCCATTTGTTGGATAAGCTTTAGTTAATGGATATGTAATGTTGTTCATGAGAGTCCACTATCTCTATAGTCATTTCCCATCTTTCAATGATTCTAATAATCAAATGAAAGTGCCACAACACATGTTTAGATCCAAGATGAGACTTAGGAACTATTCCTAGTTCGCATGATGAACTTTTAATCAAACAATCAACTTGCGACTTCATTTATAGCTATATACTTTGTCTTTATCACTAAACCAAAGAACTCTTTCTTTGTTTGGAACCTTTTCAATTCTTCGCACTTTGTTCAAGGTAACCTTTACCTTAAAGTGGATTTTTCTGTCGTCTTGGTGCATACGAAAAACTTGAGTCTGTTAAGCCCTCTAGTTTTAATTTAGACCCACCATGAATATGATCACATCCTTAGTCTTGGGTTAAGCACTTTAAGATGTTTTTCATTGACTCATAGTGAACTTCTCCATAATATGGTGATCGACATCGGTCTCGTACATTTCATTGCATACATGATTGTCATACTTATCGACCTCTCTTTTGAGAGTGCGTGGGGACTATTAAAGAGATACACTCCATAGCTCATCGACATGAGACATCTCTTGAGTTTGCCATGCTAAACGACTTTAGCATCAAATGAATATATCGTTCCTTGGGTTAAGTCGAGCATCCTCTTGTATTCATCTATATATATTTTATCCCCGATTAAGATACTCTTCCCAAACCATTCACGGAGGAATGTTTAGACAACTTTATCTTTTCTGATTGTAGCATTGATAAGTTATTCCTCATCCGTAGTATATCAACATATAATACTAGAAATTTCACGACGCTCTCACTGACCCTTTTGTACACACTAGAAGTCTTACCTCATCGAATGTAACTCTGGATCATCATCTTCATGATGTGTACCTCATCATCATCATCCATGATGAATCCATACCTCCTAGGTATCTTTGGTACTATTCGATTTCTGATTCGGTTGTGGTATAATAGGTCTATCTACTGGGTTCCTCTTATTTGACTTATAGTATTTTGTGGTTCTTGAACTCTTCAAGATCTATTATCCTCCCACTAGCCCCCTTTTAATGATAAACACCTTTATCTTAGAAAGGCGGCGTGTTTTCGTAACAAACACCTTTTGCTAAGTAGAATTATAGATCATATACCCTAAACTTACTTTAGGATGTCCCACAAATCTATACATGTCAAATCTTGTCCCAAGCTTATCCTTTGAAACCTTTCACATAAGTTGGACAACCCCTTATCTTAACATACTTAAGATTAGGAATCCTCCCCATCCATAACTTTTATGGAGTCTTGAAATTTGGATTTTGAGGTTACCTTTTGTAGATATGCGACCATTTCTAGGACATGACCCTAGAGGGATACTAGAATGTCGATAAAATCATTATGGACAACACCATGTCCAACAAGGTACGATTTTTCCATTCAGATACATCAATCAATTATTATGTATCAGGAGGTGTCCATTATGAGAAAACCATTTGAGATTATCTAGAAACTTATTGCACAAGTATTTATTCCTTAATCTAATCAAAGAATCTTAATACTTTGTCAATTTGTTTCATTCTGAATTCTTTGAACCTTTCAAATAATTCACACTTCAGTATTCAACAAATACATACATTCAACTCTTTGAATGATCATCTCCTTTTCAGTATACTAATTTGTTCGATATATGCAAAATTATTTTCATGTAAGTCAGTATACAAAATCCATTAAGTAATATTCTGTTCTATACAAAACATTATTATTATAAATAGAACAACAATTGTTCTTAATTATAATACCAAAAATTTTATTGTCCAACAATAAAATGGAAATAATATTTTAACAAGCTGGAATACAATAACAACTTATTGACTTAATAGATTTGCCCGTAGGCATTGCTAAACTATAAGTTTCTATGGCTAATCTGTGACCTTTGCTTCATTTTCCACACATAGGATTACTTATCTTTGTTTAACTTTCTACTTACCTTGGTCCTTCATAAATCTATATTTATGATAACCAAAGTCGGTATCCAATACCCAGTAGAACCTTGACTTAAAGAAAAATTTATTTCAATCATGAACAAATTTGTATTTGTAACCAAAACTTCACTAAGCTTCTTTGGTTAGCTCTCTGCAAGATGCTTCTTAGATTTCTTTCCGATGTCGAGGGCTTATAGCGGTGGAAGCAAACTCCTTTGCTATATCCGTATCGATTTTTTGTTCTTATTATCTTTTGTTTATGCCTTCTATTTACCTTCTTTGAATCGTTCTTCTTTTCGGAAGATCCTTTGGCCCTTCCGAAGAAGACATGGTCTTTTTGGTTGGAAAATGACTCTCAACATTTTTTAATATGTTAAGCAAATCGGTGAGTGATATCTAGCTTGTTTCATATGAAAATTCACAACAATTGTGAAAGGAGTCCAGGGGTGAGTGCAAGATCAAATCTTGGCTCAACTCTCCATCCATGACAAAACTCGTTTGTCTAATTGATCAATCAAATTGATTATGTTAAGGACATGTATGCATCTTCAGTAGTGTCATGGGTCATTCTAGATCGGAAGAGCTCCTTAGATATCTCGATATCTATTAGTCCTACTTTCCTCACCATCAACTACTTGATGTGCGGGAATATAGTAGAAACATCCATAGTTTCATCTTGACATTTGAAGCTTATTTACTCGTGGATGCGAGCATGATCGATCGAGCCAATTGTGCATCATCTTGCCACTTTCTAAAAGTAGCAATGTCTTCCTCAGAGGCATTATCGCAACCATTGCGAGGATAGGCGTATTAAGGACATAAGATAGCTTTTTCATTATGAGAACTATTCTCAATTCCTTAACCAAACCGTTTAATTCGGTTTGGTTAATTTAACATCTAATATGCCCATGATGATAGTAATTTTAGACATTGTAAAATTACGTAAATGAATTTGTAATTAACAACATTTTAACATACATTCTTTTATTAATTACCAAAATAAATTAGGTCTTGTTTTAAATTGGTATCTCCCACTATTTTCTTTCAAACTATATTACCTCACTTATATAGTTCGGCAAAATCTAATTAAAGATTTGCTAGTGAGAATAAGGATCCCATTTCAAATGTATATAGCCTTGTTGTGAGACCCCAGATTTTATCGATAAAGATTTAAATTTTGTCAAAATAATTTTTAATATTATGGTGTGAATTTGAGATAATATTATAGTTGTGGGTAGTATTTATAAATTTTGCAAAGTATCACAGTGGTTATATTATATTGATTGGTTGGGAATATTCGGTTTAGCGAGGGAATATTAGATATTACAGCTAAATCATTGGTGGACCCTAATGATGAATTATTGTCGGATTGAGAAAGCGACAAAAATATTTTATTGAAATAACGGCGGAAGTTTTACCAAGTAGTTCTTGTTGAGCTACTTTCGGTAGTAAAAATACGATGTACGTGTGGTTGCATAGTAGTAGACACGGTATTGATTATTGATGCTTATGTGAGAAGTCACTCGGTTTGATTCCATTATTGTCGATTAATAATATGAATTATTATAGCGATAATGGCGTTTTGTTTTATTAAGTATTATTAACGTAATAAAAGCGAAACATCTTTTATATAAAATAGAATACTTTATTAAAGTTATTACATAAATAGAATATATTATATTTTATTATGCATAGTGTTGCATAGTGTTTTGCATAGTGTTTTGCATAGTATTGCATAGTGTTTGCATAGTAAAATGTTTTTATATAAATAGAATATATTATATTTTATTTAAAAGATTTTTCTTTAAATATAGGCAAGTCGATTAAAAGTAAATCAAATACGGACCGTTCATGGATTAATTCTTATGCATTCCATTTTCCTATAAATAGAAGCTCTTTCCTTCCATTCATTATTTTCTTACGAATTCATTGAAACTCTAAAGAGAGAAATTATAGAGAGAAGCTATAGAGAGAAAATTATAGAAAGAAGAAGTGTAACAACCCCAAAATAGGTCCATTCCATCCAACCTATTACGAGTCGTTAAATCGTAGATGCGAAATAACTACAACTTTATTACAACAATTGTCGTGCAAAATACAACAACACATATCTTTGTGAGTTTGGATACCAATATATACCAACTGTAACTCTGGACACCAACTTGGATAACACATCACCATGACACCTTACATAAAGGTACGATCAAAGCCATTTTAGAAATTAGAATCTTTGGGAAGTGCTCAAGAAACCTTCATACATGGGAGGCCATGCTTTTAGGTTATGGTAGATATCATATATGTACGAAATTATCCTTGGTTGACCCAATAAACCCCAAAGAAAAGCGAGAAGATTACTATCATATTCTTCCCGATGGTGAGTCTTCTCTTGACATATCATTATCTCCTTTGTCTCTAATTGGGTATTATACTCCAAACAAACACCAAGATTATATAGGTAGTGCTTGTAAATATACTCGGCAAGTGGATGAAGCACAACCGTGTCTTATGATAACACGAGGTTGTATATCATTAGACATCTTGTATGATAGTGACAAAACACCCTTCCAAGTTAAATTCACCTCACCTCAACATCTATAAACCACCACTCTATTCCTCATTATCCCCGCTTTCGACCGGCTACACTTTTATTACACGAAAGGAATTGTGAAACAAAAGGGTGAGCCACAACTAGCTCGATAAAGAATATTATGACTAAAGATAAATAAATTATCAATAGTCTTCATCGATAATAAATCGGAGATTTAGAACATATGGAAGATGATAAAACTTTTCAACCATAGTTTGCGTGAAATGAAAGCGATCCATTAGAAGAGTCGAATAGACTATAAAGTCTATTGTCTTCTCCACGTTAAAAGTCCACCAACAATATTTTATCCTGTAACATCAATCAGCGGTTCCTTTCCACAATCATATGAATAACTTCATAATCATAATTGTGATTCTAAATTCCTCTTCTCATCCGGAACGAAGATAATTTTCATCACTGTCTTTACGAAACATCAAATATCATGGTTATACCAAATCACGTTCGCTCATAATCATACTAATAAATTCATCTTTGCACCACGGGTCAAAGATATTCATCAACGATTCATCTTTACACTAAAGCTAAAGATATTCAACAACAGGTCATCTTTGCATTACTGAGCCAAAGATATTCATCAATAATTCATCTTTTTTTTTCTCTTTTAAAGATATTCATCAACAAGTCATCTTTGCATTCTGAGCCAAAGATATTCATCGATAATTAATTCATCTTTGCTGCTCTGGTAAAGATATTCATCAACAAGTCATCTTTGCATTCTGAGCCAAAGATATTCATCAATAATTCATCTTTGCACTCAAATTTAAAGATATTATATATCAACGAAATCATAATCATTTTGAAGTTATATAACAATAATTATAACCATGTTGATCAATTCACCTTTGCACTTAAGCTAAAAATATTCAATTGTAAATTCAATGGTCATGATCATACCGATCAACAATTCAACTTTTGCACCTTCTTGGCCAAAGAGAACCTATGGTCACGATCGTACCAATAATCTACCCATCTTTTACACTCAAGTCAAAGAGAAATATCATCATTAGGGTTATAAGAATGTTATATAAAAATAATATAATCAAAACATGGTTTTAATTTCAAGAGTAAGATTTATAAATCAGCGATAATTTGGTCGGAAGAAGAAACCAATTTGTTGTGAATAGTACCCGTATTAAATACGTAGTCCCGTGTATCGTGCGTAGTAACCTCGACGAAAAGATAAAGTTTCATAATAAAATTCATATCCATATTTATAACACCTTAATCCAAATGTTATAAATCACTTAGAAATCTCATAATCTAATATTATTAATATTATAATAATATTTTAATCATTTCTCAAACTTATAAACAATTTAATTAAATTGTTTACACTTTACTAATTAATGCATTTAATCATCATAAAATGCCAAACTCATAAGATTTCATCATCATTAACCAAAACCCTCATAAAAAATGCATATATCTCTATATATGATTCTCAAGCCAATAAATCATATTTTCCAATTTTCTTACTTCACATAACATATTTAATTCATTTACTCATAACTAGAACATTTTCATGAAAATACCAAATCAGATTAAAAATATTTCTTTTACGGGATTTAGTATAAAATAGTCCCATATTGAACATATATTTTTCTCGAAATTTTAAAAATTCATTTACTATTTTTCATATGGCTAAAACCATAGAATATTTAAACATTTATCATAAATTGTACTTTTATCCAAAAATTCCAAAATTCACAGAGTCTAATCGATATTATATAGATGTACTCTCAATAAAACTTTCATCAATTTTGGAGTTAACATGAGGAGTTATAAATAGTTACTTTTAAAATAGTCTTTTCTCATAAAATCCATAACTCTAATCTATACATCCAAAATACCTCAAAATAATCATAGTGATGTAAAATTCAAGAATGATCAAAACATGGATCTGATCAAAGCTAGTATCCGAATAGATATTTTAGAGCGAAAAGAAAAATTTTCATTTTTTTGATTGAATAGTGTCGTATTCGTGAATAGTCTTGCAGTATCGTGAATAGTCTTGAGTATCGTGAATAGTAACTCAGACACCAAAAGATAGAAATTCCCAAAAAAAACATCTTCACGCTTACTCGTGAATAGTACTTCGTGAATAGTAACTCGTGAATAGTAACTCGTGAATAGTAACTTCGTGAATAGTAACTCGTGAATAAGTAACCCCGAGCATGAAAAAGTTCCAATTTTGATAAAAACTTCCAACGATATTTCAAAGATAATGATATTGAAGAAATAATATCATTTGAAAAAATAATATCCCTCTAGTGATCCTTACTATCACTTACCTCGAAAAAAGCGAGACTTACGACGGGATATCGGATATGATATTTGAAGGAAACTTGCAGCGATGAATATCAACTCACCAAGTATCTAAATACTCACAAAATACACTCGATAATCTAGAGAAAAAAGAAAGCTTATGTTTACGGTGTGATTTTCAATTCTAACTTAGCCCTCTATTTATAGGAAAAATGTTAGCCATAAAAGCGAGACTTGACACTGTAACTTTGATGGCTTTACCCGCTACTATTCCACCCACCAAAAATCAGCCATCTTCCCCAACAACCAAGAGTGGGGCCCACTCAATTCTAGAATTTTCCACCAAAACCTAATTTACAGAATCGGTCACCTCTTAAAATTCATAACAAATCATTCGTTCATTTTAACGGTTCAAAATTTGTGGACATATACTCAACTTATGTATGTATAACATATCCAAAAATTACAACGATCCAGCGGTCGGATTAAAATTATAACTCACGCAATATATCAAAAAATCTTGATTTGATTTTAATACCTCCATTCAGAGCAAAATATTGATAAAATACCTCAACATTAATTCCTTCACTTATAACCACATAAATAAATCCATCATTTATATCCACATCAAATAAATATTTCATTGTCATATAAATCAATAATTAATTATTCATAAATAATATTATAGAATCCTGATAATAATGATGAGGCGTAGGTTCAGGAAAGAAAGGGGGCTTTCGATAAGAATTCTCTCCTTCTTGGTAGCCTTGATTAGGTGACCAAACCTCTCCTTGATGAACTTTCTAGACATTGCCAATAATGCTATCTAATAATATTATTCAAATAATATGAATTATTGATCGATAATGAGAAATATTATGCGGTGATAATTATTGAAACAATGATAATATAAAATATCAACGCGAAATTATTGAATCGATAAAATAAAATATTGAACAATAATTCTTGTAACAATTATTGAGTAGTACCTTCTTACGTAAGAATCAATAATTCAAAAAATATTAATACCAATCTGAGTGTCTTCTTATTCAACAACGCGTATTACTTTACTTTACCCACCGGGTATTCCATGATGTTAACGATAACAATTCTGTAGTTATTTATAAAAACTCAAACTTGTCATTTTCTTCATCAAAGCGGTTATTACATTATGGGGCCCTGAAATGGATTCTGCAGAGTAAATACGAATATTCCACAAGCGGAAAGAATATTCCACGACCAAACGAATATTCCCAAACAATGATAAGTATTTTATAGCCACTTGCTTATTTTGAAAAAAATTCATATATCACCCTTAACTTTAACCTTTTATCAATTTAACATTTCTTGAATAGAAAAATTGAATACTTTTATTTCATAAAAATCGAGGTCTTCTGATCTCCCTCCTTATGAAATTTCGTCCTCGAAAATTCACGTTACACAGTATTTCAAAGAGTTGAGAATACCTTGTTTTCATTTGATTCCATCTTCTCTGTCATCATGATTTCTCCATTGCTCATCTCACGTATTTAGGATATCATTCTAGAATCGACTTCAAAACAAGGGTTAATTTAACAAATTAACATATCACATAATATCCCGATATTATGGTGACAACAAATAAGCTTTAGGTAGGACACCTTAGCGAAGGATTTTACTCATCTCTCCCTCCTAGTTCTAATCCCGATCTCCTTGGAGATCATATCCTAGCTCTACGATACCAAATGTGACTACGGACACCAACGTGTCAACACCTCACATTGGTACTGTCGACACCGCCACCGAAAAGAGCAGGCGTCCCCTACGGAGAATGCGGCGGTGCATCCCCATCAACGAAGTCACCGGTGAGAGGCTCGGGGCTCTTTACTTATAGCTCGATACCAAATGTAACTCATGTCCCAATAGTGGACAAACACCTCACGATGGTACTGTCGGTTTGCCCGCATGAGCAGCGCGTCCCTACTGAGAGAGTGCGGCGGTGCATCCCCATCAACGAAGTCACCGGTGAGAGGCTGGGGCTCTTTACTTATAGCTACGATACCAAATGTAACAACCCCAAAATAGGTCCATTCCATCCAACCTATTACGAGTCGTTAAATACATAGTGCGAAATAACTACAACTTTATTACAACAATTGTCGTGCAAAATACAACAACACATATCTTTGTGAGTTTGGATACCAATATATACCAATTGTAACTCTGGACACCAACTTGGATAACACATCACCATGACACCTTACATAAAGGTATAGTCAAAAAGCATTTTAGAAATTAGAATCTTTGGGAAGTGCTCGAGAAACCTTCATACATGGGAGGCCGTGCTTTTAGGTTATGGTAGATATCATATGGCCACGAATTATCCTTGGTTGACCCAATAAACCCCAAAGAAAAGCGAGAAGATTACTATCATATTCTTCCCAATGGTGAGTCTTCTCTTGACATATCATTATCTCCTTTGTCTCTAATTGGGTATTATACTCCAAACAAACACCAAGATTATATAGGTAGTGCTTGTAAATATACTCGGCAAGTGGATGAGCACAACCATGTCTTATGATAACACGAGGTTGTATATCATTAGACATCTTGTATGATAGTGACAAAACACCCTTCAAGTTAAATTCACCTCACCCTCAACATCTATAAACCACCACTCTATTCCCTCATTATCCCCCGCTCGACTCGGCTACACTTTTATTACACGAAAGGAATTGTGAAACAAAAAAGGGTGAGCACAACTAGCTCGATAAAGAATATTATGACTAAAGATAAATAAATTATCAATAGTCTTCATCGATAATAAATCGGAGATTTAGAACATATGGAAGATGATAAAACTTTTCAACCATAGTTGCGTGAAATGAAGCGATCCATTAGAAGAGTCGAATAGTATAAAGTCTATTGTCTTCTCCACGTTAAAAGTCCACCAACAATATTTTATCCTGTAACATCAATCAGCGGTTCCTTTCCACAATCATATGAATAACTTCATAATCATAATTGTGATTCTAAATTCCTCTTCTCATCCGGGCGAAGATAATTTTCATCACTTTGTCTTTACACGAAACATCAAATATCATGGTTATACCAAATCACGTTCACATTCATAATCATACTAATAAATTCATCTTTGCTTTGCACGGGTCAAAGATATTCATCAACAGATTCATCTTTACACTACAAACAAAAAGATATTCAACAACAGTCATCTTTGCATTACGAGCGAAAGATATTCATCAATAATTCATCTTTTGACTACTGGTAAAGATATTCATCAACAAGTCGTCTTTGCATTTCTGAGCAAAGATATTCATCAATAATTCATCTTTGCACTTCTAAAATTTAAAGATATTCATCAACAAAGTACAATCTTTGCATTACAAGCCAAAGATATTCATCAATAATTCATCTTTGCTTTACAAATTTAAAGATATTCATATATCAACGAAATACATAATCATTTCGAAGTTATATAACAATAATTATAACCATGTTGATCGATTCACCTTTGCACTTAAGCTAAAAATATTCAATTGTAAATTGATGGTCATGATCATACGGTCAACAATTCAACTTTTGCACTCTTGGCCAAAGAGAACCTATGGTCACGATCATACCAATAATCTACCCATCTTTACACTCAAGTCGAGAAATATCATCATTAGGGTTATAAGAATGTTATATAAAATAATATAATCAAAACATGGTTTTAATTTCAAGAGTAAGATTTATAAATCAGCGATAATTTGGTCGGGAGAAGAAACCAATTTGTTGTGAATAGTACCCGTATTAAATACGTAGTCCCGTATCGTGCGTAGTAACCTCGACACGAAAAGATAAAGTTTCATAATAAAATTCATATCCATATTTATAACACCTTAATCCAAATGTTATAAATCACTTAGAAATCTCATAATCTAATATTATTAATATTATAATAATATTTTAATCATTTCTCAAACTTATAAACAATTTAATTAAATTGTTTACACTTTACTAATTAATGCATTTAATCATCATAAAATGCCAAACTCATAAGATTTCATCATCATTAACCAAAACCCTCATAAAAATCGCATATATCTCATATATGATTCTCAAAGCCAATAAATCATATTTTCCAATTTTTTCTTACTTCACATAACATATTTAATTCATTTACTCATAACTAGAACATTTTCATGAAAAATACCAAATCGTTCTAAAAATATTTCTTTTAAGGATTTAGTATAAAATAGTCCCATATTGAACATATATTTTCTCGAAATTTTAAAAATTCATTTACTATTTTTCATATGGCTAAAACCATAGAATATTTAAACATTTATCATAAATTGTACTTTTATCCAAAAATTCGAAATTCACATGAGTATAAGCGATATTATATAGATGTACTCTCAATAAAACTTTCATCAATTTTGGAGTTATATGAGGAGTTATAAATAGTTACTTTTAAAATAGTCTTTTCTCATAAAATCCATAACTCTAATCTATACATCCAAAAATACCTCAAAATAATCATAGTGATGTAAAATTCAAGAATGATCAAAACATGGATACAATCAAAGCTAGTATCCGAATAGATATTTTAGGCGAAAAGAAAAATTTTCATTTTTAAATTGAATAGTGTCGTGATGATAAGTGAATAGTCTTAGTATCGTGAATAGTCTTGAGTATCGTGAATAGTAACTCAGACACCAAAGATAGAAATTCCACAAAAAAACATCTTCACGCTTCATGAATAGTACTCGTGAATAGTAACTCGTGAATAGTAACTCATGAATAGTAACTTCGTGAATAGTAACTCGTGAATAGTAACCCAGAAGCATGAAAAAGTTCCAATTTTGATAAAAACTTCCAACCAATATTTGACGTAATGATATTGAAGAAATAATATCATTTGAAAAAATAATATCAATAATCCCTTACTATCCCTTACCTCAAAAAATGACTTCCTTACGGGGGATATCGGATATGATTTGAAGGAAACTTGCAGCGATGAATATCAACTCACCAAGTATCTAAATACTCACAAAATACACTCGATAATCTAGAGAGAAAAAAGAGAAAGCTTATGTTTACGGTGTGATTTTCAATTCTAACTTAGCCTCTATTTATAGGGAAAATGTTAGCCGTAAAGCGGACTTGACACTGCAACTTTGATGGCTTTACCGCTACTATTCCACCCCACCAAAAATCAGCCATCTTCCCCAACAACCAAGAGTGGGGCCCACTCAATTCTAAATTTTCCACAAAACCTAATTTACGAATCGGTCACCTCTTAAAATTCATAACAAATCATTCGTTCATTTTAACGGTTCAAAATTTGTGGACATATACTCAACTTATGTATGTATAACATATCCAAAAATTACAACGATCCAGCGGTCGGATTAAAAATTATAACTCACGCAATATATCGAAAAATCTTGATTTGATTTTAATACCTCCATTCAGCAAAATATTGATAAAATACCTCAAACATTAATTCCTTCACTTATAACCACATAAATAAATCCATCATTTATATCCACATCAAATAAATATTTCATTGTCATATAAATCAATAATTAATTATTCATAAATAATATTATAGAATCACTGATAATAATGACGAGGCGGTTCAGGAAAAGGGGCTTTCAATAAAAATTCTCTCCTTCTTGGCGGCGCAATTAGGTGACCAAACCTCTCCTTGATGTGAACTTTCTAGACATTGCCAATAATGCTATCTAATAATATTATTCAAATAATATGAATTATTGATCGATAATGAGAAATATTATGCGGTGATAATTATTGAAACAATAATAATATAAAATATCAATATGAAATTATTGAATCAATAAAATAAAATATTGAACAATAATTCTTTGTAACAATTATTATTGAGTAGTACCTTCTTACGTAAGAATCAATAATTCAAAAATATTAATGCAATCTGGTGTCTTCTTTGTTCAACAACAGCGTATTACTTTACTTTTACCCGGGTATTCCAATGATGTTAACGATAACAATTACGTAGATTATTTATAAAAACTCAAACTTGTCATTTTCTTCATCCAAGCGGTTATTACATTATGGGGCCCACAAATGGTTTCTGTGCAAAGTAAATACGAATATTCCCCGACAGAAAGAATATTCCACGACCAAACGAATATTCCCCGAGAACAATAAGTATTTGATAGCCACTTGCGTATATTGAAAAAAAATTCATATATCACCCTTAACTTTAACCTTTTATCAATTTAACCATTTCTTGAATAGAAAAATTGAATACTTTTATTTCATAAAATTTGGGGTCTTACAAGAAGAGTATTCTGCTTTACTTCACTACTTTATATTCGGTTCTTTTTACGGTGAGGGTGTTATTCTTTCTTCTTGAAGAGAACTTACATTATTCCATTCACTATTATTACATTGGAATAACTTTGTAAAAGTGGCATACCTATACATAACCTTTGATGTCATGGCATACCCTATACTTGGTGAAATCCTTATGTTATTCCATTGCTTATTATTACATTGGAATAACTTTGTATACGCTTGATTTTACCCTATACTTGGTGACATTCTTCTATTATTACATTGGAACATCACATGCATGTGTTTTACAGGACTGGTTAAATTTTATTATTACTGTTGGAACATCACATGCATGTGTTTTTACAGGACACTGGTTCCGTCTTTATCATTCTGTTGGAATATCTATACGTGTGTTTTACACGGATCTAGTTCCATCTTTATTATTACATTGGAACATCACCGCCGATTGTGAATTTCACGACTGGTTCCGTTATTATTATTACATTGGAATAACACATACATCTGAAATACCGCGCGTCGTGGTGATTTCTTTAGTTATTCCATTCTTTATTATACTCGGTTGGTTAAAACTTTGACTTCTATACTCCATGAAATTAGTAGAATATCCTTGATATTTGCGTTTCATCCGATATCTTCTCATGGAAATATTCTTACGATCATTCTTGAATTTTACTCTCTGAAACGGTATTATGTTGACAATTTGGGCGTTAATAATTCATGGAATAAATAATTCTTGAATTTGTTTTATTGAATTATTATGTCATTGTCATCATCCTCATGTTATATTATGTTATCTTTGGCTTACGTGCATAGATGAACTTAGTATGATTATGACGAGGATCAATCGGTATAATCATGACTTGATATAAATGATGTGACAAAATTTCTCGATTGGCACCGTAATGCGATGATGGATAGTTTTTGGTATGATTATGACCGAGGGGTGATTCGGTATAGTCATGACCATTAATAACTTGATGAAAATCCTTGGCCAAGTGATGCGGGGATGATTAGATGTGGTGGTTTATTTATTGTGAGTCTCGTGATAAAAATTAATGAAAACCTTTTAAAACCTAAAAGATAGTAGATTTTATTCTCTTGACTCTTTTAATGGATTGCATATTCCATTTGCAGATTAAAGCTGGTTGTCTATTGTATTTTATCGGTTTAACTTTGTTGAAGGCTAATGATAATTTATTACGCATTATCTTAGTCATAATATTTCTTCTTTGGGCTAGTTGAGCTCACCCTTTCTTTCTTTATTCTCTTGTGAAATGAGAACATATTTGGACGAGTCTGAGAAGCGGAGTAATGGTCCGGAGGATAGCATTAGTAGTCCTCACTATTCGTGTGAAATAGTGTGATAATAGTTGTAATGAGGACTCCTTTTGAGTTTGTATAATATCTAATAGACAATATTTGTATTCAAACTCACGGTTTTATGTCGTATTATATACGGCAGTTATATTAGTAAGTTGTATTTGAATTTATGTACCATGTAAGTGGCGACCCAAGATGGGTGGCGTATACCTAATTTGGAGGCGTCACACTTGTGGTGACACAACAAACTATATATAAATAAATAGGTAGACAACTTTTGTCAATTACATCAACTATATGCAACTCCTTGTATTTTGCCTCTTAGATTATTTTGATCAGTGGTGGCACATCCAGAATCAAAATTATCCAAGTTAAGTCAACCTAGCACTCTATATATTCAAAAAGAAAAATATCATCCTTGTGGTGACACAACAAAACAATATTGTTCAATTTTCTTTATAAGCATCAAATGTGATAAATTAACATCTTAAATACTTAATACTTGCCTTGTGGTGACACAACAAACTCATATTAAATATTTAATACTCTATTAATTTTATCATGCTAGAAGGCGAAGTTCGATATTCCAAATATCTTTGAACGCTTAGGACTTAATATAAAAATTGAGGGGTTTGTTATTAATTTGTCTC
Source organism: Panax quinquefolius (assembly GCA_020205615.1). Lineage (NCBI taxonomy): Eukaryota > Viridiplantae > Streptophyta > Magnoliopsida > Apiales > Araliaceae > Panax > Panax quinquefolius. The sequence goes on along the minus strand of CM035163.1, from coordinate 8,086,995 downwards.
ATCTTGTTTAAGCGGCAGGCGCATATATATATATAAAATACGCGTTATATTAATAAACATGCGAAGCATGTTTGCATAATATATAATATATATAATATAAGCATCCACATATAGAATACTATATTCTACCTGGATTGACTATGGACTTTTATTCTAGTTTGGTTCCACTAGAGCCACCAAGTGAACCAAAAGGTCAAACCCTAAAGCAAGAAATAATATTTAAATATAACTATTACATTTAAACTAGGGCTCCATTACAAAGCGGGTCTTCAAGCGCTCCTTGCTCCCTTGCTCCTTGATCTCCAATTTTTCAAAATTAATTCTAACTATTCCTATTACAAAACTATTTAAAATAAATAGAAACCTTGATCGTGATCGAGGGAAGTACATAGGAGGAGATAGAATTTACATTCAAAAAATTAGAGAAGGCAGTCTGTGAGACCCTATTTAATAAAACTCATACATTCAGTGCATCCAACTAAAATAAAATTCAATCACATTGGTGATAGTCCATAATCAATCCCATTTATTATCATACACATCACCATATGCATCAATAAATAACATTCATCTTATGAATAATAAACATTTAATATATATATTGATATCATTTAATGGGCAAATTTAGTTAGTATAAAATCTAATTTTTGAATCAAAATAAACTCCTTTATTTTAATCCAAATTTAAATCAAAATAAAACTATTTTATTTTAATTTATCCAATTTTGAATAAAATAAACTATTTTATTTTAATCAAAATCTATAATCAAAATAAACTCCTTTATTTTAATTAATTATGGAATCCAATTCCATATATAAAAAATCTTTTATTAAAGGAAAACACGGATTTTCTTTCCTATTCACAAATAAACTCCTTTGTTTTGAATAATATGAAATCTTATTTCATATCTAAATAAACTCTTTTATTTAAGGAAAGACTTATAATCTAATTTCAACTCCAATTAGTTATCATAGAATCCAATTCCAACTCTAATTAGTTAGCATGAAATTTAATTTTAAGATTAAAATAAACCTTTTATTTTAATATTAAAATAAATCTTTTATTTTAAAATTAAAATAAACTTTTATTTTAATTATAAAATAATTAATATATATATATATATATATATTATATTAACCGTATAATATATATATAATATCCGTATGTTCCTTTAAAAAAAAACACGTGGCCTTAATATCTTAGTACAACACATTTTTAAGAAGCTTGCTGCCGGATTCCTTATGAAACAAAAATCCTGTAGCCTTTTTTTTTTTTTAATTTCCGCGTGGGCCCGTGGCTGTTATATATATATATATATATAATATTTTCTGAAACCAATATGATTCCTTGACAAACCGGTCTTATGATTTCCGTGATTGATGCTTCAAAAAAAAAATTAAGCTCATATGAATCATATGAGACAAAATCACATAGATCAGGAAACTAACATCACGTGAGACAACATGATACACGGATTAGCGCAACAGCCCTTTCGGTAAAAAAATAAATAAATTCGGCACCTCCTTTTTTTTTTCTTTTTTTTTTTTAATTTTATACAATAAAATTATGCCCAATTAAATTGTTCTAAACACATATCAATATACATATCAAATTTTGAACAATTAATAATTCGCATAAAGGTTTGGCTCTAATGCCACTGTTAGGTTTGTAATATTCAAGAACGCAATCAAATTGCAAAAAATAAGCGAGCGAGATAAAAATCGAATTTAAAATTTTACAAACCATATACCCGGATCACCCTTTATGCATAATTATTAATTAAGCGAAAAAGATGAATAAAAACATACCCTTGAAGATCCGAGCTTCCTCAGGTACAAGTTCACCTCCAATCCTTTTCGCGTTCAACTTGAATCCACCGGGTTTGGTTCCTTCCTTTGATCAACGTTAGCCACCCAAGTGTTTGACCTTTAGAGGTGATCCACCAAGGAAGAAAAGGAATTCAAAGATGGGTATTTGGCTCAAACCCTAGTTTTCTATCTCTATAGAAAAGAACGTACTCTCCCAACTATTGGAATTACGTATGTTGTAAAAGTCAACAACCACCACCCCCATAATAAGACTCCTCTTATTTATAGATATGGGCAACCCACCTTAACAATTAAGAAATTGGGATTTATTTAATTAATTAAATTCTTTTAATTAATTAAGCTCCCTAATCTTATTAGGGATAATTAATTAAACTCCTTTAATTAATTTTCCTCTAAATCTATTAGGAATAAATGAAGTACTTATATTAAATTAATTCCTAAACTCTTTTAGAAATTAAAATAATAATAATTGTAATAATATTAATAAGACTCCTCTTATTAATTTATATTTAATATTTCTAAAATATTAAATAATAAATATTAAGCTATTTAATTTATTCTATCACCATAGATTAAATTAAATATACTTAACATATTATTACGATTATGCCATTAACTTCTTAAATAATTATTCTTCCTTTTTTATGGTGTGACCCTTTAGGTTCTCCATATTAAGCTTAGGTTGTGAATAAATCAATTAGAACAATTCTAATCTTATTTAAATAAATAAATTAAACAATTAATTTATTTAAATAAATAAATAATATTTATTCTCTGATAGGGATAAGCCTCCTAGCGATCAAGCGACTTTCCGGATAATATAGATTTCAACATTAATCATAAAAGAACCTTTGAGTAAATAGTTCTAAAATACAATTCAATCCTTCCACCATCTGATGTCCCAATTAAATATAAGACATGGAATTCTCATCAAGTCTTATTTTATTTAATTATATGTATTCGATCCTTAAATGCACAACTCCAAATAATGCAAATTAGAAACTCCTTTTTAATTTCATTCTGCGCTTAGCCAAAGACTCTTTGGATTGTCATTTATCGAATCACATAAAACATTTCTCTTCTTTTAATAGAAGTGGTAGATTCTTTATTGATCATACATTATCTCCATATACAACTTATTATACCCAAGCATACCTTTTTGATATACCCCAAGGGTCTTAAGGAATAAGTCAAAGTATAACTCATCATACACAAGATCTTATGATGATCTCAAGTCAAGGATCACATCTCTACTATCACTCTGAGAATTCCTATCGACAGCAAGTAAAACTCCATTAGGTATTCCTCAGCGAGCCACGTTCGATGAACTTATTCTCTAATAAGCACCTACATTCTTGCTTTAGTGTCTCCACACAAATGATCGTGAGATCAATTATCCTCATCCGATGAAAGAAGCGTATGTATGCCAATCTATCCGGATTCACTAATCCCCAATTTAGTAATCCAATGATTGGGAAACTATTTTAGATTTTAAAGCTTTCTAAGAATTTAGATCTCATTAGAATGATCATCATCATTATTCTAAAAGCATTGCTTAAAACTATGGATTTATCACATATTATAAAACAAACATCATGTAGATAATTAAAAGCCTTTAATAAATTAATATTTTTTATTAATAAATGAATAAGATTGTTACAAAGTATATGCTTTATCATCAAACATGATTGGCTTGTGTGCATACTACTTTCAGATGTGTTATCAGATTCTGGTTCAGGAAAAGAGAGTGACTCAGAGAGAACTGTTCTACAAATTACTTTGTGATTCTCCAGATTATTTCAATTCTCAACTGCAGGTCAATAGGACAATTCAAGGTCACAGTTGTTTCTCTTGTTTCCTGATGAAGCTAATTAATTTTTTATAATCTCTGTCAATGTAGTTTTTTTTTTCTTTTTTTTTTCTCAAATATTTATATAACTTTACAATTTTATGCCTAACAGATGTGGTGGCATTGCTTCGTTGCAGCCGTTATAGTCTTGGAATCATGGCATCTAGCAGAGGAGCTGTATCTGGCCGCTTATTGCTTCAGGCATACATTAATTCTCACTTTTGTTCTAATTCATTGCACAGCTATAAAAGTTTGCTTTGTATTACATTTTTATTTTAAAAAAGTTATGCTTTAGCAAATTACTTTTGATTTACATACTATTTGCTATTACAACTCATTTAGTGTGCTAAATGCCAATCAGGATATTTAGGCCTTGGGGTCATAAGCATGATAAATGTTATGTTATCCGTAATGTGTTTATAAGAAAATGAGGAAACAGTGCACTTCCACATGATATTATTTGTATACAATGCCATTTTCTTTCTAAACTTGAGAAGAACATTTCAGTGTGATAGCATGTTTCAATTTTTGATCTGGCATTAGAAACTTTTAAAACTCAAATGAAATAGTGTCCATTTTGTACATTACTTTGAATCATTATGTTTTTCGGTGGAATAAAGGATGCTTTTATATGTGCTATTCTCTTGCTTCAAAATTATTATGAAATAGGATCCAAGCCTTGTGGTTGTAGACTGTTCTACATGTGGATTTTCTGGTTATGCAATTTCTGGGGACTTGAATTTGTTAGAGAAACTGGTCATGAAGACAGATGCTCGATATATTTTTGTGGTGGAGAAGGTATGTATAATAAATTTTACTCTTGTTTATGATGGTTTTGCTACTGATGCTTAAATAAAATTTGAACAACTGGCTCTGTGTAGCATGCAATATTCCAGCGGTTGACTGAGGATTGCGTATTCAATCAAATTCCAAGCATTTTTATCACAGCGAAAGGATACCCTGATATTGCCACAAGGTAACTTAAAAGCTTAAACAGTTAACTTTCCTTGTACACAAAAAATAAGTTGAAGCCGATTAGGTTCTAATTTTTCAAGCAGGTTTTTTCTTCACCGAATGAGTAGAAATTTTCTTGAGATACCAATTTTAGGGCTGGTTGACTGGTATGGATGCCCTTTTTCTTTTTCTCTCGCTGCGCCAGATACATAATTTGTGCATTTATGCAATTTTTTAATTTCAAAATTTTCAAAGGAATCCAGCTGGATTAGCAATTCTATGTACCTTCAAGTTTGGAAGCATTGGAATGGGCTTGGAAGCATATAGATATGGTGCTTTCTCCACTGTTATATTGGTCGACTTTCAGGCTCTCTATATATCCATCAATCTAATCAATAGATATTTAATTATTGTTGTCACTCAGCTTGCAATGTTAAGTGGCTTGGATTGCGAAAGGATGATCTTGAGCTTATACCTGACCAATCATATATCCCACTCAAGCCACGGGATCTGCAGATTGCCAAAAGCCTGATCTCCTCAGACATCTTGCAGGTAGGCTTTGTGAAGGATAAGTAAAAAAGTCCTGAATCATGTTTAAGAATAATTATCCAGGATGGGAGTGTAGACTCACTCTTATTTACACATGCTTTACTAGGACAACTACAAACAAGAGTTGGCAATAATGGTTCAGAGTGGTCGCAGAGCAGAAATTGAAGCTCTCTATGTCCATGGATTTGAGTTCTTAGGGAGGTACTTGGCAAAGAAAATTGTACAAACCCATTATATATAGTCACTTACATTGACACTTCCACAAAGGGCATGTTTCATTTACGCAGAAAATATCTTTTATATATTAGAGGGAAAGAAATGAAAATTGGTGATACTGTATATATGCAATTATTTACATATACATATTACTAAAAGTAAAATATTCAAAGCTTTTGTTTTTTTGGTTTATTATAGTATAATGCCTGAATTAATTGGCTGAAGATTAGTGATAAATTAGTTTGTTTCAAAACTTCGTCTCAGGTCAATTGGATCATGGATTTTTCTAACCAAATCAAGTTGTATGAATTTGGTCAAGTTTCATATGAATTGTTGATTTTGAGCATACATCTCTAAAAACTTTTTCTGTTGTTCTAGTGCGTAATTTGTTTTATTGAATAGGAGTGAATGAAAATCAGTGATTTAGTCAATGTTAATCAAAGATTAAATTCCAAATTGAACCCTAAATTTTAAACTTAAAATCAATTTGAACCTTAAACTTTATTTTGAATTAAATGCACTATAAACTAAGATTTTCAAATTCGGACCGGTCATTGAACTAAAAAAGGTACCGAGTGGATGAGTCATTAGTCCAACCAGTGGTCGAATCGTTATTGACCTAATGACGTCATTAATATATAAATATATATATTATTAGTAATTAATAAAATTTTAAAAAAATTCATTTTTGTGAACTAAAACATAATAAAATTGAGTTACAATAATATTAAAAGTGGTTAATTTTAATATTAAAAAAATCTTGGTACAAAAAAAATGAAAAATCAACTCATCAATTAACCGATTGGACAGGTCGGTCAACTGAGTCAATTGATTTTTGATCAAATCAATAAATCGGGCTAAATTGGACTGGAATATCAACCGATTTTGATTTTTACCGATTGAATCGACAATTTGGTCCGGGTTTAATAATCATGTATAAACTTTGAGTTTCAATATAATTTCACCCTTCTCACTAAATTTTAGGGTACAAATTGTTGTTTTGATGTAAAGAGTGCGGAGGAGGGTATATATTGATTTGAAACTTAAAATTTTGGGTACATATCATTCAAAAAAAATTCAGGGTACATATTATTTTTACGGTTGAAGTATAGGGTAAAATTGGAGATTAGTCTCAAATGTAATAAAACTTAGTAGTACACAAGGCGAACAATTATTATAAGACCTTCCATAAATGGAAATGGGCACTCGCATTTTGAGATGGATGGAATACTATATAAAAATATTGGAAGCGGTTAGTATGAAATTTATTTTCAGGTAAGTTGGTCAATTGACCAATAGAATACTGACACGCAGGCGAGATTGAATACGTGTCAGTATTCTATTGACCAATTAATCAACTTACCAAAAAAATAACTTCATGCTAACCGAATCCAAAAATATTAATTTTAAATGTACTTTGAACAAGTAAAAACATTTACATAAACTGCTCTTATCAGTAGTAATTTTTTCCGTTCTCAAAAAAATGAGCAAAATATTTTTTTATATATATTAAGAAAAAAACAAAGTAGAGGAAAGAAATTAAAAATGTTTAAATTTATCTTTAGACATTATGATGAGTATTTTTATTTCTTTTATATTAATGAATTTTTTAAATGATATTTTTACTTTTGATTTTATGTATGTTAAGCTCATCTTTTTGTAAAAGGAGGTAGGGAGTATATTATAATCAAAACATGTATCACAAACTCATTGAATAAAGTCCTAAAAGTCAAGCTTTATCCAATTCGAAGATGAACTCCTGAACCTTGAACTTTTAGGAAATTTCCTATTCCTTAGAACAACTCCACGAAAAGGCTTTAGGGTTGCATAATTTAGAACCTTTGGACTTTGAACCTTTCCAAATTTTCTCGGTAACGAATTTAGGTAGGGTCAAATATCTCCTGTCTATTGTACTGTGTGTCTGTCTCTATATATGATTATATAGAGAGAGAGTTCAGATCAGGTCCGAACGATATTAAAATCCAGACCTGATCCTCATTCTATATATATATATATTGGGCTGTTATTGAGTATGAGCGGATGATTGACCGTCTGTTCCTCTGATCAGGAGGTTCCAATTTTTTTTTATATATAGTATATAAATATATATTTAAATATATATTTTCTGAAGTTTGCAAAAGTTTTAATTGCTAAAAAAAATTATTTGCGGTCGACTATGACACAAGAAATGTTAAATAGGTACGCAATCATGTGCATTGAAAGGGATATGCTGGACAAACTTAATTTTGAACATTTGATTAAAGAATTTGCGTCTAAGAAAACTAAAATAAGTATCTTTCAATGAATGCATTTTCGTATATTTTATTGTAATCGAAATTCTTATATTTTATGAGGAAAGCGTGAGAATCGATTATATATCAAGGTTTATTGAAAACGGAGGCTATATATGCCTAGTGTATTGATATCGAGATAATAATAAATCTGTGAATATCGATTCTAAATGAAGAAGAGTATGAAAGCGTACCTCTTGGTGGAGACTTCCTTGCCAAGTTATACCCTCCTTTTTGAATTAAGTGCCATCCACTACTACTACGACACATTCCCTTTGCAGATGGGTTCTGTTGAATTTGCATGTAGTTTATTCTCTTCTTTTGATCCTTGTTTCTACTCGCAAATGATTGTAATCCCATCCACATTAATGCATGGCGGGTTCTTTAGTCAGCCAAGACACGCTTTTTCATCATTCTGGTCGAAGATTGTAGATATTTAAAATGTCTAAATGATTGATCCATTGATTGGGCCGGTCTTATAAGTTTGAAATGAAAATAATATGATAATTGGGCTTAATGATTTTTATAATTCAATAATAAAGGCCCGATAGAATAAAAATAATAAGCCCGATATATTTGGCCCGAAAGGGATAAAATATCACGATTGACATTGCCCCTAGTTTTTGTTGAGCAGAATGTTTAATGGAAAACTATGAACAATCCATGATATTTCTTGAGAATCGATAAATGACAAGATGTAATTAAAAGCGTACCCATTTATCGCTCGTGAAATGAAATGAAAGGAAGTTAAGGGCCCGATTCGGAAAAGACTCTATCCATTAAGTATCGGGACAAAGCCGGACGCTTCCCATTCAAATTCAAATTATTACTAGCATTTAATGTGCACCGTCTTGAACAACGTATATGCAAATCGGTATAAAGGATAACTTTACCAAATTTGTGAGTTTTACATTCATTTGAAATTGCGCCTTACAAAATTTACGATCTCTCTTCTCTGCAAATCGTTACAAATGGCTTCTCAAAACCACGAGCGAGTTCTCCCGTACTTGTAACACCCATCAACTTTGTGGTTCCCCAACCCCTAATCTTCATGAGGGGACTTGATCTGAATCCCAAGCAGAGAACCCGAAAAAACCCCTCGACTATTATAGAGATGCGGAGGCGATTCTCGCGTCTAACCTCCTCTTATCATAGCTGAAAATTGAGGCGAAGAGGTTGAACTCGATTCCATATTCGAGATACCCGTCTTTGTTAGGGTACCTAGATCTGGTGAGAAAATGTATCAGCGGCTTTGAAGGATGGGCCGGTAGTACCGGTGACTTTCTTTGGAGAAGGGGTTCGATTCCCTCTCGTATTTTCATAGTGACCCTCTTTGGGGTTTTTGGGTGTAGGATTTTCACAATTGGTTAGAACTCCTACATCCGTATTACAGCCTTCGTGGTATACGCCATGAATTGGGCGTCGAGCCCTCTTTGGACTTCTTCTTCCTTTGTCTACAAGATAGTGCGATCCGAGGAGAAGGGGTTCAAGGCCCTCGCAAACATTCTCCAAAGTGCGGAGAAAAATTTGTGGGCGTTCATTTGGTGAATACCCCTTGACAATAGGGGATGGCATGAAAAATGGTTCTTCGTCGAAAGGCCACGAAATCTCTTCTCTTAGAGATTTGAGGCGGTGGATGAAAAAATATCTCTGTGACTTTGGAGATGTTTAGAAGAGCGAGAAGTGGAGATGATGGAGCTATTTGACAACTTCAGAAGGAGGGTGGAAATACGGACTCCTCTCGAAGCAAGCATGGTTATATGACCGTAAGTGTAAGTATCGATTTTATTTCATATATATATATTTTTGAGAATATTCCATAATATATAATTATAAAATGGAATTGTTTGATTTGTGCGATATCTTTGATCGGTAGAACTCTGTGAAGTAAAAGAACTTCGAAGATTTCTTATGCAGGAAGTCTTGAAGTAATTGAGGCTACACCATTGAAGCTACCCGAAGCATATCGACACACGAAATTCATACGGATGAATTTCAAGCGGAGAAAGCAGTAGAAGAGGTTCTCGTACGGAAGAGACCCTTCACCCTCGACAAAGAAGGAGGCTACCCGAAAACCGAGGTCGGTCCCTCTAGTAAATCCTCCGAACTATACGAAGCAGAACCTGACCCCAAAACCATTCCTCGATCGGTGAGAACTTGATGATCGTCTGATCGAAGAGTATACTTAGGACTAAAAACTAAAACAAAAATAACCCCATTAAGCTGTAGAAGAACTCGGGGTTCCTCGGTCTTGGTCGTTTCCTCCTCGTGCCCCACAGCAGAAATACGGATCGAAGAGGGCGGTGACCGGGGCGAAGGATTCAGCGTTATCGAGAAAAGAAGCGCGTACCCACGAGAGCCGTCAAGTTCGCATCCGCTTGACACCCAAAGAACCTAATTCAAACAAATCTCCGTAATCGAAGCCGTTAAATCTTGAACTACACCCCGACCGATCTACTCTTTCCCTGAAAAGCGAGAGACCTTCTCTGAGCGGCTGGTCCTTGGTCGAGAGTTATCATCTGCGGCCGTGGGATCTCAGACCCTATGGCCCGGGTTCAGCCTTGACTTTCCTTTCGACCTCTTTGGGCTTTCGTTCGACACTGCTTGGCGATCAGGTTCGGTGATCTGCAGACGGAAATCTTCTCGACGAAGGAATGAGTTATTTGGCGAGGTAAATAATAATCACTTCTTCCTCTACATTTCTATTTTCCTTGAGCATTTTAGAATTTGACTTGAGTACTTTGAAAATATGCGGGCTAATCTTTGTCTTGGACATTGCGTCAAGAGACACATAAATGGAAAGCGAGGAAGATTTCATGCGCGCGAAGATAAACATCTTTGAAATCGACCTTGAATAGAGAAAATTTGTGTCGCGAAGATGCTTTTCATACCATCGATGGTCTTCAAAGAGAATTGGATCGGGGCAAGATGGATTTGAAGACATCGATAATGGCCCGAGGGCCTGAGAGATGAGTTAGTTTGCATCAAAGCCCGATGACAAACCTTAACCAATCTGAATCTTTGGTTTGGTTGAAGAGAACCTACTCTTGAAGGCGAAAAGCGAGGAGTTCTCTTGACTAATCGAAGCTTAGTCTTCTGACTTGGTGAAGGTGAGGCGAAGATCGAGGATGAAGCTTCGAAGGCATAAGACCAAGCGTCGTAAGCTTCGCCGTAAGATAAAAAGACCTTGAGGGGCGAGGCCACATTACGGTGAAGAGCTTGAAAGCAGATTGAGGCGAGTATAGGGACTCGGATGAACTCAATGTAGAGATCATGAAGGTTTATTGAGGAGGATATGAGGAATTTATCGGGAGCGAGGGAAAGAAAGCTATCGGTTGCTTTCGATTGGACCCGGCATTGCTCGATTAGATAATGAAAGCGGTGCACTGAATATATATCATGCTTTTGATTACATGTAAATATTTAACTTTTTATGTTCATGTAATTAATCGACTTAAATGAAATGAACATTTTATGCTTTATTGATAAATCTTTAAGCTGTCTTGATTATAACTTACATCCGTCGGTTTCTTGTCGATAATTTAGTATCGATAAGATGAACTATTGAATTAGATATGGCATATAACAGTTAACTCATCTGATGAAGTGAGTTGAATTTTACAGACGAGATTGAGTTAAGCGAATTAATGGTGAACTCGACACTTAAGCAGAATAAATAACTTATACTCATGATGCAGAAGAGTGAGATCGATCATATGTGAAGTAAATTTGAGGATGACCAGCGAGATAAGAACGAGCATAAGGATTAATAATGACCATTGACTTACCCCCGATAAGATCGATATAGGACGAAAAGGACTTGGGGCTACCATCGAATGGCCGGTGAGTCCTACCGTACCTCCTACACCATCGGACCGATAGTGACCATTGACTTATCACACGATAAGATCGATATAGGACCAAAAGGACTTGGGGCTACCATCGAATGGCCGGTGAGTCCTACCGTACCTCCTTACACCATCGGACGATAGTGACCATTGATTTATCACCACGATAAGATCGATATAGGACCAAAAGGACTTGGGGCTACCATCGAATGGCCGGTGAGTCCTACCGTACCTCCTTACACCATCGGACCGATAGTGACCATTGACTTATCACCACGATAAGATCGATATAGGACCAAAAAGGACTTGGGGCTACCATCGAATGGCGGTGAGTCCTACCGTACCTCCTTACACCATCGGACCGATAGTGACCATTGACTTATCACCACGATAAGATCGATATAGGACCAAAAGGACTTGGGGCTACCATCGAATGGCGGTGAGTCTACCGTACCTCCTTACACCATCGGACGATAGTGACCATTGACTTATCACCACGATAAGATCGATATAGGACCAAAAGGACTTGGGGCTACCATCGAATGGCGGTGAGTCTACCGTACCTCCTTACACCATCGGACCGATAGTGACCATTGATAATTTGTGGAAAAGTGATCTTTTATTGATATCAAACGGTTGTTATACGGACTTAGATAAAGCCCGGCTTGAACTTTATTGAAAATACTTAGAAGCACTTGGCGTACCGTGTATTCTTAATCTCGGAACCATCGAAGTGCCTTTAATCGATAAATCAGGGTTTTGGTACTTGATCACTTCATATAGGCCCTTCCCGATTCGGCATTAGCTTTCCGTGTTTTGAGGCGTAGAAGCTTGGCTTCTCTGAAACGAAGTCTCCACTTGAATCTCTGAAGTTTAGCGCCCTTGTTATAATGCTTGGCCACTCTTCGTTGATAAGCGGCCGATTTGATTAAAGCTTCCTCTCGACCCGTCTAGCGAGGTCAAGTTAGCCTTGATCCTTCATCGTTGTAGATTTCTTTGAATTGACTTGCGAAGACTTGGAGATCCGATCTCATTTGGGACTAAGGCATCGATACCATAGACCCGATCGATCGGGCGAATCCCTGTAGTAGTCCTCGGCGTAGTTCGGGTATGCCCACGATGCGCTCAATGATTCTTACGGCCATCTCCCTTAGCTTCATCAATCTTCGCTTTATTAGATTCGGTGACGTCTGTTGGTCACCTCAACTTGCCCATTCATTTGTGGATGAGCCACGAAGTCTTCTTATCTTTGAATCCTAAATCGTTCAAAAATTCTTCAAATTTTGAACCCTGAGCTGGCGTCCATTGTCAGATATCAATACTTTAGGGATCGAAAGCGAAACACCACAGACTCCTTTATAAACTTTAAGCACTCTGTTACATTATCGTAGAAGCGGTTTCGCCTCTACCAACTTAGTCGTATAATCATATAGCAACTATATAATGAAGCTAACGACCTTTAGCTTTGAGTAGCGGTCCGATATATCCACCCCAGACGGTGAAGGGTATAGGAGATAAAATCGAAGTATAACTCTTAGGTGGTGATAATAGAACCGGACTATTGAGTTGGCATTTTCACATTTCTTGGCGTACTCTCTGTAGCTTCTTTGAAAATTGTCGATTGATAGTAACCTTGTCGAAATACTTTATGTGCCAAAGACTTGGCGACCGTATGATCGCATAAATCCTTCATGAACTTCAGAAGAGCATATTCGACGGACGGAACCAAACATTTCAATAATGGTGAGGAAAATGCCGATCGATAAAGATCCCCATCGATAAAAGGTGAAGTTAGTACTCTTGTACTTGATCTTCTTTACTTGACATCGATCAGAAGGAAGGGCGCCATCGCGAATACTCGATGTGAGGGGTCGTCCAGCGGTTTGTTAGATTCGATGCATCATCTTTGTTTCATCTTTGAACACTTTCATTTCTTGCAAAATTTCCAAATACTTAGATCCATGAAAGACATACTGCATCCGTAGTGGCCAATTTAAATAAAGCGTCAATGATAGAATTGTCGTTGCGCTCTATATACTGAAACTTCGTCTGAAGCAAAAAATTGAAGTTGGTTTCTTAACTCAGCGGATATTTGATCATTCGTGTTCCTCGAGCTTCGTAATCTCCCGGCAATTTGTTTAACGACCATTTGAGAATCACTATAAATGATCAATTGTTGGACTTGAGACTTTCGCTAATCGGACTTTTCTTAACTAACTTGCCGTACTTTCGGCCTCATTATTCGTTGCTTTAAACCCGAATCGATGGCTCTTGAACCTTAAATCCCTCCGGACTTATTAGAATAATTCTGCTCCACTTAATGATCGTCGTAGAGGATCCATACGCATCTGGCGTCCGCCTTGACCTGTTGAATAACGACCCTTTGCTTTCGATCGGAAGATTGACTTCGATAACCGTATACGCGGTGAGCGAACATTCTACCGTAAAATCGGCCGAAGCTTGGCCTTTGATGGCGATTCGGGGATGATACTCGATAAAAATTGGGACAATTCCATAGTCCATTTTTTGCTAATCTGCACGAGACCTCTGGCTTGCCCATCACCTTCTTGACGGGTGATCAGGTGTAGGCGACGAAGTCGACCTTGAAAATCTTGCGAAGCTTTCTCTTGGCAATTATTAAAGCAAAGGCAAATTTCTCAATGTTAGGATACTGGTTTGACATCTCGTGGGGCGTGGTGGCGTAATAGGCCAGGATCTTTGCTTCCAGCGATCTCCGAATCAAAAGCTGCTCCAAGCTGCTTTGAGGCGGCATGAGGTACAAATATAAAGTCTCTGCTTTGGGACGGGCTTGACCGATAAAGGGCGAAAGGCGGATATGTCTTTATACTTTGGAAAGCATCTTCACACTTGGAAGTCCTTTGGAGCGTCTTCGCATTCTTGGTCCCTTGATGTATCGAAAGAAAGGAAGACATCTTCTGCTGATTTGGCGGCGAACCTCCTTAAAGCGCATGATCCTACCGGTCGAGATATTTGAGCGTCTTTGAATGGTGAGGAGTCTTCATGTCGAGGATGGCTGGATCTTTCTGGATTGGCCCGATGCCCTTTGGTGACGGATAACCCGAAATTTTCCGGCACCAAAGTAGAAAGTACATTTGGTCGGGTTGAGTCGCGATTGTTGATGATGAATAGTTTGAAAACATTCCTCTAGATCGTCAAATGTTTACGAATTTGCATACTCTTCACGATCATATCATCTACATAAACCTCCATGTTGTTCTCCCGAAATTTGTCTATTGAATATAAAGTTCATCATCCTCGATAGGTAGCTCCGGCATTAATGAGGCCAAAAGTCATTTTTTTATGCGCGTACAACGAGCGGTGTGTAATAAATCTTTGTTTTGGAATGTCTTCTTTTTGCATGGATATTTGATGATAACTGAAAAAGCATCCATAAAGCTTAATAATCATACCCGAAGTGGCATCGATGAAATTTGATCGATATGGGCGGAGGATAAAAGTCCTTGAGACGACGGGCTTTGTTAAGGTCGGTGTAGTCGATCAAACCGCCACTGCTTTCCATTATGTACGCACCAATACTACATTTCTTTATCCACTCGGGTAATCAATCTCGTAGATGAAGTCGGTGACCGACAATTTTGCAACCTCTTCATCGATGATCTTTTGGCGTTCGGAGCAAATATCGCCTCTTACGTGGCTGGCTTCTTGAAGGATCTATCTCGATTTATGCTCGTGACCTTAGGGTAACTCGGGCATATCTTGTGGCTCCCATGCAAAAATATCGACATAGCATCGTAAAAGTTCCATAAGATTAAATCAGAAGAGGTTACAGTAAGCTGAACGATCTTCTTTATTTTGTCAAACTTTCAGATGACCCGACTCAATTTCCTCCGTCCCCCAGTGAGAATTACAATGATTACGAAGCGCTCTCGGTGAAGGTTCGATTTCAATTGCCATCGTCTTTCTTTGTTTACTAACCCCATTCGGATGAAATAGCGAATTTAGATAACATCTCGGGCGGATCAAGTCACCCATCCTCTCTCTACCCTGCCGTGTCTTTGTGGGAACTTGATTTTGAAATGTGGGATGGAAATTCTGACTGAAGAAGAAATTTGTCGGCGTAGAGTCTTCCCAAAATGGCGTTGTGGTAGAATCCACATACACTGACATAAAATTTACAAGTTATCTCCACTTCTTTGTGGGGTAGTCTTAGAAGATGACGGGGAGTTGATAGTCTAAGCCACTTTGGTGGATCGTTCTTAGAAACCATATGAGAGGAGCCTCTTGTCAGAGCCTCCATTTTGTGCTCATCGAGATGCATTCTACGATAAGCATGGGCATAAAGAATGTCCCCAGAAGATCCGTTGTCTATCATCATCGTTTTACATCCTTTGAGGCCCACTTGTCTTTGTGATCACCAATGCTCCTTCATGCGGTTGATGGGCTCAGAAGGATAATCCGCATCTGTAAATGAAATAACAGTTCACAGGAAAGGCTGTCGACCTTGAGTAGCATCGGTTATTGACATAAGCGAATCAAGATAAGACCTCCTCTTCTTCCCTACTAATTTCCCAGCAGATCCACGGTGATTACATCAAGCGACTTGCCTTGGCGGTGGTGGAACATTTTGAGCAGTGGTACTTGAATTGTTTGAGCAGTGCGATTGATAAACTGCTTGATCTTGGCGGTCTTTCTCGATACATATTGAATCGACCAAGCCACTTTTAATCTTGTTTTTCTACAAAATCCTTTAAATTACAACATTCATTAGTGTCGTGACCCGGTGACTTGATGATAACCACAATATTCTGAGGGTTGCCATGTCCGTTTTGTAATTATCACGAGGTGGTTCAAAGAAAATTTGGTTTGGATCGATCTAAAATTATCGACCTCTACGTATTATTTGTGTATAAACCTTATTAACCTTGGGGTAGGAGCAGTATTGCATTTCTTTGCCTTGTCGCCACGAGTTATTGTATTTCTTCGAACTACCTTCTGCCCTTTGGTTATATCCTCCCCCTTTTCTACGATCAACATCGGTCTTGGGAACCTCTACCTCCTTTGATTGGCTCGAAGAAGGATTCTTGAGACTATTCATAGCCTCTTCCACAACAATATAGCCTTACGCTTGTCGAAAAGCCTGCTTGAAACTCTTGGATGGTGAAACATCAATTTCTTTACCAATTTCTCCGATTTAACGAGATCCGGCCCATTACGGAATAATCAATGACTTGGAGATCATTAAGATCGGACACTGTCAAAATAGCTTCCCTAAACCTTTTACATATTGGCACTAAAGATTCATTGGTGAGCTGGGACTTGTCTTTAAAAAACACTGTAGGCTTCCCCCTTCTTGGTTGCTTCAAAGCGAGCATGGAACTTATCACAAAGTTGATCCACGAGGAGATAGAATCGATGGTAAAGTCCCCATCCATTGTCTGGCGTCTTTTCTTAAAGTAGTGACAAAAGTGTGACATTTAGCGACATCGGTAAAAGTCGTAGTAATCCATTAGTCGATTGACGCTTTGTTATGGTCGTGAGATCTCGACCCATCATAGCTCTCCATGCGAGGTAACTTTTTGGTAGCATCGCTTTCTCCTTGAGAATATCGAGAGGTAAAAGGGATGCCTTCTTACGAAATATCTTTCACTGTTGTACCTCGGCCCGATTGTTTTAGGAGTTCTTTCGACTCTCTTACGGAAAATCAACACCTTGGGTTGTGATGAGATCTCTTTTTTCTGGCGACACTAGGTTTTGGAATGGATCGACCCTTCCTGCCGATCTCGGCGCCTTGCGGGACTTCTTGATTTACTAAGTCGTAAAATCTCATCCTCGTGATGAAACGATTGTGACAGTATTCTCCCGCCGGGTTTCGGACATAATTTCTCTCGACTTGCTTGCCCGTCTTTCATCGTCACGATGAATTGATCTAACAATTGTCGATTGCCTTCTTGGTAGAAGGCGTTCTGCTCCTCGATCTCCTCTCTTGTAAGAATGATCCACTGGACACGTCGTAGAATGTTAGGCTCCTTACCACCAGATGGGGTACCTCCTTATACTGCCGTCCCGGAGTGAAAATGGCTAGATGCTTCGTCTCTCGACTTCATTCACCGAAGCATACATTGGCTATATCTTCCCTTTGTCTTATGAGAACCTCAAGCCTTATCCGCCCGTCGCCGTCCTCACTTGACTTGGTAGCTCGGTCCTCTTGACCACTTGGCGATGAGTCTGGTTGGTGAACCGCTATCCGTTAGGATTGGGATCGCGCCCTATCGGCGTTGAAGACTAACTTAAATCTGGCTCCACCGTGGATCTTGGACGAAGTTCTTGGTGTTCTTAAGCCGTCTTTATCATGAGCACTTTTAGAAGGACCAATAGATCCTTCTTTGAGATCTGGCGGTGATGAACTAATGACCATCCTTTTGCCCGCCCGGTATTCCATCTCTACTCCTCATTATCTTTGAAGCAAATTTAAACAATTGTGATTGAAAAAAGCCCTCCTTAGCGCGATGATAGCGCTTGAGATCTTTCGTCGTCCCGATCACTAAAAGCGTCACGATCACATAGCGTAAACTGATAAACACCTGAAGCTTGGCGGTGATTCCGTCGGGGATAGCTCGAGCGTGAGAATCGGTATGTGAATTCTGAGGTTTATTGAAAGCGGAGGCTATATCGCTAGTGTATTGATATCGAGAGATAATAATAATTCTCTGTGAATATCGATTATAAATGAAGAAGTGTATGAAAGCGTACCTCTTGGTGGAACTTCCTTGCCAAGTTATACCCTCCTTTGCACAATTGCAGGTGCCATCCTACTACTACGACACATTTCTTTTTGCAGATGGGTTCTTAGAAATTGCGTGTAGTTTATTCTCTTCTTTTGATCCTTTTTTACTTCTGTAAATAGATTGTAATCCCATCCACATTAATCGTGGCGGGTTCTTTAGTCAGCCAAGCGTGCTTTTTCATCATTCTGGTCGAAGATTGTAGATATTTAAAATGTCTAAATGATTGATCCATTGGCTATGGAGTGGTTATCATGGCAGGTCGTATCTTATAAGTTTGAAATGAAAATAATATGATAATTGGGCTTAATGATTTCCATTTCATGTGTAGTAAGTAATAGTTTTGTTTGGCAAAATAATTTATAAGTTTAAAATTTAAGATAATCCATTGTTGTGAATTTGTGATGTGTTTTAATAAATAGCGATAGAATGGCCAAAAGCAAAAGCAGGTGTTTTAATTGGTAAATGACATTATCTTTCAATTGAAATAAGCCCGATCAAATATATTTGGAAAGCGGCGGACTTTCTAGCGATTCCGACGAAGCCGAGCTTCCGGGGGATAAAATGAAGGAATTAAGGTGCATATTGATATAGCAGGCTAGGTTCTTATGGTTGGTGGTGAGAAGTTCGAGCAGGAGTTGGTTTGAATTTTGAGCCAAATATGGTGTGGAATTCACGGAAACAGGTTATGGGATTTCTTGGAACAGAATGAAAGTTACAGTTTTAGAATTGTAAGGGTAAAATAGCTAGGTCAGTACTCAGTTTCAGGTTAATTTATTACTATTACATTGTCTCTATATATAGTTTATTTATGATTTTGTGAACAAAAATATGAATTTACTATTATTGTAACTGCAAAAGAGAAACGAAAAAGTGGGAGGACATGGCTGTGCAAGAATCTACAATAGTTGGAATTGGTGGTGTAATATTCCGAAATAAAGTAATTTTAAAAAGTTTCAATTTGAATGATATTGGCGACTTTATATCAACCCTTTCTCAAGCCTCTTCTCAATAACATTCTCAAGTAGATAGAAAGTGCAAGTATTTCAAAAGAAAAAAAAAAGAGGCAAAATATTGTGATGATGAAGGTAAATTAACTAATGTGATGGATAGATTAGCTACCATATTGGAAAAGTAAGGGGATACATTTGAAAAACATGGAGAAGTATTTATCAATTCATCTATGCGAGTCTATTCCGCAAATGATATCTTTAAATGACTAACTGAAATGAATTTCGATAAGTAAAAAATCGATGAGGCCTATTTATGGCTACTAGAAAATCAGGGCAGTTTTTGGGTTACCATTAAATAGGAGATTGAATTTGTTGAAGAATTTGATGAATAATCTCCGCTAGTATTAATAATACAGATTTGTTTGATGATTTTTGAGTATGGTATGACAATGACTTTGTAGATTAGTTTTTGTTTAACATTTATTTGGATATTTGTATTTGATTATGAAACTTTTTATTTAATTAAATTTATCTTGCATATTTTTATTCATGGTTCAATGGTTATAATTAATAAAAGGATAAATTTATAAAAGTGATATTTTTTTTCTTTTCTTATCATTGGAAATCAAAAACGCAATAAAAGAATTTTTTTTAAATTTCTATTCTTTTCTATTAAAACTTCAGAAACAACACAAAGTAAAAATTCAAATTTTCTATTTTTTTTCTTTTTTATTCTAATTAAAATTTTCTATTTTTTTTCTGTTCAAAACTGAAAAACAGAATAGTAAGGGTGCTACTTGTTCACCAATTGGATTATAGTGCCACTAATTTTATTTATATTTTTCAAGCGCTAACAACTTCATTTTATCAGAGACTATAAGTTTTGGTAGATGGCTAAAATTTTTATTGGAAGCCTTTTATAGATTGAACCAACTTGGAGGTGATTGAAGTGCAAATAAATTTTTTTTTTGAGTTTTAAGTCATTTCCCTTTTTCGAAATATTTATTCTAAATAGTTCATCCTACAAACTTTTGAATTAATAAATAAAAAACAAACATATCATTTGTAATTTGTATGTATTGTTTCAGCTTTCAAATTGAATACAGTATTGAAAATAATAATGTTAATAACATTTGTGACGCTCCCAAAATAGGTATACATCACCTATTCTGAATCGTCAAATACATGGTACAAAATACAAATACAATCTTTAATATACAACAAGAGAGCTGTGAGTTTTAATACAACTATTGTAACATTACGGTTATGATTACACCAAATAATCCCTGGTCATAATCATACCAAGTCCATCTACGCATTTCTGAAGCCACGAGATGACTTTCAACAAAATATAAACATGAGGATGATGACAATAATATAAGAATTCAATAAAACAAGTTTAAAATTAATTTATTAAGGAACTAATAACGTCCAAATTGTCAACATGATACTTCTTTTCAGAGAGTAAAATTCAAGAATGCTGGAAGAATATTTCCATGAAAGATCTTTGGATGAAGCGTAAATATCAAGGATATTCCACCAATTTCATGGAGTATAAAAGTCAAAACTTTAACTAACCGAGTATAATAAAAATGGAATAACAAAAGAAATCACCATGCATGCAAGATTGCATGGACAAAGTTATTCCAACGAGAATAATAAATAACGGAACCGGTCAAGGCGTAATAATGCAAAGCAAGATATTCTAACAGTAATAATAAAGAATGGAATAACAATGAAATCACCATGCATGCGGTATCCCGTATAGGCGAGTTATTCCAACAGAATAATAAATAACGGAACCGGGTTGACGTAAAACGCATGCAGACATGATATTTCAATGAATAATAAAGAATGGAATAATAATGAGAATTTCACCATGTATGCGGTGCTTGATGAGGCAAAGTTATTCAGTGAGAATAATAAATAATGGAATAATGAATAATTTCACCAAGTATAGGGTAGATCGCGTATCTGAGTTATTCCAACATAATAATAAAGAATGGAATAATGAAATTTCACCATGTATGCGATGCCATTATAGATAGGTTATTCAGTGAGAATAATAAATAATGAAATAACAGAAGAATTTCACCAAGTATAGGGTAGATCGCGTATACAGGTTATTCTAACAGAATAATAAAGAATGGAATAACAGAAGTTCTCTTCATGAATATGGAAAAAAAATACCCCTTACCTTATAAAGAAGAGTACTCCGACGGTAGGGTAGGGATATATGTGAAGAAACTTGCACTACACTCAAAGCTTTCTTAAACGCTAAAGAAATACGCTCAAGATAGAAGAATAATTCTCTCTATAGTTTCTCTCTCTAGAGTTTCAGTGAATTCGTAAGAAATAATGAAGGAATGAGCTTCTATTTATAGAAGAATGGGTGAATAAGTAACCAATCCATGAAGCAGTGCAGATCAATTTACTTTAAACGGACGGTCCAGATTGGTTTACAATAAAATATAATATATTCTATTTATAATCTAATAAAACGAATAACTTTTAAAAAGATTTTACTATGCAAACACTATGCAGGCACTATGCAAATACTATGCATAATAAAATATAATATATTCTAATTATTGTCTAATAAAACGAATAACTTTATAAAAGTATTCTGTTTTATATAAAAAGTTTTTACTATTAGCCTAATAAAATGAATAACTTTATGTGGCCGCCCCAAAATTAGGTATACATCACCCATCTTGGGTCGCCACTTACATGGTATGTAATTTAAATACAACTTATTAACATAAGCGCGCCGTGTACAATACGACATAAAGCGTGAGTTTAAATACAAATATAAATCTACTAGATATTATACAAACTCAAAAAGGAGTCCTCATTCTGATTATTATCACTTTATTTCACGAGAATAGTGAGGACTACTAATGCTATCTTGAGGACCATCACTCGTTTCCCCACTCGTCCCCAAATTTATATTCTCATTTCACGAAGAAAACGGTGAAAGAAAGGGTGAGCTCAACTAGCCCAAAGAAGAAATATTATGACCAAGATAATGCGAGAATAAATTATCAATAGTCTTCAACAATGTTAAACCGATAAAATACAATAGACAACCGGTTTAAGCTGCGGTGAATATGCAATCCATTAAAAGAGTCAAGTAGAAAATAAAGTCTACTATCTTTTAGGTTTTAAAAGGTTTTTCATCATCATTATAGTGAGACTCAAACTTTAATAAATATTCCACATCATCGAATCACCCCGCACTACGGCCGAGGATATTCTTTAAGTATCACGACCACAATTATTCATGCACTACGGCCAAGAATATTTGTGTATTCATTAATGGTCATGATCATGCCAACATTTCGTCCACCAATGCACTACTACTATTGAGGATTTTTATCACATCATTTGTAACATTACGATCATGATTACAAAGAATAGTCTCGGTTATAATCATACCAAGTCCATCTATGCATTACGAGCCACGAGATGACTTTCAACATAATATAAACATGAGGATGATGACAATGATATAAGAATTCAATAAAACAAGTTCAAGAATTATTTTATCGGGGAATTATTAACGTCAAATTATCAACATAATCTTGTTTTGTAGAGTAAAATTCAAGAATGATCGGAAGAATATTTCCATGAAAAGATATCTTTGGATGAAACGCAAATATCAAGGATATTCCACTAATTTTATGGAGTATAGAAGTCAAAGTTTTAATCATTTGGGTATAATAAAGAATAGAATAACAAAAGAAATCACCATGCATGCGATAGAAGCCCTTACGGTAGGTTATTCAACAGAATAATAAATAACGGAACCGGTCCGGCGTAAAACACATGCATGGATGTTCCAGCAGAATAATAAAGAATGGAACCAGTCCGGCGTAAAACACATGCAGACGGATGTTCCAACAGAATAATAATAAAGATGGAACCGGTGGGTGTAAAACACATGCACAGGATGTTCCAATGGAATAATAATAAAGACGGAACCAGGGTGTAAAACACATGCATGGATGTTCCAATGCAGAATAATAGAAGAATGTCACCAAGTATAGGGTAAACCAGCGTTATCAAAGTTATTCCAATGAATAATAAGCAATGGAATAACAAGCGAGTTCTCTCTCATGAATAAGAAAGAATAACACCCCCTTACTTTTGGTAGGAGATTGAATCTTTGCAGCGATTGTAATAACAAAATACTCTTCTTCTTTCTCTTTTATTCTCTCTATATTTTTCTCTCTATAGCTTGAATGAATTCGTGAAAATAATGAAGCCCTAGGCCTCTATTTATAGAAGATTTCTAGCTTAGCACTTTCTTAGTGTGAAAAGGCGAGTGGCTCGACGACTAATGATGTGAAAAGAAAAGTGGTTTGACACACTGTAATGTGAAACGACAAGTGGTTGACGTCTGGTAAAGGTAATTACTATTAACTTAAGGCAATTACTATTCACAAGGGTAATTACTATTGTGAAGGTAATTATTATTGTGAAGGTAAATACTATTCACAAGGGTAATTACTATTGACGAAGGTAAATACTATTGATGTGAAGAGACTCTTAGATGATGACATATGAGCCCCCATAAAATAATCAAACTTACCACAAATCATTTTATTTTTCATCAACACATATTTAATCTTTCAACAATTATTAATCATTTATAACTTGTCGTCTCAATTATTGATTTAATACTATAACATATTATCTGATGATATCTTGTGACAATAATTGAATCAATAATATAAAGATACGATCACGTAATTCTTTGTAGCAGTGATAATTAAGCATACCGAAAGTGACTTCTCACGTAAGCATCAATAATCAATACCGTGTCGCTCTTATGCAACCACGCGTATTATTGTACTTTTTACCACCGGGTAGTTCAACAGTTTTAAGCGGTAACACCTCCGTAGTTATTTTTATAAAATATTTTTTGTCGTTTTTCTCAATCAAATAATAATTACATTATTAGGGTCCACCAATGATTGAGTAGTTATGCGAATATTCCCTAACAAAAAGAATATTCCCAGACCAAACGAATATTTTATAACAACTTGCATACTTTGCAAAATTTATAAATATTACCCTAACTATAACATTATATCAAATTTATTCCATAATATTCAAAAATAATATTTATAGAAAAATTCATCTTTATTTATAAAAGTTGGGGTCTTACAACCTCCCTTCTTATGAAATTTTGCCCTCGAAATTAGAAGTGCATTACTGGTATGTCGAAGAGGTAAGGATACCTTGATTTCATTTGATTCTAACTCCCAAGTCATTTCCTCAACATCGTGGTTCCTCCACAAAACTTTGACTTGAGGTATAACCTTGGAGCGTAGAATATGTTCCTTCTTATCCAAAATTTGAGCAGGAACCTCTTCATACGTCAAATCTTCCGCTATTTAAATCCGGTTCTAACTCAATAATATGGTTCGGGTCTTTCACATATTTACGTAACATAGATATGTGAAAAGCGTTATGAACACGAGACATATTTGGCGGCGAAAAGCAGTCTATAGGCCTGATTCCTACTCGATCGAGGATTAAAATGGACCAATGAATCGAGGATTAAGTTTTCCTCTCTTTCCAAATCTTGTAACTCCTTTCCATGGAGCAACTCTTAACAACACATGATCTCCTATATCGAATTCCACGTCCTTTCGATGAAGATCAAGATAACTCTTTTATCGATTTTGTGAGGTTTGTATCGTTGTCGGATCATTTGAATCTTTTCCGTAGTCATACGTACCAACTCCCGGTCCCAACAACGTTGCTTCACCCACCTCATCCCAAAGATATCCGAGAAGCGACACTTTCTTCCATACAATGCTTGAATGGAGCCATGCCAATACTTGTTTGATAAGCTGTTGTTGTAGGAAAACCCCACCAATGGTAAGAACTTGTCCCAACTCCCCTTGAAATCAAGGACACAGAGTCTTAATAGATCTTCAAGAGTTTGAATAGTCCTCTCCAATTGTCCGTCCGTCTGAGGATGATATGCCGAGCTAAATCGTAAGTCTGTGCCCATAGCTTTTTGCAAACTAACCCAAAATCATGAAGTGAATCTTGGGTCTCGATCGAAACTATGGATACCCAAGATACCATGCGATCTTACAATCTCATTTATGTATATATGGGAAAGGCGTTCAAGTGTATAAGTTTCTCGTGTCGGTAAGAAATGAGCGGACTTGGTCAATCTATCAACAATGACCCAAATCGCATCAATGCCTTGAGAAACCTTAGGAAGGCCGTGCGAAATCCATGGTAATGTGCTCCCACTTCCATTCGGAATTTCAAGTGGTTGCAATGGACCTTTTGGTACTTGATGCTCCGCTTTAACTCGTTGACAAGTTAGACACCTTGAGATAAGCAATAGCTATCTCTCTCTTCATATTGCTCCACCAAAATGTATGCGAATATCATGATACATTTGGTACTCCCGAGATGGATTGAAAATGGTGTGTTGTGCGCCTCCATCATGATATTATACTTTAAATCGGTCGTTAGGAACACAAAGTCCGGAGTTGACTCAAGTATTCCTTCTTCATCGATTCTTGCTTAGGCATAGCACCTTCTTGCACTTTCTTCCTCATACGCATCGGCTCCCGTGTCGTAGCTTGGCGACTTTAACTTTATCGATTAAAAGTCGGTTCTACTCGTATACTCGCTATCATCACATGCGTCCTGAGTCTTTAACTCTATCTCCATCCTTTGCAAGTCACACAAAATGGGCCTTGCGTTGATAATATCACTTTTCGTGCTTGCATATGATTTTCACTCAATCAATCGTCACTACCACGTTCGCTTTTCAGGATGGTATTGGATGGTATGATCATAATCTTTCAGCAGTTCAAGCCAACGTCGTTGTCGCATGTTGAGTTCCTTTTGAGTGAAGAAATATTTGAGGCTTTTATGATCCGTAAAGATCTCCACTTTCTCCCCATACAAGTAATGCCTCCAAATTTTAAGTCTGAAGATAATATTTGCTAACTCTAGATCATGAGTAGGATAATTCCTCTCATATTCTTTGAGTTGTCGCGAGGCATAAGGCTATTACTTTTCCATGTTGCATGAGAACACATCCCAACCCTTTGCGAAGCATCACTTGTAGATGACAAACCCCTCCGAGCGGATGGTATTATCGGAGCAGTCTTTGAAATAAGTCTCTCTTGAGTTCTTGAAAACTCCTCTCACATTCTTCGCTCCAACCGAACTTTGTATCTTTCAAAAGTCAATTTGAGTCAATAGAGTAGCGATTCGAGAAAATCCTTCCACGAATCTCCGATAATAACCGCTAAACCGAGAAAGCTACGTACTTGATTCCATCGATTTAGGTTGTTCCCGACTTTGAATAGCTTGATCTTTCTTTGGGTCAACGGATATTCCATGACTTGATACCACGTGCCCAAGGAATGCTACTTCTTCAAGCCGAACTCACATTTCTTCAACTTGGCATAAAGCTTATATTCACGAAGCTTTTGGAGTGTCGACCTCAAGTGTTGCTCATGATCTTCACGGCTTTTGGAATAAATAAGGATGTCATCAATAAAGACGACCACAAAGTGATCTAAATATTCCTTGAATACTCGGTTCATCATATCCATGAAGGCGGCGAGGAGCATTAGTCAATCCAAAGGACATGACTAGGAATTCATAATGCCCGTCTTAGGGAGTTAAAGCCGTCTTTGGAATGTCGTGATTCTAATCTTCAATTGGTGATATCCGGAACGAAGATCAATCTTTGAAAAGAATTTGGCTCCTTACAATTGGTCAAACAGGTCATCAATACGTGGCAATGGATACCTATTTTTTGATGGTGACATAATTCAACTCCAGATAATCAATACAAAGTCGCATACTCCCATCTTTCTTCTTCACGAATAGAGCAGAGCACCCGAGGAGAAGTACTAGGGGCGAATAATAAAGACAATGTCTAACAATTCCTGCATTGGGTCTTTAACTCCACGAAGTTCAATAGGAGCCATTCGATATGGGGCTTTGGAAATAGGTTTTGTACCGGGTTCAAAGGTCGATACAAAATTCAATTTCACGCCTGGGGTAGGCGGGGAAGTTCTTGGGAATACGTCGGAAATTTATTAACAATAGAAATATCGTTCAAAACCGGCGTATTTTTGTTTAAATCTGTGACATGGGTTAAGAAAGCTTGACATCCGTTTTTGATAAGCGAATAGCTTTATGGCTTGAGATGACCGTGATTGATTTTAATGGTTTGGTCGTTTGAATTCGCATAATAGGTTGATTAGGAATATGAAAGCTAACAACCTTACGAAAACAATCAATTTTTGCATGATAAGTAGTTAACCAATCAATCCCTAGAATCACGTCAAATGCAAGTATTTTTAATGAAATAAGATCGACGGAAGTAATGTGAGGGTACCGATTTGAACCAAACAAGACTTATAAGCAAGTGGATGTAATGAAGGTTTCTCCCAACGGAGTTTCCACGAGATAAGTCAAAGTCTAATTTCTCCGAGTCAAATTTAATCGATGGCGCAAGTAGGAGAAATAAAAGAATGGGTAGAACCAGGTATCAAATAAAGTATAGACTTCATTAGAGTTTATGTAAGCTACCCGTGATGACCTCATTCGGATTCCTTGCTCTCTGGGAGGTCACAACAAACGCGCTCTCCCTTGCACTTCTAGGTTTTGAATTTTCCGGGATGACCTTTGGTGCCTCCATCCTAGTTGAATTTGTCTTGATGAAACAACAAAATCGAGCTAAGTGACATTCTCTTCCATAATTATAACATGCTTTGGACGGCATGATGCGAGTTTGGTGATGTGTGTCCCTCTCCTCGCATTTTGAAGCATATGATAGGTGGTCTTTCTCCTTCTTTAACAACGGGTCTTTGGTCTTTGCGTCTTTCCATCATTGTTGAATCTCATTTTCTTGAAATGTCCATTCTTATTGTTTTGTACGATTACCACCGAAGTGGTTACCATATCCGCTTTATTGATTCCCTCCACGCTTGTTGTCACCGCTTCGATGACTACTCTCTCATTGTATATTATAATTTCTACCGCTCTCTTTTAGTCAAGCGTTGACTCATTATCGCGCTCCACTAACTGAGCCCTATTTACAACATCTGAATACAAACACAGTTTATGAGAAATAAGATGTTGACGTATCTCCGACTTCAAACCTCTTAAAAATATTCGCGCCATTCTCTCTTCATTATCCACCAAGTGGGACGCAAACCGTGATAACTCCGCAAATTTTGCCTCGTATTGCGACACGGTCATATTGTTTTGTTCCAACTTGATAAACTCCACCTCCTTCATATGGCGAATACTTTCAGGAAAGTATTTGTCGTTGAACAGCTCCTGGAACTTCTCCCAAGATATCTTTAGTACAACGGGTTGAGTCGCTTTTCCGATTCCCACTGATGAATCCTCTCTCGCATGACATAAAGGCGCAAAAGGAACCTTTTGCTCCTCGGAGCATCCCAAGACATCAAATATCTTGGTAATCTGCTTTATCCATGCTTCCGCCGGAAGTGGTTTTGGTTCTCCTTAAACTCCGGTGTCCCAGCTCCTTGAATTGTTTAGCGGTGACCGAGAGAGTTTTCCGTGTTTCCACCCACGTTTTGGGCGAGAGTCGCTCTACTTTCTTTGTTGCATAAATTGCATAAAGCCTCCGAACATTTGATCATTCATCATTTGGTCGGTGTTGTTGTTTGCATGAGGATTATCGCCTTCGATGCACATTATCACGATTATTGATATGTGGTGAATCAACGATCGTCTCTGCGCTCCATTCTTTATTCTCAACATTCTCGGATGTCATTTTCAGAATCGCCACAAAATAAAAGGTTAATTGACATGTAACAAATTATCCCTATCTTCCGACCAACCAATAAAATATACACATAAACTTAGGTAGGTCATACTAGCGAAGGTATTCCGTCTCTCCCTCCTAGTACTATTCTCACATCTTAGCCGGGATCATATCCCTAAGCTTTGATACTAATCGTGACGCCCCAAAATTAGGGTATACATCACCCATCTTGGGTCGCCACTTACATACGTGCATGTAATTTAAATACAACTTATTAACATAAGCATGCGTGTACAATACGACATAAAGCATGAGTTTAAATACAAATATCGTCTACTAGATATTATACAAACTCAAAAAGGAGTCCTCATTACAGTTATTATCACACTATTTCATAGAATAGTGAGGACTACTAATGCTATCTTGAGGACCATCACTCGTTTCCTCGACTCGTCCCCAATATATTATATTCTCATTTTACAGAGAGAAACGGTGAAAGAAAGGGTGAGCTCAACTAGCCCAAGAAGAAATATTATGACCAAGATAATGCGAATAAATTATCAATAGTCTTCAACAATGTTAAAGCGATAAAATACAATAAACAACCGGTTTAAGCTGCAGTGAGAAATATGCAATCCATTAAAAGAGTCAAGTAAAAAATAAAGTCTACTATCTTTTAGGTTTTAAAAGGTTTTTCATCACTGTTATAGCTGAGACTCGGCTTTAATAAATATTCCACATCATCGAATCACCCCTGCACTACGGCCAAGGATATTCTTTAGTATCACGACCACAATTATTCATGCACTACGGGCCAAGAATATTTGTGTATTCATTAATGGTCATGATCATGCCAACAACTGTCCACCAATGCACTACTGACCATTGAGGATTTTTATGACATCATTTGTAACATTACGGCCATGATTACACCGAATAGTCTCTGGTCATAATCATACCAAGTCCATCTATGCACTACATGCCACAGATGACTTTCAACATAATATAAACATGAGGATGATGACAATGATATAAGAATTCAATAAAACAAGTTCAAGAATTATTTTATCCAGGAATTATTAACGTCCAAATTATCAACATGATACTGTTTTGTAGAGTAAAATTCAAGAATGATCGAGAAGAATATTTTCATGAAAAGATCTTTGGATAAAATGCAAATATCAAGGATATTCCACTAATTTCATGGAGTATATAAGTCAAAGTTTTAACCATTTGGGTATAATAAAGAATAGAATAACAAAAGAAATCACCATGCATGCGATAGATCGCATGCAGGCGGAGTTATTCCAATAGAATAATAAATAACGGAACCGGTCGGCAGAAAGCGCATGCAGACGAGGATGTTCAGCAGAATAATAAAGAATGAAACCACCGGTCCGGCGTAAAACACACATGCAGATGGGATGTTCCAGAGAATAATAATAAAAGCGGAACCGGTCGGTGTAAAAACACTGCATGCAGGATGTTCCAGCGAATAATAATAAAAAGGCGGAACCAGTGCGGTGTAAAACACATGCAGCAGGATGTTCCAATAGAATAATAATAAAAGCGGAACCGGTCGGTGTAAAACACACAGCATGGATGTTCCAATAGAATAATAGAAGAATGTCACCAAGTATATAGGGTAAAGCGCATATCTGAGTTATTCCAACAGAATAATAAGCAATGGAATAACAACAGTTCTCTTCATGAATAAGA
This sequence comes from Panax quinquefolius, assembly GCA_020205615.1. Lineage (NCBI taxonomy): Eukaryota > Viridiplantae > Streptophyta > Magnoliopsida > Apiales > Araliaceae > Panax > Panax quinquefolius. The sequence continues at coordinate 8,056,224 of CM035163.1, read as the reverse complement.
AAGAATAACACCCCTTACTTTTGGTAGGAGATTGAATCTGCTTGACGGTGTAGTAACAAAATACTCTTCTTCTTCTCTCTTATTCTCTCTATACTTTTCTCTCTATATAGCTTGAATGAATTCGTGAAAATAATGAAGCCCTAGGCCTCTATTTATAAAAGATTTCTAGCTTAGCAAAGCCGCCCGTGTGAAAAGGCAAGTGGCTTGACGACTAATGATGTGAAAAGAAAAGTGGTTTTGACTTTTGTAATGTGAAGCGACAAGTGGTTCGGACGTACGGTAAAGGTAATTACTATTAACGAAGGTAATTACTATTCACAAGGTAATTACTATTGCGAAGATAATTATTATTAATGAAGGTAAATACTATTCACAAGGGTAATTACTATTGTGAAGGTAATTACTATTCGACGAAGGTAAATACTATTAATGAAGAGACTCTTAGATGATGACATATGAGCCCCCCATAAAATAATCAAACTTACCACAAATCATTTTATTTTTCATCAACACATATTTAATCTTTCAACAATTATTAATCATTTATAACTTGTCGTCTCAATTATTGATTTAATACTATAACATATTATACGGATGATCTTTGTGACAATAATTGAATCAATAATATAAGAGATACGATCGCAATGATTTATGTAGTAATAATTAAGCATAATTTGGTGACTTCTCACGTAAGCATCAATAATCAATACTAGTGTCGCTACTATGCAACGCCGCGTATTCTTTGTACTTTTACCACCGAGTAGTTCAGCAGGTTTTAGCGGTAACACCTCGTAGTTATTTTTATAAAATATATTTTGTCGTTTTTCTCAATCAAACAATAATTACATTATGGGGTCCACCAATGATGATTGAGTAGTTATGCGAATATTCCCTAACAAAAGAATATTCCCCGACCAAACGAATATTTTATAACAACTTGCATACTTTGCAAAATTTATAAATATTACCCACAACTATAACATTATATCAAATTTATTCCATAATATTCAAAAATAATATTTATAGAAAAATTCATCTTTATTTATAAAAGTTGGGGTCTTACACTTTATAAAAGTATTCTATTTTATATAAAAGCTTTTCTTTTTATTACATTAATAATACTAATAAAAGTAAACTTCATCATCATTATTATTATTCACACTATTAATCGACCAAGGTCGATTTCTAGGAAAGAGGGGCTTTCAATAAGGATTTCTCCTATTATGGTAGCCGTGATTAGGTGACCAAACCTCTCTTGGCGAGAACTTCCGGACATCGTTAATAATACAAATAATAATATTAATAACTCTGTCATCTCAATTATTGATTTAATAATATCGGCAATAATTAAGAATAAAACTGAATGACTTCTCACGTAAGCATCAATAATCAATACTGTGGTGTACTACTTGCAACCGACCACAGCGTATTCTGCATTTTTAACACCGGGTGTTTCAACGGTTAACGGTAAATCTTCCATAGTTATTTTCATAAAATATTTTTGTCATTTTTTCAATCAAAATGATAATTCCGTTGTAGGGTCCACCAATGATTGTGTCGTTAAATCGAATATTCCCCGAACCAATCGAATATTATAAACAACTTGCGTACTTTGCAAAATTTCTAAATATTACCCACAACTATAACATTATATCAAATTCATTCCATAATATTTAAAAATGATAATTATAGAAAATTCATCTTTATTCATAAAAGTTGGAGTCTTACAATCTCCCCTTCTTATGAAATTTCGCCCTCGAAATTAGGGTACGTACCTGGTATGTCAAAGAGGTAAGGATACCTTGATTTCATTTTAGATTCTAACTCCCAAGTCATTTTCTCATCATCGTGTTTCCTTCATAAAACTTTGACTTGAAATATAACCTTGGAGCGTAGAATATGTTCCTTCTTATCCAAGATTTGAACATGAACCTCTTCATACGTTAAATCTTCTGATATTTCATCCGGTTCTAACTCAATAATGTGGTTCGAGTCTTTCACATATTTACGGAACATGGATATATGAAAAACGTTATGAACACGAGACATACTTGGCGGAAAAGCGAGTACATAAAGCTCACATCCCTACTCTATCGAGGATTAAAAATGGGCCAATGAATCGAGGATTGAGCTTTCCTCTCTTTCCAAATCTCGTAACTCCTTTCCATAGAGCAACACGTAACAACACATGATCTCCAATATTGAATTCCACGTCCTTTCGATAAAGATCAACATAACTCTTTTGTCGGTCTTGTGAGGTTTTTATACGTTGTCGGATCGTTTGAATATTTTTCGTAGTCATACGTACCAACTCCGGTCCCAACAACGTTGCTTCACCCACCTCATTCCAGCATACTGGAGACGACACTTTCTTCCATACAATGCTTCGAATGGAGCCATGCCAATGCTTGCTTGATAACTGTTGTTGTAGAAAAACTCCACCAATGGTAAGAACTTGTCCCAACTTCCCTTAAAGTCAAGGACACAGAGTCTTAATAAATCGTCAAGAGTTTGAATATTCCTCTCTGATTGTCCGTCCGTTTGAGGATGATATGCCGAACTAAATCGTAAATCTGTGCCCATAGCTTTTTGCAAACTAACCCAAAATCGTGAAATGAATCTTGGGTCTCTATCAGAAACTATGGATACTGGCATACCATGCAATCTTACAACCTCGTTTATGTACATATAAGCAAGACGTTCAAGTGTAAAAGTTTCTCCTATAGGTAAGAAATGAGTAGACTTGGTCAATCTATCAACAATGAACCAAATTGCATCCATACCCTGAGAAACCTTTGGAAGACCGGTAACGAAATCCATGGTAATGTCCTCCCACTTCCATTCTGGAATTTCAAGTTGTTGCAATGGACCTTTTGGTACTTGATGCTCCGCCTTGACTCGTTGACAAGTTAAACACCTTGAGATAAACAGCGCTATCTCCCTCTTCATATTTCCCCACCAAAATATATGTCGAAGATCATGATACATCTTAGTACTCCTAGGATGGATTGCAAACGGTGTGTTGTGCACCTCCATCATGATTTTATATTTTAAATCAGGGTCGTTAGGAACACAAAGTCTGGAGTTGACTCGAAGTATTCCTTCTTCATCGATTCTTGTTTCCGGCATAGCACCTTCTTGTACTTTCTTCCTCATATGCATCAGCTCCGTGTCGTAGCAAAAACTTAAACTTTATCGATTAAAGTCGGTTCTACTCGTATATTCGCCATCATCACTTGGGTCCCTGGAGTCTTTATCTCTATCTCCATCCTTTACAAGTCATACAAAATGGGCCTTTGCGTTAACAATATCGCACTTTCGTGCCGATATATGATCTTTCTACTCAATGCGTCGGCCTACCACGTTTGCTTTTCAGGATGATATTGGATGATATGATCATAATCTTTCAACAGTTCAAGCCAACGTCGCTGTCGCATATTGAGTTCCTTTTGAGTGAAGAAATATTTGAGGCTTTTATGATCTGTAAAGATCTCCACTTTCTCCCCATACAAGTAATGCCTCCAAATTTTAAGTCTTGAAGATAACAATTTGCTAACTCTAGATCATGAGTAGGATAATTCCTCTCATATTCTTTGAGTTGTCGAGAGACATAGGCTATGACTTTCCTATGTTGCATGAGAACACATCCTAACCCTTTGCCTAAAGCATCACTGTAGATGACAAATCCTTCCAAGCCAGACGGTATTGTCAGAACAGGTGCTGAAATGAGTCTTCTCTTGAGTTCTTGAAAACTCTTCTCACATTCCTCACTCCAACCGAATTTTGTATCTTTTTGAGTCAGCTGAGTTAATGGAGTAGCGATTCGAGAAAACCCTTCTATAAATCTCCGATAATAACCACCTAAGCCGAGAAAGCTATGTACTTCGGTCACTGATTTAGGTTGTTCCCATCTTTGAATGGCTTCAATCTTTGCCGGGTCAACAGATATTCCATGACTTAATACCACGTGTCCAGGGAATGCTACTTCCTCAAGCCAGAACTCGCATTTCTTCAACTTGGCATAAAGCTTATATTCACGAAGCTTTTGAAGTATCAGCCTCAAGTGTTGCTCATGATCTTCACGGCTTTTGGAATAAATAAGGATGTCATCAATAAAGACGACCACAAAGTGATCCAAATATTCGTTGAATACTCGGTTCATCATATCCATGAAGGCAGCAGGAGCATTAGTCAATCCAAAAGACATGACTAGGAATTCATAATGCCCGTCATGGGAGTTCGAAAGTCGTCTTTGGAATGTCATCGGTTCTAATCTTCAATTGGTGATATCGGAACGAAGATCAATCTTTGAAAAGAATTTAGCGCCTTGCAATGTTGGTCAAACAGTCATCAATACGTGGCAATGGGTACCTATTTTTGAATGTGACATGATTCAACTCCCGATAATCAATACAAAGTCGCATACTCTCATCTTTCTTCTTCACGAATAGAAGCGAGGAGCACCCCGAGGAGAAGTACTAGGGGCGAATAAAGATAATGTCTAACAATTCCTGCGGTTGGGTCTTTAACTCCACGAAGTTCAATAGAGCCATTCGATATGGGGCTTTGGAAATGGGTTTTGTACCGGGTTCAAGGTCGATACAAAATTCAATTTCACGTTCACGGGTAGGCAGGAAGTTCTTCAGGGAATACGTCAGGAAATTCATTAACAATAGAAATATCATTCAAAACTGACATATTTTTGTTTAGATCCGTGACATGAGCCAAGAAAGCTTGACATCCATTTTTCAATAAACGAATAGCTTTATGGCTTGAGATGACAGTGATTGATTTTAATGGTTTGGTTGCTTGAATTCGTATAATAGGTTGGTTAGAAATATGAAAGCTAACAACCTTACGAAAACAATCAATTTTTGCATGATGAGTAGTTAACCAATCAATCCCTAGAATTACGTCAAATGCAAGTATTTTCAATGAAATAAGATAGACAGGTAATGTGAGGGTACCGATTTGAACCAAACAAGACTTATAAATAGTGGATGTAATGAAGATTTCTCCCAACGGAGTTTCAACAGATAAGTCAAAGTCCAATTTCTCCGGAGTCAAATTTAAACGTTGAGCGCTAGTAGGAGAAATAAAGGAATGGGTAGAACCGGTATCAAATAAGGTATATACTTCGCTAGAGTTTATGATAAGCTTACTCGTGATGACCTCATTTGGGTTCCTTACTTTCCGGGAGGTCACGACAAACACTCTCCTCAGACTTCTTGGCTTTAACTTTTCTAAGGCGTCCTTTGGTGCCTCCATCCTAATTGAACTTGTCTTGATGGCGACAAAATTGGGCTAGGTGACCTTCTCTCCCACAATTATAACATGCTTTGACTGAAGATCGCGTAGGTTTGAAGCGATGTATCCTCCTCCACATTTGAAACATATGATAGGTGGTCATTCTCTTTCCTTAACAACAGGTGCAGGTGTTGACGTCTTTCCATCTTTGTTGAATTTTCTCTTCTTGAAATGTCTATTCTTATTGCTTTGGCCATGATTACCACCGAAATGGTTACCATTTACGGTATGTTGATTCCTCCACGCTTATTGTCACCGCTTGATGATCAATTATCCTTTGGTATTATCATTTTGTCGGTTTTGCTCTCTTTTGGTTGGGTTGACTCATTATCGCGCTCCAATAACTGAGCTCTATTAACAACATCTGAATACAAATACATTTTATGAGAGATATGATATTAACGTATCTCGGGTTTCAAACCTTTTAGAAACATTCGCGTCATTCTCTCCTCATTATCAACCAAATGGGGAATAAACCAAGAGATAACTTAAGCAAACTTGGCTTCGTCTTTGCGACACGGTCATGTTGTTTTGTTCCAGTTTAATGAACTCTACCTCTTTCATGTGACGAATACTTTCGGGAAAGTACTTGTCGTTGAACAGTTCTTGGAACTTCTCCTAAGACATCTTCAGTGCGGCAGGTTGTGTACGCTTTACAGATTCCCACCAGTAATATGCCTCTGCCCGCAACATGAAGGTGGCAAAGGGAACCTTTGCTCCTCGGAGCATCCCAAGACATCAAATATCTTGTTGATCTGCTTTATCCACGTCTCCGCCTTAAGTGGTTTTGGCTCTCCAAAAAACTCCGGTGGTCCCAACTCGTTTGGCGGTATTTGTCCGAGAGTTGCGGTGTTTCCACTGCATGATTTTTGGATGAGGCTGCTCTCGCGATGTTGCATGAATTGCATGAAGCCTCGAAACATTCCATCGTTCATCATTTGGTGGTGTTGTTGTTTGTATTAGGATTGTCGCCTTCCTGATGCATATTATCCTGATTATTGATCTGTGAAGACTCAACGGTCTCCTGTGCTCCATTGATGTTCTCAACATTCTCGGATGTCATTTTCAAATACTGCCACAAAACAAGGGTTAATTAACATATCACATATAATCCCTATTGTGACGCCCCCAAAATAGGTATACATCACCCATTTTAAGTATCAATAACATGGTACAGAAACAACTACAACTTTATTAATACATCATAAAAACTGTGAGTTTAAACACAAATATTGTCTTCTAGACAATATCCAAACCTAAATAAATCCTCATCACAATTATTGATACATTATTATACAAAAATGGTGAGGACTACTAAACAACTTCTAGAATCATCATTCCATACCCCGACTAGTACTACTTTACTACATTCTAGCCTCCAGGAAAAATGGAACAACAAGGAAAAGGGTGAGCTCAACTAGCCCGATAAAGAATATTATGACTAAGATAATATAGAACAAATTATCGTTAGTCTTGACGAGGAAAAATCGATAAAATACTGATAAACAACAAAGTTTGAGATCAATATTCGCGGTGAAATAATAATTCATAGAAGAGTTACGTAGAGAATGAAATCTACTACTATCTATGAATTTAAAAGTCCATCATCAATATTTTATCCACTGTAACATCAATCGATATGCATCTTGAATCAAATATTCATCTTTTCACTCTGGGCCAAAGATATTCATCATCGATTAGTATTCATCTCAACACTGTTCATCTTTTGCACTCTGGGCCAAAAATATTTATCATAAAATCATTAATCTTTTACACTACTGAGGCCAAAGATATTCAATAATATCATCATTTAAGGTGAGGATGATGAAAAATATTTTAAAGGAAGCGAATCCGATTGAAACAAAAGAATAAATATCAAGGATTAGTATTTTCAACTATTTCATGTCCAAAAATACCTCATAAATAATCATAGTGAAGTAAAATTCAAGAATGATCAAAACATGGATACAATCAAAGCTAGTATCCATAATAGATATTTTAGACGAAAAAGAAAAAATTTTATTTTTAGATGAATAATAGTATTCGTGAATAGTGAGTATCGTGAATAGTATACGTATCGTGAATAGTAACCTCGACACACAAAAGTTTCAAAATTGATTAAAATGTTCAAACCAATATTTTGGCATAATGATATTGAAGAAATAATATCATATATGAAGAAAATAACATCCCTACCTCGAAAGACAATACTTCTAGTTGAAAACAGGATATAGGCTATGACTTGAACTTTGCAGTATTACAACACTCAAAGTATACTCACAAGAATACGCTCAATATATCGAGAGAGAAAAATTTTATTTTTTGGGTGGATTTTCAATTTTAACCTAACCCCCCTATTTATAGGAAAATCTTTAGAACACCAAAGCGAAAATTTAATATAATATTAATATAATTACAAAATATTCAAGCCCACCTCTAGATAATTGAATTCAGCCATTAACATGTGCAAGTGAGGGCCACCAAAGTACAAAAAACATTTTTCTAACAAAAAATCATTTAAACTCCTAAAATCAATTCACACCCGATATACCGAAACTTCAATAATTCACAATAAATAGCCCTTTTGTCAGAAAAATTTGAATCACATGTCTTTTCCATAGGAAATATCATTCTCTACAACTTTACAGAAGAAAGTTTTTTCAAATTCAAAACAAAAATGGCCAAGAAATTCACAAGCAGAGGCGATTTTACATTTATAATCAAATTTCGGTCAAGAATTTGGGTCTCTGAGCACACAAAACATGTGTTAATCATTTAATGCCACAAAAATACTCTTCCTCCTCATATACTTATATATCCCACATTCATTGTAGAAATATCACCATCAATATATTATTAAAATAATATATTTAAATGAATTATTTTATCAGAAAAAGATAAAATATTAATTTTTAACAATTGTCACATTAAAATTTTCTCCATCTATATCACATAAAAATCAATATTTTCCTCATCATATAAATTAATAATTAATTATTCACAAATAATATTATAGAATCACATTATTATTGTGACGAGGCGGTTCAGGAAAGAGGGCTTTCAATAAGGATCTCTCCTTCTTTGTATGATTAGATAACCAAACCTCTCCTTAGGTAGAACTTTTTAGACATTGCCAATAATGTTATCTAATAATATTATTGAGATAATATGAATTATTGCTCGATAATAGAAAATATTATGCGGTGACAATTATTAAAACAACGATAATATAAAATATCAATATGACAATTATTGAATCGATAAAATAAAATCTTGAGCAGTAATTCTTGTAACAATTATTGAGTAGTGTCTTCTTACGTAAGAATCGATAATTGGTGTATATCTGGTGTCTTCTTGTGTTTTAACCATAGGGTATTCCCATAGTATCTGCGAATAACAACTTCTGTAGATTATTTATAACCAACTTATTCTTGTCGTTTTCTTCATCCAATCGCTTTTTAGTTATGGGGCCCTTTTGAAATTTGCTGGTAGTAAATACGAATATTCGACGATCTGAATATTCCACGACCAAACGAATATTTCCGTCAACAATGAATATTTTAAAACCACTTGCTTGTTTGAAATAATTGCGCATTTACCCATAACTTACCACATTAATCCAATCAACCCTTACTATTTCAAGATAATAAATAGAGGAAATTTAATTTCATTAAATATTAAGTTGGGGTCTTCTGACCTCCCTCCTTATGAAATTTCGTCCTCGAAATTGGCGTGCGTACACAGTGTTTGAAAAGGTGAGGATACCTCGCTTTCATTTCAGTTTTCAACTCCCGGTCATTTCCTCTATAGCATGGTTCCTCCACAAAACTTTAACTTGTGGTATGACCTTTGTGCGTAGGACATGCTCCTTCTATCTAAAATCTTGTGGGTACCTCTTTCGTACGTTAAGTCTTGACTATCTAAATCGGTTCTAACTTCGATAACGTGGTTCGGGTCTTTCACATATTTCTGAAATGCGGATATATGAAACACATTATGAACACGAGACATACTCGAGAGGTAGCGCGAGTAGTATATAGGCTACATTACCTACTCGGTCGAGAATTTGAAATGGACCGATAAATCGTGGATTGAGCTTTCCTCTCTTCCCGAATCTTGTAACTCCCTTCCATGGGGCAATGACACGCAACAATACATGATCCCCGATACTAAATTCCACGTCCTTTCGATGAAGATCCGCATAACTCTTTTGTCGATCTTGTGCCATTTGTATCGTTGTCGAATCATTTGGATCTTTTCCGTAGTCATACGTACCAACTCGGGTCCCAACAATGTTGCTTCACCCACCTCGTCCCAACATCTTTGAGAAGCGACACTTTCGTCCATCTGATGCTTCAAATGGGGCCACACCTGATGCTTGTCGATAACTATTTTTGTAGGAGAATTCCACCGATGGTAAATACTTATCAACTCCTTTGAAGTCTAGGACACGAGTCTTAATAAATCTTTAAGAGTTTGAATAGTCCTCTCTCGATTGTCCGTCCGTTTGAGGATGGTATGCGAACTAAATCATAAATCCGTGCCCATAGCTTTTTGAAAGCTAACCCCAAAATCTTGAAGTAAATCTTGGGTCACGATTGAAACTATGGATCTTGGCATGCCATGCAATCTCACAATCTCATTTACATACATATGAGCAAGGCGTTCAAGGAATAAGTCTCCGTGTCGACAAGAAATGAAGCGAGACTTGGTTAATCTATCAACAATAACCCAAATAGCATCGATGCCTTGAGAAACCGTAGTAGGAAGACCCGTAACAAAATCCATGGTAATGTGTTCCCACTTCCATTCGGAATCTCAAGTGGTTGCAATGGACCCTTAGGTACTTGATGCTCGCCTTTACCGTTGACAAGTTAAACACGTTGAGATAAACTTTGCAATATCTCTTTTCATATTGTTCCACCAAAATGTATGTCGAAGATCACGATACATTTGGTACTTCGAGATGGATCGCAAATGGTGTATTGTGTGCCTCCATCATAATCTTGTACTTCAAATCAGTCGTTAGGAACACAAAGTTTGGAGTGGACTCAAGTATTCCTTCTTCATCGATTCTTGCTTAGGAATAGCACCTTCTTGTACTTTCTTCTTCATACGCATCGACTCGGATTCGGTGGCTTGAGCAACCTTAAATTTTTCTATTAAAGTTGGCTCTGTCGTATACTTGACATCATCGCTTTCGTTCTCGCATATGATCTTCTACTTTCGCGTCATTACCACGTTCGCTTTTCGAGGATGGTATTGAATAGTGTGGTCGTAATCTTTCAATGACTCGAGCCAACGTCGTTGTCGCATGTTGAGTTCCTTTTGAGTGAAGAAATATTTGAGGCTTTTATGGTGCGAATATATCTCCACTTTCTCCCCATATAGATAGTGCCTCCGGATCTTTTTAGCGAAAACAACTTGCTACTAACTCTAGATCATGGTAGGATAATTCCTCTCATATTCTTTAAGTTGTCATGAGGCATAGGCTATGACTTTCCCACGTTGCATGAGAACACATCTAACCCTTTTTGCCGAAGCATCATTTGTAGATAACAAATCCATCCGAACGGATGGTATTGTCAAAGCAGTCTTAGAAATGAGTCTCCTCTTAAGCTCTTGGAAACTCTTCTCGCATTCCTCACTCCAAACGAATTTTGTATCCTTCCGAGTTAGCTGAGTTAATGGAGTAGAAATTTGAGAAAACCCTTCCATGAATCTCCGATAATAACCAGCTAGGCCCAGAAAGCTACGTACTTCGGTCACCGACTTCGGTTGCTCCCAACTTTGTATTGCTTCAATCTTCGCCGGGTCAATAGATACTCCACGTTTTGACACCACGTGCCCAAGAAATGCTACTTCCTCAAGCCAGAACTCGCATTTCTTCAACTTAGCATATAGCTTATTTTCACATGACCTTTGGAGTACCGACTTCAAATGGTGCTCATGATCTTCTGGCTTTTGGAATATATGAGGATGTCATCGATAAAACAACAATGAGGCCGATCTAAATATTCCTTAAATACTCGGTTCATCATATCCATGAAAGCCGCAGGAGCATTAGTCGATCAAAAGACATGACTAAGAATTCATAATGCCGTCTAGAGTTACGAAGGCGGTCTTTGGAATATCCTCGGTTCTAATCTTTAGTGATGATATCGAGCGAAGATCGATCTTTGAAAAGAATTGTGCTCCTTGCATTTGGTGGTCAAACAGGTCATCAATACGAGGTGGCGGATACCTATTCTTGATGGTGACATGGTTCGATTCTCGATAGTCAATACAAAGTCGCATACTCCGTCTTTCTTCTTTATAAATAAAATAGGAGCACCCCGAGGAGATGTACTGGGGACGAATGAAACCAATGTCCAACAACTCATGTAATTGGACCTTTAACTCTCACGAAGTTCAATAGGAGCCATTCGATATGGGGTTTTAGAAATGGGCTTTGTAAGGCTCAAGATCAATAAAGAATTCAACTTCACGTTACGGGGTAGGCCAGGGAAGTTCTTGAGAAATACGTCGGGAAAATTTACTAACAACAGGAATATTATTCAAATCTGACGTGTCTTTATTCAAATCCATAACATGGGCTAAGAAAGCTTGACATCCGTTTTTCAATAAACGAATAGCTTTATGACTAGATATGATAGTGATTGATTTTAATGGTTTAGTTGCTTGAATTCGTACAATAGGTTGGTTAAGAATATGAAAACTAACAACCTTACGAAAACAATCAATTTTGGCATGATGAGTAGTTAACCAATCAATCCCTAAAATCACATCAAAAGCAAGTATCTTTAAAAAGATAAGGTCAGCGGGTAATGTGATGGTGCCAACTTGGATCAAACAAGATTTATAAGCGAGTGGATGTGATGAAAGTTTCTCTAATGAAGTCTCCACGGATAAATCAAAGTCTAATTTCTCGAAGTCGAGTTTAAGCGTTGAGCACAAGTAGGAGAGATAAATGAATGGGTAGCACCCGGTATCAAGTAAGGTATAAAACGCAAGAATTAATGATTAGCTTACCGTGATCACCTCGTTTGGGTTTCTCGCATTTTGACCGATCGCAACAAGCGCTCTTCGAGGCAGATTGACTTGACTTTTACGGGGATGACCTTTTGAGTTACAGATTCCCCACGGACTTGATTTGCTTATCGTCTGATCTCGGCGATATGTCCTTCCTTTCCATAATTATAACATACCTTGAAGCTGTTGTGGGCAATTTGGTGATATGTCCTTCTTTCCGCACTTATAGCATATAATGGGTGGTCGTTCTCCTCTCTTAGAACCGATTCTTCTTTGGTGTTGGCGTCTTCACATGGTCATTGTTAAATCTCCTCTTTTAAAATCTCCTCAGGCTCGCTTCTTCTATTCTCATGGCCATGACTACCACCGAGTGGTTACCATTTTTGTCCGTCTTTTTCTTTCTCATTTGGTTATCGTTATTTTCTATCTCTATATGATCTGGTTATGGTCCCTCGGTTGAGCGTACTCGTTATCTCGCTCTAATAATTGAGGACATTGACAACTGACATCTGAATAGAGAAAATTTATTTGTTGGCGTATGGGGTTTAAACCTCTCGAACTCGCGTCATCGTTCCTCATTCTCCACGAATGAGGTCTGAACTGGATAACTCTGCAAACTTTGCCTCGTCTTTGGGACACCATCGTATTATTTTGTTCAGTCTAATAAACTCCACTTCCCGTATAGTGAATACTTTCGGGAAAGTACTTGTCATTGAGCGATTCTGAAAGCGTCTCCCAAGACATCTTGAAAGTGCGATTTGGATGGATGCGCTTCACTGATTCCCTATGTAATGCCTCATTCTGGAACATAAAAGTAGCGAATGGAACCTTACGGATCCGTGCATCCCGAGACATCGAATATCTTGGTAATTTATTTTGACCCCGTCTCTCGCCTTAATCGGATTCGGCTTTCCCCGAATTTTGGTGGTCCCTGACTCTTTGAATTGCTTGGCGTGACAAATCGATGCGTTGTTATCATTTCCACACTGTATTTTGTGCACGAGTCTCCCTAAATGCGATTTTGCATGAGCGCAAAAACTTCTAAACATCCGTCGTTCATCATGCGCTCGATTGGCGTTGTTCACGGGAGGAACATTGTCGACTTCTTTCTTGCGTTCTCCTCATTGGTGAGTCTGAGCGTCTCCACGGTCTCATTTACTCCTTTGTTAACATTCTCGATTCGACATTCTCAAATCTTGCCATAAAACAAGGGTTAATTAAGGAAATCAACATATCACATAATATCCCTATATATTGACCGACTAACAAATAAGCTTAGGTAGGACACCTTAGCGAAGGATTTACTCGTCTCTCCTCCTAGTTCTATTCCCGATCTGGACGGAGATCATATCCCTAAGCTCGATACCAGCTATGGCGCCCCAAAATAGGTATACATCACCCATTTTAAGTCGTCGATAACATGGTACGAAACAACTACAACTTTATTAATACATCATAAAAAGCGTGAGTTTAAATACAAATATTGTCTTCTAGACAATATTCAAACCCAAATAAATCCTCATCACAATTATTGATATATTATTATACAAAATGGTGAGGACTACTAAACAACTTCTAGAATCATCATTCCATACCCAGAGTAGTACTACTCGCTACATTCTAGCCTCACGAGAAAAATGGAACAACAAGGGAAAAGGGTGAGCTCAACTAGCCCGATAAAGAATATTATGACTAAGATAATATAGAACAAATTATCGTTAGTCTTGACATGGAAAAATCGATAAAATACAATAGACAACAAGTTTGAGATCAATATTCGCGTTTGAAATAATAATTTATAGAAGAGTTACGTAGAGAATGAAATCTACTACTATCTATGAATTTAAAAGTCCATCATCAATATTTTATCCCTGTAACATCAACCTATATGCATCTTGAATCAAATATTCATCTTTGCACTACAAGCCAAAGATATTCATCGATCGGTCATGTTAAATCTCAACACTGTTCATCTTTGCACTACTGGGGCCAAAGATATTTATCATAAAATCATTAATCTTTTGCACTACTGAGGCGAAGATATTCAATAATATCATCATTTAGGGTGAGGATGATGAAAAATATTTTAAAGGAAACGAATCCAGTGAAACAAAAGAATAAATATCAAGGATTCGTATTTCAACTATTTCATGTCCAAAAATACCTCATAAATAATCATAGTGAAGTAAAATTCAAGAATGATCAAAACATGGATACAATCAAAGCTAGTATCCATAATAGATATTTTGAGACGAAAAAAGAAAATTTTCATTTTAGATGATATGAATAGTATTGATTCGTGAATAGTCTTAGTATCGTGAATAGTAACCCCGACACAAAAAGTTCCAAATTTGATTAAAATGTTCAAACCAATATTTTGGCATAATGATATTGAAGAAATAATATCATATATGAAGAAAATAACATCCCTTACCTCGAAGAGCAAGATTCTTTAGTTGAAACAGGATATAGGCTATGACTTGAACTTGCAAGATATAGCAACACTCAAAGTATACTCACAAGAATACGCTCGATATATCGAGAGAGAAGAGAGATTTTAGTTTACGGTGTGATTTTCAATTCTAACCTAAGCACCTATTTATAGGAAAATACTTAGAACACCAAGCGAGAAAATTTAATATAATATTAATATAATTACAAAATATTCAAGCCCACCTCTAGATAATTGAATTCAGCCATTAACATGTGCAAGTGAGGGCCACCAAAGTAAAAAAACGTTTTCTAACAAAAATCATTTAAACTCCAAAAATCAATTCACACCGATATCTGAAACTTCAATAATTCACAATAAATAGCCCTTTTGTCGGAAAAATTTGAACCACATGTCTTTCCATAGGAAATTTCATTCTCTACAACTTTCTGGAAGAAAGTTTTTCAAATTTCAAGCAGAAATTGGATAAGAAATCCACAAGCAGGCGATTTTACAATTTATAATCAAATTTGAAATTGAGAATTGGGGTCTCTGAACACACAAAACATGTGTTAATCATTTAATGCCACAAAAATACTCTTCCTCCTCATATACTTATATATCCACATTCATTGTAAAAATATCACCATCGATATATTATTAAAATAATATATTTAAATGAATTATTTTATCGAGAAAAAGATAAAATATTAATTTTTAACAATTGTCACATTAAAATTTTCTCCATCTATATCCACATAAAAATCAATATTTTTCTCATCATATAAATCAATAATTAATTATTCTGAAATAATATTATAGAATCACATTATTGACAACGGGCGGTTCACAGGAAGAGGGGCTTTCCAATAAGGATATCTCTCCTTCTTGTAGTATGATTAGATGACCAAACCTCTCCTTAGAAGCGAACTTTCTAGACATTGCCAATAATGTTATCTAATAATATTATTAGGATAATATGAATTATTGCTCAGATAATAGAAAATATTATGCGGTGTGATTATTAAAACAACGATAATATAAAATATCAACGCAACAATTATTGAATCGATAAAATAAAATATTGAGCAGTAATTATTGTAACAATTATTGAGTAGTGTCTTCTTACGTAAGAATCAATAATTGGTGTATCTGGTAATCTTCTTGTGTTTTAACCACCGGGTATTCCTACTGATATACTTGATAACAACTTCGCAGATTATTTATAACCAACTTATTCTTGTCGTTTTCTTCATCCAATCGCTTTTCAGTTATGGGGGGCCCACAAGGCATTTGCGTAATCGTAAATGCGAATATTCCCCGATAGTACGAATATTCCACGACCAAACGAATATTCCCTGTCAACAATGAATATTTTAAAACCACTTGCTTGTTTGAAATAATTGCGCATTTTACCCATAACTTACCACATTAATCCAATCAACCCTTACTATTTCAAGATAATAAATAGAGGAAATTTAATTTCAATAAATATTAAGTTGGGTTCTTACAACCTCCCCTCCTTATGAAATTTCGTCCTCGAAATTGACGTATGTACCTGGTGTTTCAAAAAGGTGAGGATACCTCGCTTTCATTTCCGTTTCCAACTCCCAGGTCATTTCCTCTATAGCATGGTTCCTCCACAAAACTTTAACTTGTGGTATGACCTTTGCGCGTAGGACATGCTCCTTCCTATCCAAGATCTTGACAGGTACCTCTTCGTACGTTAAGTCTTTGGCTATCTCGTCTGGTTCTAACTCAATAACGTGGTTCGGGTCTTTCACATATTTACGAAGTACAGATATGTGAAACACATTATGAACACGAGACATACTTTCGAGGTAACGCGAGTCTATAGGCTACATTACCTACTCTGTAAGACCCGAAATTTTTAAATAAAAAGGAATTTCCTTTATTTATTATTTTGAAATAGTAAGGGTTGATTTGATTAATGTGGATAGTTAAGGGTTAAATACGCAAATATTTCAAAATAAGCAAGTGGTTATAAAATATTCATTGTTGTTGGGAATATTCGTTTGGTCGTGGAATATTCGCATCGTCGGGGAATATTCGCATGCGATAGTGCCAAATGATGTGTGGGCCCCATAACTAAAAGCGATTGGATGAAGAAAACGACAAATATAAGTTGTTTTTAAATAACGGCGTAGTGTATTGCTAATTATCATGTTGAATACCCTGGTGGGTTAAAAACACACTAATACGCGTTGTTGAAAAAGTAGCACCAGTATTGCACCAATTATTGATTCTTACGTAAGAAGGCACTACTCAATAATGGTTACGTGTAATATCGCTTCAAGATTTTATTGAGTTAATAATTCTTTGTGTTGATATTTTATATTGTTGTTTCAATAATTGTCATTACACAAGTATCTTCATTATCGAAGCAATAATTCATATTATCTGAATAATATTATTAGATAACATTATTGGCAATGTCTAGAAAGTTCGCATTCAAGGAGAGGTTTGGTCATCTAATCGCGGCCAAGAAGAAGAAATTTTATTGAAAGCCCCTCTTCCTGAACCGCCTCGGTTGTCAATATTGTGATTTCGTAATATTATTTGTGAATAATTAATTATTGATTTATATGATGAGGAAAATATTGATTTTATGTGGATATAGATGGAGAAAATTTTAAAATGACAATTGTTGAAAATTAATATTTTATCTTTTTCTGATAAAATAATTCATTTAAATATATTATTTTAATAATATATTAACGGTGATATTTTTACAATGAATGTGGGATATATGAGTATATGAGGAGGAAGAGTATTTTTGTGGCATTAAATGTTTAACACATGTTTTGTGTGTTGGTGGACACAATTATCGAATTAAATTTGATTATAGCTTTGTAAAATCGCCTCCGTTTGTGGATTTCGGTCAATTTCTATTTGGAATTTGGAAAAACTTTCTTCTGCAAAGTTGTAGAGAATTGAATTTCCTATAAAACTCGCGAGATTCGAATTTTCTGATGAAAGGGCTTTTTATTATGAATTATTGAAGTTCCGAAGTTCCGAAATAATTGATTTTTGGGAGTTTTAATTAATTATTTTGAGAAAAACGTTTTTGGTGAGTTTGTGAACCTCATTTAACATGTGTGGCTGGTGTTTTGACCAAAAGGTGGGCTAAGGAAAATTTGTATAATTATATTAATATTATATTAAATTTTTCGCTTTTGTGTTCTAAGCATTTTCCTATAAATAGGTGCTTTGGGTTAGAATTGAAAATCACACCGTAAACCCAAGTTTCTCTCTATTTCTCTCGATATTTTGAGCGTATTCTTGTGAGTATTTTGAGTATACTTTGAGTATTGCTAGGCGGTGCAAGTTCCTTCAAAGACTATATACGATAGATTCTAGTAAGTAATCGATCTTCGAGGTAAGTGGATATTATTTTTTTCGTAATGATATTATTTCTCCAATATCATTATATCTTTGAAATGTTGATCTGAAGTTTTTATCAAATTTGGAACTTTTTCATGTCGGGGTTACTATTCATGGGTTACTATTCATGAGTTCTTATTCACGAGTTATTATTCACGAGTTCTTATTCATGAGTTCTTATTCACGAGTTACTTATTCACGAGTACTATTCATGAAGCGTGAAGATGTTTTTTGTGGAATTTCTATCTTTTGGTGTCGAGTTACTATTCACGATATACGGACTATTCACGATATCTGACCTTATTCACGATATCTGATCTTTATTCAATAGAAAAATAAAATTTCTTCTTTTCGTCAAAACATCTATTACGGATACTAACTCGATTGTATCCATGTTTTGATCATTCTTGAATTTTACACCACTATGATTATTTTTGAGGTATTTTTGGACGTGGATAAAACCAAACTTAATCCTTAATCCTTAATCCTTGTCATTTTGTTTCTTTGGATTCGTTTCTTTAAAAAAATATTTTTCATCATCCTCGGTCTTAAATGATGATATTATGGAATATCTTTGGCACTGTAGTGCAAAGATGAATGATTTCTTAAGAATATCTTTGGCTCAGTGCAAAGATGAATGATTTCGAAGAATATCTTTGGCTCGTAGTCTGAAGATGAACAGTGTTGAGATGAACATGACCGATTGATTAATATCTTTGGCACAGAAGTGCAAAAGATGAGCAGTGTTTAAATGAACATGACGGTGATGAATATCTTTGCCTGTAGTGCAAAGATGAATATTTGATTCGAGATGTATATTGATTGATGTTCTGAGGATAAAATATTGATGATGGATCGTTAAATTCATAGATTATAGTAGATTTCATTCTCTACGTAACTCTTCTATGAATTATTATTTCACTGCGAATATTGATCCGAAACTTGTTGTCTATTGTATTCTATCGATTTTTCCTGTTGAAGACTAACGATAATTTGTTGTATATTATCTTAGTCATAATATTCTTTCTTGGGCTAGTTGAGCTCACCCTTTTCCTTGTTGTTCCATTTTTCTTCTCGGGAGGCGAGAATGTAAGTCTTAGTAATGGGTATGGAATGAAGATTCTAGAGAGAGTTGTTTAGTAGTCCTCACCATTTTGTAAAATAATGAATCAATAATGTGATGAGGATTTATTTGAGTATAGATATTGTCTAGAAGATAATATTTGTATTCAAACTCACAGTTTTCTTGTTGTAATAATAAAGTTGTAGTTGTTTTACATACCATGTATTTAGCGATTTCGAGAATGGGTGTTGTGTATACCTATTTTGGGGCGCCACGGTTGGTATCGAGCTTAGGATATGATCTCCGGCGGAGATCGGGAATAGAACTAGGAGGGAGAGACGAGTAAATCCTTCGCATTAGTGTGTCCTACCTAAGCTTATTTGTTAGTTGGTCAAGATATAGGGATATTATGTGATATATTGATTTCCTTAATTAACCCTTATTTTATGACAAGATTTGAGAATGTCGATCGAGAATATAACGATGGAGTAAATGAGACCGTGGAGATGCTGTGATTTCACCAACGAGGAGAAGCGTCAACAGTGGCAATGTTCCTCCCGTGAACAACACCACCGAAAGCGAGATGATGAACGAGGGGATGTTTAGAAGCTTTTGCAGTTCATGCAAAATCGCATTTGGGAGACTCGTGTTCAAAATATGAGGAGAAATGATAGCAATTCACGGGTGGTCACAAGCAAGCGCTTTAAAGAGTTGGGACCACCGAATTCGGGGAAAGCGGGACCGATTAAAGTGAGACGTGGGTCAAACAAATTACCAAGATATTCGATGTCTTGGGATGCACGGAAGAACAGAAAGTTCCATTCGCTACTTTTATGTTCCGTGGCGAGGCAGATTCTTGGTGGGAATCATGAAGCGTACTCCATCCACCGCACTCAAAGATGTCGTGAGACGCGTTTGAACAGATCAATGACAAGTACTTCCACGAAAGTATTCGTCATATGAAGGAAGTGGAGTTTATTAGACTAGAAGCGAGAATAACATGGCGGTGTCCCAAAGACGAGGCTAAGTTAGCGGAGTTATCGTGTTTGCACCTCATTTGGTGGAGAATGAGGAGCGTATACGCGCGGATGTTTCGAGAGGTTTGAAACCCGACATCGTCGATATCTCATTTCTCATAAATTTTCTCTCTATTCAGATGTTGTCAACAGGGCTCGATTGTTAGGCGAGATAACGATACGTTCAACCGGGGACCATAACCAGGATCATCATCAAGAAGATAGCGGTCATCGAATAACGATAACCGGCGGAGAAAGAAGAATACGATTAAAGGCGGTAACCACTACGGTGGTAATCGTGGCCATGAAAATAGAAGAAAGCGAGTGGGAGGAGATTTTAAAAGAGGAGATTCAACAACGACCATGTGAAGACGTCGGTCACCTATAGCAACTAGTTTTAAGGGAGGAGAGCGACCACCGGTCGTATGTTACAAATGCGGGAAAGAAGGACATATCACCAAACCCCAAACGCCCCACAACAGTTTAAGGTATGCTATAGTTGTGGAAAGGAAGGACATATCGCTCGAGATTGTACGATGAGCGAAACCTAGTTCAATGGGACGGTGACTCAAAAGATCATCCCGGAAAAGTCAAAGTCAACGATTAGGGAAGAAGCGTTTGTCGTGACCGGTCAAAATGCAAGGAACCCGAACGAAGTTAGCACGGGTTAGTCAATTATAAATTCTTGAAGTATATACCTTACTAGATATCGTTTCTACCCATTCTTTATCTCTCTTACTTGCGCTCAACGTTTAAACTTGACTCAGGAGAAATTAGACTTTGACTATCTCGTGGAAACTCCGTTAGGAGAAACTTTCATCACATCCATTTGTTTATAAATCTTACTTGATTGAGTTGGCACTATCACATTACCTGTTAACCTTATTTCTATAGAGATATTTGTTTTTGATGTGATTTTAAGGTTAACTACTCATCATGCGAAATTGATTATTTTCGTAAGGTTGTTAGTTTTCATATTCTAAACAACTTTGTTATTCAATTCAAGCAATCAAACCATTGTAGTCAAACATTTTCATATCAAGCCATGAAGTCATTCGTTTATTACGGATGTCAAATTTTCTTAGTCCATGTTATGGATTTGAATAAAGACACGTCGATTTGAATAATATTCTGTTGTTATTGATTTTCCCGACGTATTTTTCGAAGAATTTCTTGGCTTACTCCCAAAGCTCGATATTAAATTTTGTATCGACTTTGAACCCAGTACAAAACTCATTTCTAAAATCTCATATCGAATGGCTCCTATTGAACTTCAGGAGTTAAAAATTCAACTATAGAATTTGGTACTTGAGCCTTTATCTTGTGACTTCCTTTGTGGAATTCATCTAAGCCAGACTCTCTGTAGGGGACGTCATATTCGTGCGATAGTAAACTGATAGGTGTCATTGTGACGTCTTTATCCAAGATTGGGATATGAGTCGCGATTGAGAGCAACCTAAGTCGATAATCGAAATACGTAGCTTTTAGAAGCTTAGTTGGTTATTATCGGAGATTCGTTGAAGGATATTCTCGAATCGCTATTCCGATTAACTTAGTGACTCGAAAAGATACAAAATTCGTATGGAAGCGAGGAATGCGAGAAGATTTTCCAAGAGCTCAAGAGGCGACTCATTTTTCGTACATATTCTAACCATACCATCTTGGAAAAGCGACGTGGTAGGTGGCTGCGTTGAGTAGAAGATCATATCACGGGAGCGAGTGCGATGATGTCAAGTATCGATAGAGCCAACTTTAATAGAAAAAGTTAAGGTTGCTTTCGAGCCCGCAGGCAGGAGTTGATGCGTATGAAGAAGAAAGTACAAGAAGGAGCTATTCCTAAGCGAGAATTGATGAAGAAGGAATACTTGAGTCCACTCTAGACTTTGTGTTCCTAACGACTCGATTTGAAGTACAAGATTATGATGGAGGCACACAATACGCCATTTGCAATCCATCACGGAAGTACTAAAATGTATCGTGATCTTGACATACATTTTGGTGGAACAATATGAAGAAAGAGATTGCAAAGTTTATCTCGATGTGTTTAACTTGCTAGCGTGTAAAGGGCGGAGCATCTTGTACCTAAGGTCCGTTGCAACCACTTGAGATTCCGGAATGGAAGTGGGAACACATTACTATGGATTTCGTTCACGGGTCTTCCTACGGTTTCTCAAGGCATCAATGCTATTTGGGTTATTGTTGATAGATTAACCAAGTCTCGCTCATTTCTTACCGATCGAGAGACTTATTCCTTGAACGTCTTTCTCGTATGTATGTAAATACGATTGTGAGATTGCATGGCATGCCAAGTATCCATAGTTTTAGATCGTGACCCAAGATTCACTCCATAGTTTTGGGTTAGTTTGTAGAAAGCTATGAGCACGCAATTTCTTTATCGGTTTTATACCATCCTCAAAGCGGATGGGCAATCGAAAGGACTACTCAAACTCTTGAAAATATATTAAAACTCGTGTCCTAGATTTCAAAGGAAGTTGGGATAAGTACTTGCCATTGGTGGAATTCTCATACAACAATAGTTATTAAACAAATATAGGCATGGTTCCATTGAAGCATTATATGGACAAAATGTCGTTCTCAATATGTTGGGATGAGGTGGGTGAAGCAACAATGTTGGGACCCGAGTTAAGTACGTATGACTAATGATTCGACAACGTATACAAACCAAGCACAAGATCGAAAAAGAGTTATGCGAATCTTCATCGAAAGGACGTGGAATTTAGTGTAGGGGATCATGTATTGTTCATGAGTTGCTCCATGGAAGGAGTTACAAGATTTGGGAAGAGAGGAAAGCTCAATCCACGATTTATCGGTCCATTTCAAATTCTTGACCGAGTAGGAAATGTAGCCTATAGACTTGCGTTACCTCAAAGTATGTCTCGTGTTCATAATGTGTTTCACATATCTATACTTCAGTAAATATGTGAAAGACCCGAACCACGTTATTGAGTTAAGCCAGGGACGAGATAATAGAAGACTTAACGTATGAGGAGGTACCTATCAAGATTTTGGATAGGAAGGAGCATGTCCCTACGTAGCAAAGGTTATACCACAAGTTAAAGTTTTGTGGAGGAATCATGCTATAGAGATGACACGGGAATTGGAAGCGAAAATGAAAGCGAGGTATCCTCACCTTTTCAAAACACTGAGTCGTACGTCAATTTCGAGGACGAAATTTCATAAGGAGGGGAGGTTGTAAGACCCCGAAATTTTTAAATAAAAGGAATTTCCTTTATTTATTATTTTGAAATAGTAAGGGTTGATTTGATTAATGTGGATAGTTAAGGGTTAAATACGCAAATATTTCAAAATAAGCAAGTGGTTATAAAATATTCATTGTTGTGGGGAATATTCGTTTGGTCGTGGAATATTAAATGTTGTCGGGGAATATTAAATGCGGCCAGTAGCGACCGTGTGTGGCCCCATGAAAGCGATTGGATGAAGAAAAGCGACAAATATAAGTTGTTTTTTAAATAACGGCGTAGTTGTTGTCAGAATTATCTTTGTTGGAATACCCGGTGGTTAAACACACTAATCTGGCGTTGTTGAACGGAAGAAGCTTTACGGTATTGCACCAATTATTGATTCTTACGTGAGAAGGCACTACTCAATAATGGTTACGAGTAATTCTTTATTCGATATTTTATTGAGTTAATAATTCTTTGTGTTGATATTTTATATTCTTGTTGTTTGATAATTGTCATTACACGGTATCTTTCATTATCGAAGCAATAATTAATTCATATTATCTGAATAATATTATTAGATAACATTATTGGCAATGTCTAGAAAGTTCATCTAAGGAGAGGTTTGGTCATCTAATTGCGGCCATGATGAAGAAATTCTTATTGGAAAGCCCTCTTTCACAGGAAGCTGCACGGTTATCAATATTGTGATTACGTAATATTATTTGTGAATAATTAATTATTGATTTATATGATGAGGAAAATATTGATTTTATGTGGATATAGATGGAGAAAAATTTTAAAATGACAATTGTTGAAAATTAATATTTTATCTTTTTTTACGATAAAATAATTCATTTAAATATATTATTTTAATAATATATTAACGGTGATATTTTACAATGAATGTGGGATATATGAGTATATGAAGAGGAAGAGTATTTTGTGGCATTAAATGTTTAACACATGTTTTGTGTGTTGGTGGACACAATTATAATAGAAATTTGATTATAACTTTTGTAAAATCGCCTTGGTTTGTGGATTTCGGTCAATTTCTATTTGGAATTTGGAAAAACTTTCTTCTACGCAAAGTTGTAGAGAATTGAATTTCCTATAAAAACTCGCGATATTCTAATTTTCTGATGAAAGGGCTATTTATTATGAATTATTGAAGTTCAGAAGTTCCGAAATAATTGATTTTTGGGAGTTTTAATTAATTATTTTGAGAAAAACGTTTTTGGTGAGTTTGTGAACCTCATTTAACATGTGTGGCTGGTTTTTTTGACCAAAAGGTGGGCTAAGGAAAATTTGTATAATTATATTAATATTATATTAAATTTTACGCTTTGGTGTTCTAAGCATTTTCCTATAAATAGGGTGCTTGGGTTAGAATTGAAAATCACACCGTAAACCGAAGTTTTCTCTATTTCTCTCGATATTTTGAGTGTATTCTTGTGAGTATTTTGAGTATACTTTGAGTATTGCTAGGCGGTTGCAAGTTCCCTTCAAAGACTATATAAATTAGATTCTAAATTTAGAAATCTTGATCTTTCGAGGTAAGGGATATTATTTTTTTAGTAATGATATTATTTCTCCAATATCATTATCTTTGAAATGTTGATCTGAAGTTTTATCAAATTTGGAACTTTTCATGTCGGGGTTACTATTCATGGGTTCTTATTCATGAGTTCTTATTCACGAGTTCTTATTCACGAGTTCTTATTCATGAGTTCTTATTCACGAGTTCTTATTCACGAGTACTATTCATGAAGCGTGAAGATGTTTTGTGGAATTTCTATCTTTTGGTGTGGAGTTACTTATTCACGATATCGGCCTTTATTCACGTATCTGAGACTATTCACGATACGGTGCATTATTCAATAGAAAAATAAAATTTCTTCTTTTAAGTCAAAACATCTATTCGGATACTAACTCGATTGTATCCATGTTTTGATCATTCTTGAATTTTACACCACTATGATTATTTTTGAGGTATTTTTGGACGTGGATAAAACCAAGTACGAATCCTTAATCCTTAATCCTTGTCATTTTGTTTCTTTGGATTCGTTTCTTTAAAAAAAATATTTTCATCATCCTCGGTCTTAAATGATGATATTATGGAATATCTTTGGCTGTAGTGCAAAGATGAATGATTTCTTAAGAATATCTTTGGCAGTAGTGCAAAGATGAATGATTTTGAAGAATATCTTTGGCACTGTAGTGCAAAGATGAGCGAGGTGTTGAGATGAACATGACCGATTGATTAATATTTGGCTTTGTAGTGCAAAGATGAGCAGTGTTTAAATGAACATGACTAATCGATGAATATCTTTGGCTGTAGTGCAAAGATGAATATTTGATTCGAGATGTATATTGATTGATGTTACTGGGGATAAAATATTGATGATGAATTTATTAAATTCATAGATTATAGTAGATTTCATTCTCTACGTAACTCTTCTATGAATTATTATTTTCATTGCGAATATTGATCTGAAACTTGTTGTCTATTGTATTCTATCAGATTTTTCCCTGTTGAAGACTAACGATAATTTGTTGTATATTATCTTAGTCATAATATTTTTTACTGGGCTAGTTGAGCTCACCCTTTTCCTTGTTGTTCCATTTTTTTCTTCTCGGGAGGCGAGAATGTAGCGAGTACTTAGTCGGGGTATGGAATGAAGATTCTAGAGAGAGTTGTTTAGTAGTCCTCACCATTTTTGTAAAATAATGAATCAATAATGTGATGAGGATTTATTTGAGTATAGATATTGTGCAGAAGATAATATTTGTATTCAAACTCACAGTTTTCTTGTTGTAATAATAAAGTTGTAGTTGTTTTCGTACCATGTATTTAGCGATTTCGAGAATGGGTGTTGTGTATACCTATTTTGGGGGCGTCACGGTTTGGTATCGAGCTTAGGGATATGATCTCTGGCGGAGATCTAGAATAGAACTAGGAGGGGAGAGCGAGTAAATCCTTCGCTAGTGTGTCCTACCTAAGCTTATTTGTTAGTTGGTCAAGTATATAGGGATATTATGTGATATATTGATTTCCTTAATTAACCCTTATTTTATGACATGATTTGAGAATGTCAATCGAGAATATTAATGATTGGAGTAAATGAGACCGTGGAGATGCTGTCTACTCACCAACGAGGAGAGCGCAACAGTCGGGCAATGTTCCTCCGTGAACAACACCACCGGAAAGCGAGATGATGAACGAGGGATGTTTAGAAGCTTTTTTGCGGTTCATGCAAAATCAGACGAGGAGACTCGTGTTCAAAATCTGAGGAGAAATGATAGCAATTCACGGTGGTCGCAGCAAGCGATTCAAAGAGTTGGGACCACGAATTGGGAAAGCGGACCGATTAAAGCGGAGGCGTGGGTCAAAACAAATTACCAAGATATTCGATGTCTTGGGATGCACGGAGGAAAGAAAGTTCCATTCGCTACTTTTTATGTTCCGTGGC
This sequence comes from Panax quinquefolius, assembly GCA_020205615.1. Classification (NCBI taxonomy): domain Eukaryota; kingdom Viridiplantae; phylum Streptophyta; class Magnoliopsida; order Apiales; family Araliaceae; genus Panax; species Panax quinquefolius. Next base: position 8,029,294 of record CM035163.1, on the reverse strand, counting down.
GGCAGACATTGGTGGGAATCGTGAAAGCGTGACCATCCAAATTGCACTTTCGATGTCACGGAGACGCGTTTGAAATGATCAATGACAAGTACTTCCTCGAAAGTATTCGCTCGTATGAAGGAAGTGGAGTTTATTAGACTAGAGCGAGAATAACATGGCGGTGTGTCAAAGACGAGGCAAAGAATATTATGACTAGCCCAAAGAAAGAATATTATGACTAAGATAATATACAACAAATTATCGTTAGTCTTCACTGGGAAAAAATCTAATAGAATCTGATAGACAACAAATTTTAAATCAATATTCGCAATGAAATAATAATTCATTAGAAGAGTTAAGTAGAGAATGCAAACTACTATCTTCTATGTATGAATTTAAAAGTTCATCGTCATCTTTTATCCCCGTAACATTAATCAATATACATACGGAATCAAATATTCATCTTTGCACTACTGAGCCAAAGATATTCATCGATTAGTCGTGTTCATCTAAACACCTATTCATCTTTGCACTACGGCCAAAGATATTCTTCAGAAATCATTTATCTTTGCACTCTACGGGCCAAAGATATTCAATAATATCATCATTTAAGACCGAGGATGATGAAAATATTTTTAAAGAAACAAATCCAAAGTGAAACAAAATGACAAGGATTAAGGATTAAGGATTCGTACTTTGTTTTTATCCACGTCCAAAAATACCTCAAAAATAATCATAGTGGTGTAAAATTCAAGAATGATCAAAACATGGATACAATCAAAGCTAGTATCCGAATAGATATTTTTGGACTTAAAAGAAAATTTTTATTTTTCGATGAATAGTGTCGTGAAGATTCGTGAATAAAGGTCGTATACATGAATAGTGCCAGATACGTGAATAAGTAACTCAGAGACCAAAAGTTCCAAATTTGATAAAACTTCAGATCAATATTTCAACATAATGATATTGAAGAAATAATATCATTACTGAAAAAAATAATATCCCTTACCTCGAAGATTAAGACTTCTAAATTTGGAATAAGGTTATAGTCTTTGAAGGAACATGCAACCGTCTAACAATACTCAAAGTATACTCAAAATACTCACAAGAATAAACTCGATAATATAGAGAGAAAACTTGGGATTTACGGTGTGATTTTCAATTCTAACCTAAGCACCCTATTTATAGGAAAATGCTTAGAACACCAAAGCAGAAAATTTAATAAAATATTAATATATATATTAAAATTTCTACGCCAACCTTTCTAGATCTGATCTCAGCTCATTATGCACATGTTGTAGCCCACAAAACAAATAAAAAACGTTTTTTTAATTAAAAATATTTTAAACTTCCAAAAATTAATTATTTCGGAGCTTCGGAACGTCAATAATTCATAATAAATAGCCCTTCTATTAGAAAATTCGAATCTCGCGAGTTTTTATAGGAAATTCAATTCTCTACAACTTTTCAGAAGAAAGTTTTTCTAAATTCCAAACAGAAATTGACCGAAATCCACAAACGGGCGATTTTACAAGCTATAATCAAATTTCAGTCAATAAATGGGGTCCACCGACATGTTTAACATATTTTAAACATTTATTGCAACAAAAATGTTCTTCCCCCTCGTATACTCATATATCCCACATTCGTTGTAAAAATATCACCATTATTATATTATTAAAATATAATAATATATTTAAATGAATTATTTTATCAGAAAAAGATAAAATTTCAATTTTCAACAATTGTTACATTAAAAAATTTCTCTATCTATATCCACATAAAATCAATATTTTTCTCATCATATGAATCAATAATTAATTATTCACAAATAATATTACTGAGAATCACAATATTGACAACGAGGCGGTTCAGGAAAAGGGGCTTTCAATAAGAATTTCTCCTTCTTGGCGGCGCAATTAGGTGACCAAACCTCTCCTTAGAGCGAACTTTCTAGACATTGCCAATAATGTTATCTAATAATATTATTAGGATAATATGAATTATCGCTTCGATAGTGAAAAATCTTGTGTAATGACAATTATTGAAACAACAATGAATATAAAATATCAACGCAGCAATTATTAAATCAATAAAATCTTGAACAATAATTCATCGTAACCATTATCGAAAGTAAGTGCCTTCTTACGTAAGAATCAATAATTGGTGCAATACAGGTGTCTTCTAACGTGTTTTAACCACCGAGTATTTTTAAAGATAATCTTGAATAATAATCTGTTATTTTTAACCAACTTATATTTTCCATTTTCTTCATCCAATCGCTTTCCGTTATGGGGCCCACACATGGTCGCTGCCGTGTCATTTAATATTCCCGACAAGCATTTGAATATTCCACGACCAAACGAATATTCCCCAAACAACAATGAATATTTTATAACCACTTGCTTATTTTGAAATATTTGCGTATTTTACCCATAACTATCCACATTAATCAAATCAACCCTTACTATTTCAAAATAGAAAATTAAATTTCATTAATAATAAGTTGGGGTCTTACAACCTCCCTTCCTTATGAAATTTCGTCCTCGAAATTGACGACGATACTGGTGTTTGAAAAGGTGAGGATACCTCACTTTCATTTCCGCTTTCAATTCCCGTGTCATTTCCTCTATAGCATGATTCCTCCACAAAACTTTAACTTGTGGTATGACCTTTCTTGGCGTAGGGACATGCTCCTTCCTATCCAAGATCTTGTGCAGTACCTCCTCATACGTTAAGTCTTTGGCTATTTAAATGCGGTTCTAACTCTATAACGTGGTTGGTCTTTCACATATTTACTGAAGTACGAGATATATGAAACACATTATGAACACGAGACATACTTTCGAGGTAACGCGAGTCTATAGGATACATTTTCTACTCGGTCAAGAATTTGAAATGGACCGATAAATCGTGGATTGAGCTTTCCTCTCTTCCCAAATCTTGTAACTCCCCTTCCATGGAGCAACTCGCGACAATACATGATCCCTATACTAAATTCCACGTCCTTTCGATGAAGATCTGCATAACTCTTTTGTCGATCTTGTGCCGCTTTGTATACGTTGTCGAATCATTTGGATCTTTTCGGTGAGTCATACGTCTTAACTTCGGGTCCCAACAATGTTGCTTCACCCACCTCATCCCAACATTGGAGAACGACATTTTCGTCCATATAATGCTTGAATGGAGCCACACCTATATTTGCACGATCGATAATCGTTGTTGTAGGAGAATTCCACCAATGGTAAATACTTATCCCAACCCGCCTTGAAGTCTATGACATACGAGTCTTAATAGATCTTCAAGAGTTTGAATAGTCCTCTCTCGATTGTCCGTCCGTTTGGGGATGGTATCTTAGAACTAAATTGCAAATCCGTGCCCATAGCTTTTTTGCTAGCTAACCCAAAATCTTGAAGTGAATCTTGGGTCACGATCAAAACTATGGATCTTGGCATGCCATGCAACCTCACAATCTCATTCACGTACATACTAAGCAAGACGTTCGAGGAATAAGTCTCCGTATCGGCAAGAAATGAAAGCGAGACTTGGTTAATCTATCAACAATAACCCAAATAGCATTAATGCCTTGAGAAACCGTAGGAAGACCCGTAACGAAATCCATGGTAATGTGTTCCACTTCCATTTCGGAATCTCAAGTGGTTGCAACGGACCCTTAGGTACTAGATGCTCCGCCTTTACACGTTGGCAAGTTAAACACATCGAGATAAACTTTGCAATCTCTCTCTTCATATTGTTCCACTAAAATGTATGTGAAGATCACGATACATTTTAGTACTTCGAGATGGATTGCAAATGGTGTATTGTGTGCCTCCATCATAATCTTGTACTTCAAATCGAGTCGTTAGGAACACAAAGTTCAGAGTGGACTCAAGTATTCCTTCTTCATCAATTCTCGCCCTTAGGAATAGCTCCTTCTTGTACTTTCTTCTTCATACGCATCAACTCTCGGGCCGGTGGCTTGAGCAACTTTAACTTTTCTATTAAAGTTGGCTCTACGCGTATACTTGACATCATCGCACTCATTCCAAGATATGATCTTCTACTCAATGCGCCGCCTACCACGTTCTCGCTTTACCGGGATGGTATTGAATAGTGTGGTCGTAGTCTTTCAATAGCTCGAGCCAACGTCATTCGTCGCGTATTGAGTTCTTTTGAGTGAAAAATATTTAAGGCTTTTATGGTGCGAATATATCTCCACTTTCTCCCCATATAGATAGTGCCTCCATATTTTTAGCGCGAAAAACGATTTGCCGCTAACTCTAGATCATGTAGTAGGATAATTCCTCTCATACTCTTTAAGTTATCGCGAGGCATAAGGCTATGACTTTCCCCGCGTTGCATGAGAACACATCCTAACCCTTTGCACGAAGCATCATTGTAGATAAATAATCCATCCGAACCGGATGGTATTGTTAGAACAGTGTCTTGAAATAAGTCTCCTCTTAAGCTCTTGGAAACTTTTCTCGCATTCTTCGCTCCAAACGAATTTTGTATCCTTAGAGTTAATTTGGGTTAATGGAGTAGCGATTCGAGAAAACCCTTCCACGAATCTTCGATAATAACCAACTAAGCCCAAAAGCTACGTCTTGATCCACCGACTTGGTTGCTCCCAACTTTGTATTGCTTCAATCTTCGCGGATCCACGGATACTCCATGTTTTGACACCACGTGCCCAAGAAATGCTACTTCCTCAAGCGAACTCGCATTTCTTCAATTTGGCATATAGTTGGTTTTCACGAAGCCTTTGGAGTACCAAAACAAATGGTGCTCATGATCTTTCACGGCTTTTGGAATATATGAGGATGTCATCAATAAAGACAACAACGAATTGATCCAAATATTCCTTGAATACTCGGTTCATCATATCCATGAAAGCAGCAGGAGCATTAGTTAGTCCGAAAGACATGATTAAGAATTCATAATGCCCATACCGAGTTCGAAGGCGATCTTTGGAATATCCTCGATTCTAATCTTCAAATTTGATGATATCCGTAAGCTAAGATCGATTTTTGAAAAGAATTGTGCCCCTTTCAGAATGGTCAAACAAGTCATCAATACGAGGTAGAGGATACCTATTCTTGATGGTGACATGGTTCAATTCGATAGTCAATACAAAAGTCGCATACTCCCGTCTTTCTTCTTTACGAATAAAACAGGAGCACCCCAAGGAGATGTACTTAGGGGACAGAATGAAACCGGATGTCCAACAATTCTCGTAGTTGGACCTTTAACTCTGAAGTTCAATAGGAGCCATTCGATATGGGGTTTTAGAAATGGGCTTTGTACGGGTTCAAGATCAATAAAGAATTCAACTTCACGTTACGGGGTAGACCGGAAAGTTCTTCAGAAATCGCCGGAAAGTCAATAACAACAGGAATATTATTCAAATTTGACGTGTCTTTATTCAAATCCATAACTTGGGCTAAGAAAGCTTGACATCCGCTTTTTCAATAAACGAATAGCTTTATGATTAGATATGACAGTTGATTGATTTTAATGGTTTAGTTGCTTGAATTGCATACAACGGGTTGGTTAGGAATATGAAAACTAACAACCTTACTTAAAACAATCAATTTTGGCATGATGAGTAGTTAACCAATCAATCCCTAAAATCACATCAAAAGCAAGTATCTTTAAAGAGATAAGGTCAACGGTGTAAGTAATGGTGCCAACTTGAATCAAACAAGATTTATAAACGGTGGATGTGATGAAAGTTTCTCTAACTGAGTTTCCACAGATAGTCAAAGTCTAATTTCTCCGAGTCAAGTTTAAACGTTGAGCACAAGCGGGAGAGATAAATGAATGGGTAGCACCCAGTATCAAGTAAGGTATAAACTTCGCAAGAATTTATAAATAGCTTACCCGTGATCACCTCGTTTGGGTTCCTCGCATTTTGACAAGTCACAACAAACGCTTCTTCCGGAATCGTTGACTTTGACTTTTTCGGGACGATCTTTTGAGTCACCGTCTCATTGAACTAGGTTTCGCATCAGACAATCTCGAGCGATATGTCCTTCCTTTCCACAATTATAGCATACCTTGAACTATTGTTGGCGGTTTGGTGATATGTCCCTCTTTCCGCATTTATAAGATATGACCGGTGGTCGTTCTCCTCCCTTAGAACCCGATTCTTTGCAAGACCATCATCTTCACATGGTCGTTGTTAAATCTCCTCTTTTGAAAATCTCTCCGACTCGCTTCTTCTATTTTCACGTATATGATTACCACCAGAGTGGTTACCATTTTGTCCGTCTCTTTTTTCTCCTTTGGTTATCATTATTCGCTGATCGCTATCTCCAGATACGATCCTCGTTATGGTCCCTCGGTTGAACATACTCGTTATCTCGCTTCTAAAAATTGAGCCTCATATTAACAACATCCGAATAGAGAGAAAATTTATGAGAAATGAGATATTGTCGTATCGCCGGGTTTCAAACCTCTCGAAATATCTGCGTCATAACGCTCCTCATTCTCTACCAAATGAGGTGCAAAACCGGATAACTCTGTAAACTTTGCACAAGATCTTGAGACACCGCTATGTTGTTTTGTTCTAATCGATGAACTCCACTTCCTTCATATAGACGAACACTTTCGGGAAAGTATTTGTCATTAAATAATTTTGAAACGTCTCCCAAGACATTGAGTGCGAAATTTGGATGGGTACGCTCACTGAGACTCCCACCAGATGAGTCCGCCTTCGCCACGGAACATAAAGGTGGCGAATGGAACCTTCTGTTCTTCCTGTGCATCCCAAGACATCGAATATCTTGGTAATTTGCTTGACCCATGTTTCCGCCATGATCGGATCCGCTTTCCCTTAAATTCGTGGTCCCAACTCTTTGAATCGCTTCGTTTGTGACAACCCGTGAATTGCTATCATTTCCTCCCAGATTTTGAACACGAGTTTCCTCAAATGCGATTTTGCATGAATCGCAAAAAACTTCTAAACATCCCCTCGTTCATCATCGCTTTCAATTGGTGTTGTTCACAGGGAGGAACATTGCCAAACAGACGTTGCGTTCTCTCCTTTGTGAGTACAAAGGCGTCTCCACTGGTCTCATTTCCATTGTTAATATTCTCATCGACATTCTCAAATATCGCCATAAAACAAGGGTTAATTAAGGAAATCAATATATCACATAATATCCCTATATCTTGACCTAACTAACAAATAAGCTTAGGTAGGACACACTAGCGAAGGATTTACCTGTCTCTCCCTCCTAGTTCTATTCCCCGATCTCCGCCAGAGATCATATCCCTAAGCTACGATACCAACCGTGACGCCCCCAAAATAGGTATACATCACCCATTCTCGAGTTGTCAATACATGGTACGTAAAACAACTACAACTTTATTATTACAACAAGAAAGCGTGAGTTTGAATACAAATATTATCTTCTAGAAAATATCTATACTCAAATAAATCCTCATCACATTTATTGATACATTATTTTACAAAATGGTGAGGACTACTAAACAACTCTCTCTAGAACCTTCATTCCATACCCGACTGCACTTCGCTATATTCTCGCCTCCCGAGAAGAAAAATGGAACAAAAAGGAAAAGGGTGAGCTCAACTAGCCCAAGTAAAGAATATTATGACTAAGATAATATACAACAAATTATCGTTAGTCTTCAACAGGAAAAATCTAATAGAATACAATAGACAACAAATTTTAAATCAATATTCGCAGCAGTGAAATAATAATTCATTAGAAGAGTTAAGTGGAGAATGCAAACTACTATCTTCTATGTATGAATTTAAAAGTTCATCGCTCATCTTTTATCCGTAACATCAATCAATATACATCTGGAATCAAATATTCATCTTTGCACACGTGCCAAAGATATTCATCATTGGTCATGTTCATCTAAACACTGCTCATCTTTGCACTCACGGGCCAAAGATATTCTTCGTAAATCATTTATGTTTGCACTATGTGCCAAAGATATTCAATAATATCATCATTTAAGACCGAGGATGATGAAAAATATTTTAAAGAAACAAATCCGGTGAAACAAAATGACAAGGATTAAGGATTAAGGATTAAGGATAAATACTTTGTTTTATCCACGTCCAAAAATACCTCAAAAATAATCATAGTGGTGTAAAATTCAAGAATGATCAAAACATGGATACAATCAAAGCTAGTATCCAGAATAGATATTTTGGACGAAAAGGAAATTTTTTATTTTTTGATGAATAATTAGGTCGTATTCGTGAATAATTGTCGATATCGTGAATAAGGTCGATACGTGAATAAGAACTCTCAGACACCAAAAGTTCCAAATTTTATAAAACTTCAAATCAATATTTCAACATAATGAAATTGAAGAAATAATATCATTACGAAAAAAAATAATATCCCTTACCTCGAAAAGATTAGTAGATTTCAATTTGGAATCTAGGGTATAGTCTTTGAAGGAACTTACTGAAATCTAACAATACTCAAAGTATACTCAAAATACTCACAAGAATACACTCGATAATATAGAGAGAAAACTTGAGTTTAAAGTGTGATTTTCAATTCTAACCTAAGACCCTATTTATAGGAAAAACGCTAGAACACCAAAAAGTTAGTAAAATTTAATAAAATATTAATATATATATTAAAATTTCTACGCCAACCTTTCTAGATCTGATCTCAGCTCATTATGCACATGTTGTAGCCCACAAAACAAATAAAAAACGTTTTTTTAATTAAAAATATTTTAAACTTCCAAAAATTAATTATTTCTGAGCTTCTGAACGTCAATAATTCATAATAAATAGCCCTTCTATTAGAAAATTCGAATCTCGCGAGTTTTTATAGGAAATTCAATTCTCTACAACTTTTCAGAAGAAAGTTTTTCTAAATTCCAAACAGAAATTGACCGAAATCCACAAACCAGGCGATTTTACAAGCTATAATCAAATTTCGGTCAATAAATGGGGTCCAACCGACATGTTTAATATATTTTAAACATTTATTGCAACAAAAATGTTCTTCCCCCTCGTATACTCATATATCCCACATTCGTTGTAAAAATATCACCATTATTATATTATTAAAATATAATAATATATTTAAATGAATTATTTTATCGTAAAAAGATAAAATTTCAATTTTCAACAATTGTCACATTAAAAATTTCTCTATCTATATCCACATAAAATCAATATTTTTCTCATCATATGAATCAATAATTAATTATTCACAAATAATATTACGTAATCACAATATCGACAACCGTGCGGTTCTCAGGAGCAAGGGCTTTCCAATAAGAATTTCTCCTTCTTGGCCGCAATTAGGTGACCAAACCTCTCCTGTAGGCGTAACTTTCTAGACATTGCCAATAATGTTATCTAATAATATTATTCGAGATAATATGAATTATTGCTTCGATAGTGAAAAATACCGTGTAATGACAATTATTAAAACAACAACAATATAAAATATCAACGCAACAATTATTAAATCAATAAAATCTTGAACAATAATTCTTGTAACCATTATTGAAAGTGCCTTCTTACGTAAGAATCAATAATAATGGTGCAACATGTTGATTGTCTTATTGTGTTTTAACCACCGAGTATTTTAACAAGATTAATGGTAACAACTACGCCGTTATTTTTAACCAACTTATATTTGTCGTTTTTTTCTTCATCCAATCGCTTTTCCAAGTTATGGGCCCACACATGGTCGCTCAAGCGCCGTAAATTTAATATTCCCACAGCGATTTAATATTCCACGACCAAACGAATATTCCCACAACAACAATGAATATTTTATAACCACTTGCTTATTTTGAAATATTCATGTATTTTACCCATAACTATCCACATTAATCAAATCAACCCTTACTATTTCAAAATAGAGAAAATTAAATTTCATTAATAATAAGTTGGGGTCTTACACTATCATCTGGACCGTCACTCCGTTCCTCGACTAGTCCCGGCTACGTTCTCATTTCCTGAAGAGAACAGTGAAAGAAAGGGTGAGCTCAACTAGCCTAGTAAGAAATATTATGACTAAAATAATGCAGAATAAATTATCATTAGTCTTTAACAGTGTTAAACTGATAAAATACAATAGACATCAAGTTTAACTGCAGCGGAACATACAATCCATTAAAAGAGTCAAGTAAAGCATAAAATCTACTATCTTTTATGATTTAAAAGGTTTTTCATCACTTTTATCACTGAGACTCAGCTTAATAAATAAACCACATCATCCCCCGCACTACTACCAAGGATATTCATTAGTATCACAACCACAAATTATCCATGCACTACACGCCAAGGATATTCGATGTATTCATCAATGGTTATGATCATGCCAACAATCGTCCATCAATGCACTACGGGCCAACGAGGGACTTTACCACATCATTTGTAACATTACTACCATGATTAACCGAATAATCCTCGGTCATAATCATACCAAGTCCATCTATGCACTACAGCCACGAGATGACTTTCAACAAAATATAAACATGAGGATGATGACAATGATATAAGAATTCAATAAAACAAGTTTAAGAATTAATTTATTAAGGAACTAATAACGTCCAAATTGTCAACATGATACTTCTTTGTAGAGTAAAATTCAAGAATGCTCACAAAAATAATTCCATGAAAAGATACTGGATGAAGCGTAAATATCAAGGATATTCCACCAATTTCATGGAGTATAAGTCAAAACTTTAACCAACCGAGTATAATAAAAAATGGAATAACAAAAGAAATCACCACGCATTTACGAAGACCTGCGTGGACAAAGTTATTCAACAGAATAATAAATAATCGGAACCCGGTCGTCAATGTGAATATGACCGCGAGGATATTCCAACAGAATAATAAAGAATGGAATAACAACAAAATTCACCATGCATGATTCAGATGTAGAAAGTTATTCCAATGAATAATAAATAACGGAACCAGTTAGGCGTAAAACGCATGCATACGCATGATATTCCAATGTAATAATAAAGACGGAACGTGTCCGGCAGAAAACGCATGTAGATAGGATATTCCAAATGTAATAATAAAGAATAGAATAATAATGAATTTCACATGTATATGCGGTACTTAACATGAGATAAAAGTTATTCCAGTGAGAATAATAAATAATGGAATACTAGAAGAATTTCACCAAGTATAGGGTAGATCAGATATATATAGGTTATTCCAATGTAATAATAAAGAATGGAATAATGAGAATTTCACCATGTATGCAGATACTTCAGATAGATAGGTTATTCCAGCAGAATAATAAATAATGGAATAATGTAAGAATTTCATCAAGTATAGGGTAGATCACAGATACAAAAGTTATTCCAATGTAATAATAAAGAATGGAATAATGTAAGTTCTCTTCATGAATATGAAAAAAAAATACCCCTTACCTTATAAAGAAGAGTATTCGTACTTCAGAGACGGTAGAGGCGGGGATATACGTGAAGAAACTTGCACTACGCTCAAAGCTTTCTTAAACGCTAAAGAAATACGCCAAGATAGAAGAATAATTCTCTATAGTTTTCTCTCTAGAGTTTCAAATTGAATTCGTAAGAAATAATGAAGGAATGAGCTTCTATTTATGAAGAATGGATGAATAAGAACCAATTCATGAAGCGGTCCGAGATCGATTTACTTTAAACAGATCATTCAAATTGGTTTACAATAAAATATAATATATTCTATTTATAATCCGATAAAACGAATAACTTTTAAAAAGATTTTACTATCGCAAACACTATACGAGCACTATGCAAATACTATGCATAATAAAATATAATATATTCTAATTATTGTCTAATAAAATGAATAACTTTATAAAAGTATTCTGTTTTATATAAAAAGATTTTACTATTAGCCTAATAAAATGAATAACTTTATAAAAGTATTCTATTTTATATAAAAAACTTTTCTTTTTTATTACATTAATAATACTAATAAAAGTCAACTTCATCATCATTATTATTATTCACACTATTAATCGACCAGGTCGTTCCTAGGAAAGAGGGGGCTTTCCAATAAGGATTTCTCTCTATTGGCGCGCAATTAGGTGACCAAACCTCTCCTTGGCAGAACTTCTGGACATCGTTAATAATGCAAATAATAATATTAATAACTCTGTCATCTCAATTATTGATTTAATAATATCAACAATAATTGAATAAAACTGAATGACTTCTCACGTAAGCATCAATAATCAATACCGTGTGCTACTACGCAAACCACGCCGTATTCTCGCATTTTTTAACACCGTGTTTCAACAGATTAACTGTAGTAAAACTTCCGCCGTTATTTTCATAAAAATATTTTTGTCATTTTTTCAATCCGACAATAATTCCGTTGTGGGGTCCACCAATGATTGTGTCGTCGTACGAATATTCCCCGACCAATCGAATATTATAAACAACTTGCGTACTTTGCAAAATTTTTAAATATTACCCACAACTATAACATTATATCAAATTCATTCCATAATATTTAAAAATGATAATTATAGAAAATTCATCTTTATTCATAAAAGTTGGAGTCTTATAATCTCCCCTTCTTATGAAATTTCGCCCTCGAAATTAGGGTACGTACCTGGTATGTCGAAGAGGTAAGGATACCTTGATTTCATTTTAGATTCTAACTCCCAGGTCATTTTCTCAACATCGTGTTTCCTCCATAAAACTTTGACTTGAGGTATAACCTTGGAGCGTAGAATATGTTCCTTCTTATCCAAAATTTGAACATGAACCTCTTCATACGTTAAATCTTCTGCTATTTCATCCAGTTCTAACTCAATAATGTGGTTCGAGTCTTTCACATATTTACGTAACATGGATATATGAAAAACGTTATGAACACGAGACATACTTGGCGGTAAAAAGCGAGTATAAAGGCTACGATCCCTACTCGATCGAGGATTAAAATGGGCCGATGAATCGAGGATTGAGCTTTCCTCTCTTTCCAAATCTCGTAACTCTTTTCCATGGAGCAACACGTAACAACACATGATCTCCAATATCGAATTCCACGTCCTTTCGATGAAGATCAACATAACTCTTTTGTCGATCTTGTGAGATTTTTATACGTTATCGGATCGTTTGAATTTTTTTCGTAGTCATACGTACCAACTCCGGTCCCAACAACGTTGCTTCACCCACCTCATCCCAACATACTGGAGAACGACACTTTCTTCCATACAACGCTTCGAATAGAGCCATGCCAATGCTTGCTTGATAATTGTTGTTGTAGGAAAACTCCACCAATGGTAAGAACTTGTCCTAACTTCCCTTGAAGTCAAGGACACAGAGTCTTAATAAATCTTCAAGAGTTTGAATAGTCCTATCTGATTGTCCGTCCGTTTGAGGATTATATGCCGAACTAAATCTTAAATTCGCGCCCATAGCTTTTTTCAAACTAACCCAAAATCGTGAAGTGAATCTTGGGTCTCTATCAGAAACTATGGATATTGGCATACCATGCAATCTTACAACCTCGTTTATGTACATACGAGCAAGACGTTTAAGTGTAAAAGTTTCTCGTATAGGTAAGAAATGAGCAGACTTGGTCAATCTATCAACAATGACCCAAATTGCATCTATACCCTGAGAAACCGTAGGAAGACCAGTAACGAAATCCATGGTAATGTGCTCCTACTTTCATTCTGGAATTTCAAGTGGTTGCAATGGACCTTTTGGTACTTGATGCTCCGCCTTGACTCGTTGACAAGTTAAACACCTTGAGATAAACATCGCTATCTCCCTCTTTATATTGCCCCACCAAAATGTATGTCGAAGATCATGATACATTTTGGTACTCCCAGGATGGATTGCAAACGGTGTGTTGTGCGCCTCCATCATGATTTTATACTTTAAATCAGGGTCGTTATGAACACAAAGTCTGGAGTTGACTCGAAGTATTCCTTCTTCATCGATTCTTGTTTCCTAAGATAGCACCTTCTTGTACTTTCTTCCTCATATGCATCACCTCAGGTTCAGAAGCTTGAGAACTTTTAACTTTATCGATTAAAAGTCAGGTTCTACTTGTATATTCGCCATCATCACTTGGGTCCCTGTAGCCTTTTTATCTCTATCTCCATCCTTTTCAAGTCATACAAATGGGCCTGCGCTGCGTTGATAATATCGCACTGAATTCAAGACATGATATTTTACTCAATGCGTCAGCTACCACGTTTGCTTTTCCAAGATGATATTGGATGGTATGATCATAACCTTTCAACAGTTCAAGCCAACGTCGCTGTCGCATATTGAATTCCTTTTGAGTAAAAAAATATTTGAGTCTTTTATGATCAGTAAAGATCTTCACTTTCTCTCTATATGCCAAAATCTTAAACTATAATTTTTTAGGAAGGGAGGGAGCAGCACGTAATAAGATGAGAAATGGAAAAGAGTCAAAAAAATCAAATGACAAATTCCTTTTTATTTATGGTAAAAGGTTCCGTATAAATTCTCACTAACTTTGCAATTCAATGTTAAAAGCTTTAAGCTTGCACATTTATGTGGAATAGCAGCACTGCTTTCTCTCTCCTCTGAGCTGATCTACCGAATTTGCAGCCTCGCATTAATGGGGTCGATACTCGGCGACCTGCCTTCATTCGACCCCCACAACTTCAGCCAACTTCGACCCTCTGATCCTTCAAATCCTTCCGTAAGCACTTCCATTTTCTACCTTTTATATATATAAAAAAAAAACCATTTAAATTTTCACTTTGATTTTCTTTTTCTGAATGAAATTTCGTTTTTGCATGATCCATTAAGCTGTTATTTATCTTGTTAGTAATTGTTAAAGAAATGGTCGTGTGCGGTGGGTCAGGACTTGGTTGAGTTTATTTTTGAGATGTTGTAGTACAATGTTTGATCTTTTACCCAATTCAGGATTAGGGTTTTCTTGGTTCAGCTATTTTTCAGTCATTGCACTTGGAATGTATAGTCTTCTAGTGTCTGATTATGGGGTTTCAATGTTTTGGAAGATTTAATGTTTTTTTTAAAGAGAAAAGTAGGGAAGATATGAATGCTAGAAATATCTAATTATGTTCTCTGTACAGTGATTGTATACTTTGTAAATTATATGAACAATAATTATTTTAGTCTATATTCTTTCTGTAAGCAAGAGCTTAATGTGTGTTTTACCCCAAATTTCTGCATTATGAGGAAGTTCAAAATTGTAGGCGAAGAGCACAGAATCCTCTGTGATTGTTTGTTAGTTTTACAAAGTTTTATACTTTAGCATTTAAAGTATGCTGGATTCCATTAGTGGACAATGGAGTGATTATGGATCACATGTTTTTATGGTATTGAGTAATGACAAAAACAGATCGTATTAGTGGCTGCTTATGTTACTGTTCATAGATGTTTGTGTTACTTAAATTGGTTACCACTAATAGACTGGAAACAGTCGCCCAATGTCATTGTTGGAAGTAGTGCATACAATTGCCATTTGTTCATGCTTTAATGTGCTGTTGGTTCTTTTTGTTTATTGAGAAGTATGGAAAAGTGGCAGGAAGTGTTTATTATGCTGTTACATGTCTTTGTTCATCTACAATATGCTTTAATATAGGTAAACTTAGATTTGATATGGCTGAGGCCCATATATGCAACAAAACTGAGAAAAGAGTGAAAAAATCTGATTTTGGGACTATCATTGGAATAAATCGGAGACCACATTTTGAAGCATTCAGACTTGTTAGTACCTAGTAGCTATGAGTTATGACTAGGATGGTAGCAGTTACCTGTTTGATGCATTTTGTGAATCCCCAAGCAAGAAACTATGAAGCAACTACAAATTTTGATCCAGCCATCTTACTTCCCCAGTTCTACTGTCTTAACTTGCAAACTTTTGTAACCCATGTGGAACCCATGGTCTCACAAATGATGGGTAGAATAAAGTTTTGAAGGGTTTATTTCACTAAAAAGTGGAGTGCAAGGTTTAGTAACCATTAGTAAGCAGTGATCCCTGCTGCAGTGACTGATGTATGAAATCAGCATTTAGTTTTGCAATATAAATTTGAGACAAATGAGATCTGCAACATATGTTACATATTGCCTGATGTGTCATTAGGAAACTTATTCTGATAATACTTTTACATTGGTTTTCTTCTATTTTTACCTTGAAATTAGTAGGTAGGGGCCCCAAACTTTGTTTCATTTGTTAACTTTGTCGATACTTTTTACATTATGAAACTTTATTGGTGAAATCTCAGTTGTGTTAGTTTTAATTTGTCAGGGGTAGAATTTACTTATTCACTGTTAAATCTTCAGTTATGGTGATGAAATGTTTAAATAGTAGGTGAAGGTGAACATTCCTACCACTAAACTTTTACTATGTAGTAATAAACGTCTACTTGATTGCTTGCAAGTTCATTGCGCTTCAATTTCCAGGACTATAATGCTGTACCAACATATAATATTTCCTAGTTTACGTGTAAATTTTTTCAAAAGAAACGTTACCATGTAAGAATCACTACCTACTCATGGTTTGTTCTAGAACAAAAAAAGCAAATATATTGTTTAACCATGTTGTAGCCTTTCCTCTAAGTGCAGTCTCTTCAGAGCTCCAAACTCAACGATGGCAACTTTATCATGCTTTTGCCATCAAATTCACAAACATAATCTTACACAAAAAATTTCCGTATCTGTTGTCATTTTGATATTTTTAGTTGTAACTTATCAGAGGCGTGAAAAATAAGCAGATAGATATTTGTGTGTGTTATCACTTACTATAAAAGTTTGTTTTTGTTTGTTTCTAGAAAATGACGCCTATTACTTATCATCCCACTCATGATCGGACCATTCCACCACCGGACCAAGGTAATGTAGGTAATGGTTTATTTCTTTCCTTTTTGTTGGTTGATTAGTTTCATAACTTTTTTTCTGGTATTGATGTTATTAATGTCACTATTGGAGATTTTACTAAGACTCTTTCTAGTATTTCTGTTTTTTTTCCACCTTCCCGATTTTCCCATGAGGACTGTGTGTATTTTAGTTTGGACAAATTTAATATACGAACAGCCATGATTAAGTGGCTAAAATTGCCCAGGCATGTGGTCCGATAAAGAGGCAGTTTTCTTCTTGCATTCCCAGGATCTCTAATCATTCAGCTGTTAGAATACTTCTCTCAAGTCTTAGCGTCCCTCTTTAATGGATCTCCTTTCTATTTTTGGACATCCCAAACTAATTGAACACTTTATCCAGTTCTAATCTTTGTGGGCTCTACTATTTAAAGACCATTAAATTTGAAGAGAAAACTTTATTTACTTAAACTATGTGCCAACTTGCCGTGATCATTTATAGTGGGACGGATGGAATATATAATTAGAGACGCGAGGAGAGAACGAGAGAGAGAGAGAGAGAGAGAGCCATGTGAATATGCAATGCTTATATCATTCCAAAGCTTAGTTGTGGAAAGATGGTAGTAATTGTATTCTTAACATGATTTTGTTCTATTAATGGCACTTTGGTTGCAACTGTTGTTTCAGCATGTGTAATTGACCCGCTTTGAAACCTATTGACAGTGATATCATCCGAAGCCAAAAATATACTTCTGAGACACTTTTATATGCATACTGAAGAGAAGGTTAGTATTAATGCAAAATTTCCTTGCATATATACTCATAAATATTTACAGTGATACATGCAAAGAGATAGTTTTCCCTTGGTATTCTCTTAAAATTCTTTTTCTATCTGCAGTTGAGACCAAAGAGAGCTGCTTCCGAAAATCTGACACCAGAGCATGTACGTAAGCATCCTAGGGCTTCTACCTCCGAGGCTCCCCTCTGATTTTAGTTTAATCCTTGTGAGAGATAAAGCTTTTGCGAGCACCCATGTAGATATTCTCATCAACAAATACAAGTGTGTTTGTTGTAAGCTGATAGATTACTTATTTGCTGCTTGTCATAAACTTTGTTGTAAGCTTAGCTAGATATGTACATTTTGGCAGATATAAAATAGCTTAATTATTACCGCTCAATCTGATTACACTAGTTGGTAGCCCGTGCAATGCACGGTCTATTATATAATTTGTTAGAATAAAAATATAAAAACAACAACATAATACATTCTATATTAAGCAACATTAAAGAGTTCAACTACATAATATACTCGTATATATATAATCAAAATATAATAGTTATTATTTCAGCATAGAACAAAAACTATAATTTTTTAAGGCAATTGACAATAGATAAATTGATAGTTTAAATATCAAGAATGTATATTCTTGCAAGTACTACCTTGACATTGTTTAAAAATACCAAAAATGAGCACTTTGCTATTAAAATGAGCATTATTATAGAATCACCATCAGAAAAACATTGCATCAGTAGAAACGAACCGCAGCTTCGACACACCAACAGTGATCTAATGTGATCATTAGTTTCGTCTATCATGAGACATTATATATCCACAAAAAGGCCTATATACCACTTATTGAGGGGGGAAAATAGTTGAAAGAGATTATATATTTACCTATAAAAGCAGCCACCATCACACTTTATATCCTGTATACAAAATATAAAGCTGATCGTAATATAAAAATAAAAAAGTTGAGAAAAAGAGAGATCTTTAAGCTAGCTAGCAATATATAAGAAGAAAAATTAAAGATTATAGTTAGAAATGAAGGTAGTAAAGCACATTTTTAATCTCAGCCATAAAGTTGCCATGACTTTGTAGAGTCTTACCATAACCTAAGGTATTAAAAAGATGGCTAACATATACTAATAAACAGTTTGTTGACATGCCATCTCCAATGACTCCAATAGTACCCAAAAACATTAGCCAAACATCAACTTAATTTAACCAAGTTAATTGACTGAGTTAATACGTGTGATTTTGAGCTAACATAAAACAAAATATTACCATATCAAAACAGTAGCATCATCCTTGATTAGAATTAACTCCACAATCCAAAAAAAGAAACAAATAGAAATGTCATGATTTCAAACATTGATAATAGATAAATTATGACTACAAAGATATAAAAGACCTTGAAATTAACTCGAGATCTCGAGTCCCACGGCCTTGCGAGTGCTATAATATAAGAAAGTTCAAAATAAAATTAAAAGATGAAGACAATGAGATCATACAGTCTAAAGCTATAGACTTATACAAACGAAATAAAAAATTAATAATTAAGATCAAAGCATATATTTAAGTTTTTTTTCCTTCATTTTACTACCAACAAATAAACATATTGCAACAATTAATTCCAAAAATATGAAACAAAAGAAGAATTCATATAAAAAAACTCACTTAGTAATTAGTAAAAGATGAAGACAATGAGAATATACAGTCTAAAGCTATAGACTATACAAACGAAATGAAAAATTAATAATTGAGATCAAAGCATATATTTAAGTTTTTTTTTTCCCCTTCATTTTACTACCAACAAATAAACATATTGCAACAATTAATTTCAAAACTATGAAGCAAAAGAAGAATTCATATAAAAAAGCTCACCTAGTAATTAGTTTTACACGCAAGTGCCTTTGTCAATGTGCTTTAATTTCTTGAAGTTGTTCACATTTTGAGACCCCCATGATGGTGATTCTTCCAGATTGAGCAAACCATAACCTGCATTTAGAAGTATAGAGACCGCTTTTCACGATTTGAATTAAAAATTACAAAATTAACAATTGAAACCTCCTAAAGAGAACAAAACTTTTCCTAAATGTAAAACTTCAACTCACATACAATTAATCACATACATACTCAATCATGTTTCATATCAACCACATTTTCATTTGTTAGCATGGAAATAACATCGGGCATTGTAGGTCATGAACCACAACCCAAATATTCCAAAACATCTACATATTTTTATTTAAAAGCGCTCTAAAGCCCGAACTTAAAATTACAACAATAAATCTTCTGCATGCCCTGTGTTGTTGTCCAAAACACACCTACTAATGCAGTACAGAAAGTGACAACCACTCACAACCCAATCTCATTTTTACCTAGTATGTTTGAGAAAACTCTATTTACCATCTAGATATTGCATAGTTTTTCCTTAGTCCTGAGATATACAGTAGTGAGCTTACTACCTCTTTACCTGCTGTAATAATATAGTAATTTTAGGTTCCCTTCTTCATGGATAACCTCAAGACTAAATTATGTAGTCAAGCATTGCCCTTAACTTTCTCACTTTGGGTTAAAAAAAAGAAATGAAAAGAAATATCATCCCTTCACCTATATATATATATATATATATATATATTCATTTATATTTTGATAATAGCCCTAGGTAACTGTAGACATAAACTTTTCTGTTACCTTCTATTTATTCAGATACACACACAAACATACACACATACATCTGACAGACCATAGACAATATATCAAACAGGTGATGTGCACGAAAAAAATGCATATGTATAACATTTGAGCAAAATGCTTTACAATAGAGGCACACACGACAATTTCACATTTACAAACACATCCATTAATAATGAAGAATAAAATCTTATAAAGTATCGTAGTTTATTTGTGCAAGTAATCATTACTGATATTAAACAAAATATTGTCAATACTAATATTATGTATGAATTATATAATTGACGAATAACTTATAATTATATAATGGAAGCTTAATCAATAGTAGAAAGTTATATATGGATTTATATACTTACCTAAATAGTTGTCGTGATTTGGTTGCTTTGTGTTTTAGCGACGAAGAAATAGGTTTCAGAACATCGTCCTGAAAACTCATCCCTCATCCTTCATCCTCTACCGCCATTGATATCGTTTATGGCTGTGAGTTGGTTTCAGAACATCGGCCTGAAAACTCATCCCTCATCCTTCATCCTCTGCCGTCATTGATATCGTTTATGGCTGTGAGTTGTTGTTGCAACCCAATTCTAGGGTTTTATGGGATGGGGAGGAGATTAAACCGAGATGGAATTTATTGAGGGGGAGATGAAGAAATACGATCGAGGCTGAAGAAGAGGAATGCTTTAATTTTTGCTCGGGAATTGAAGGGGAAAGAGAAGATAGTGAGGAAGAGAGAGAGTGAGAGGAAGAGGAAGACCGGAAGATAGGGAAATGGAAAAAAAAACCGTCGATTGAAAAAAAAAATTGTCGATTGAAATGGATTTTCAATTTGACCAAGTTAACTCTTAATTAATTAAGAGTTGACTCAACGAGTTTTTCAATCAATTGAAAAAAGATAGCCTTTGCTGTCTTTATATGTAAGTAAGTATTGATGCATATTGATTTTTTTCCCCCTCCAATTCAGTATCAATGTTTTCTGCTAGTATATTTCTTACAATTCTTGGAGAGAGAAGTGTTAGCTTAGCTTTCTCTTGTAAAACTGTGTGCACACCTCAGATGGCATCATGCTACTTTCTGCTGAACATTATTTATTTATTTATTTTTGTATGTTGTTGAACATTTGACTGTGATCCTTCACTCACAGCTGTGAAGTTTTTGGTAATATTCACATGTGATTTGAGGAAATCTAATTTGGTTGGTCTTATTAGCTCATGTGGGAGGGAGGTATTAATAGAAAATTAAGGTAGAATAATAACAAGCTGACAAACAACTCAATGGTGTTTTGGGAAGGCATTTGTGCTTTAGAATTCTGTAATATTATATGCCATGCCATGCCATGCCATGCCGGCCGGATATCACAGAGAGATCATTGGAGGGCATAAGCTATAGGTGTTGTCTAAACTAATATCAATATATATAAGATAGCCGTTCCTTCAATATGATAGTACTTGATATTGATTTTAATTTCTACCCCTTGCAAACCTTTTTTTATTTATTTATAAAATTAAAAACAATATTAGCATACAATTGAATGTGGTGGTGTATACTTATTTAGTTAGGATTTTTTTTCAATAATCATTAAATTTATTTATCAAAGTAAGTCGTAAAATTATATAGCTTATTCCATTCATTACTAAGGAAAACGTTGAATATAATATAACAATATTTGGTAAGAACTCTAAAAATTAAATAATTATATATTATTAAGGAGTTTAAAATTAGTAAATAATTTCATCGAATATATTGCAATGTTTTTCTTGGCAAGGACGGTGTGAGTATGAATTTTTTTCGAAAAAGACTTTGTATAGATAAATTATAAATAACACGATTGAATACCAAAATTAATTCGTTATATACTTTTAAATAACTCACTAAATATATAAATTACCAATGAGCTAACTCCTCCAACCTTAGGTCTAACAAAGTAACAATCACAATAGTCTAAAAATAACAACAATAATAGGAGAACAAACTTTTAGGGCCAAATAAATCTTCTTTGGACACCCGCAGAGCCATGATTGTATTATTATTTTACAAAAAAAATAAAAAAATATTGACATTTTAACTAAATTTCTAGTAACGTGTAATTGCCTAATAAAATATAGACACGTGTTAATTACCCAGCACATTACAAAAACCCAGTGGAAAATGTGCGGGTTGTTATTTTCTGATTTTCTCAACACATTTTAAAGACAAAAAATAATAATAATTATATGCTAAGTAGAAATTGGATGAGAAAAATTGAACAGAAAAAAAAAAATAAAAAATAAAATAAAATTAGACAAAATATAAATATACTCATACTTAATTTTTATGTTTACGTAGAATTTTTAAAATAAATTTATTTACTCAAACAAATAAATTATATTATCCATTTATACACAAACAAATTTATTTTATTTTTTCAGTCTAATTTTCCTTTAGAAGTACTAATAAAAAAAGGGAGACGAAAAACTCGAAAGAGACCTCTGCAAATTGCAACTGTAAAGAAGTGAACACCACAGCGTGAAAGAAGTGAACACCACAGTCCACACGCATACAATCAAATGGCTACGGCGAATTCACTGTATTTTACGCCCACTTCAATTCCAAAGAAACCTATTTCAAATCTCTATTTTCTCTCTCCTCCTACCCGCCTCACCAAATTTTCAGCTACTAGTATCTCTTCTTCCCCTGCTTTGTCTTTCCGCTCCGCCCCGCGACCTTCTCCGGTGGTAGCCGCAGCTTCCAGCGCCGTCGAAATTGAGCGTCAAACGGTGGTCCCAACTCCGTCAAAAATCCTTCCTTTTAGGGTCGGGCACGGATTCGATCTACACCGATTGGAACCTGGTTACCCTCTCATCATCGGTGGCATCAACGTTCCTTTCGAGAAAGGCTGCGAGGCTCACTCCGACGGTAATTTATTAGAATTGCATTCATTCATTCATTTATATATATATATATATATATATATATATATATATATATATATCGGTTATATGTATATTACCCGTTTATTTTTCCCATTTTGTATGTTTAGGCCTTTAGGGGAGACCAGAAACTAGCCTAAAAAGTGACAGTATTCCGAATAATGAAAAAGCAGCTAAAATTATTAGTGTTTAAATATCATTTTTGTCTTTGTTGTGATTATTTGAATTGATTTGGGGATTAGGAGGTTAGATTGAAATTTGAAAACTTTTAGAAAAATTAATTATGTTGGTTAATTGTCGTTGCTGGTGTAGGTGATGTGTTACTTCATTGTGTTGTTGATGCGATTTTGGGTGCTTTGGGGCTTCCTGACATCGGCCAGATTTTTCCAGACTCGGATCCCAAATGGAAAGGGGCGGCTTCTTCTGTTTTCATCAAAGAAGCCGTGAGATTTCTTCACTCTTATTTTTGGGTTTTGTTATTTGATTTATTTTCTGACTATTTGGATTTTCATTTACTGGTTAGGAAGTAGTTTTGTTGACTGACATTTGTACAGATTTTCAAATTTAAATGCTGAATTGAACTATATTTGGTAGAGAAACTAGTAAGCAACTACACTTTGGCACAATTTTGGACTTGGATTGGGTTTTAGGAAGAAATGTTGGGTAAAAGATATGATTGGAGAAAAGAAGAGTATGAAAGGTAGTCTTTCTTCTTCTTTGTACTAAGAAGTAAATGAAAGGTCTTTTGGTAATCCTTTTGAATTTTTTAAAAAAAATCAAGAAGACAAAATAATGTAAACTGTTAGTTTTTCGTTGTGTTTAAATGGTGATACTATAATTCTTTCCAGTAAGCGCATTTGTCGGAAAATATACCTACTGTATGAGTAAGCACTAACAACTCCCCCCCCCCCCTCCCTTCCCGCCTTCCCCCCTTCCCCCTCCCCCCTATCCCCTCTTATCCTCTCTTCCCATTTTGAAGATCGAACAATTTGGGGCTACGGGCAATAATTTATGGAGTTTTTTAGGAAGATTGTTGGCATAACTTAATTTATCAAATTCAAACCCATTCAAGGGAGCCAAAGCATTATTGTTCATATCGCATAAACTTTTTTTTTTCTATAAATATTATTTAGATTGTGATGTGTGTATGAAAGTTGATTATTTCAAAAACTAGGATTTTATCGTCCTGATGTTAAAGTTCATATCATCTTAATAACATAGCCACTAAGTTTCAGATACATTTGAATGGATTCACGAGGAAGAAAGTTTGCACGAAAAATATCATCTTAATAACATAGACACTAAGTTTCAGATATATTTGAATGGATTCATGAAGAAGAAAGTTTGCACGATATGTCAGACAATAGTGTAGTGGATAGGAATTCTCCATCGATCTTCGATGACTAATCCTGGGATGACAATGTGTCTTATCTAAGTTTCTTACAAACTCTCTTTAAGCAAATTTAGACTGGGACATCGTTTACTCTTTGATAAATTCCTGAAATGATTGGTGAAGAATTGATGGCCAGAGTAGATATAATGGCCTTCTAATACGCAGAAAGGATAGTTTTTTTAGCAGTAATAATGTCCTTATTTCGACTGCATTTAAATTTTGTTGTTTCTTTTTCTATCCTTCCCACTCCCCTAAATTCATTAAGTCAAACACGCTGCAAATAATTTCAGTTTTACTTCATTGGCTGACTGACAAGAAGAGGGGAATCGAAGTAATTTTAGATTTTTACTTGAGCTAAGAATTTCAAGATTCTGTTTATGCGTATAGGTTTCTCATCATTTAAATAGAATGTAATTTCTAGCAATTCCTTGTGATCATGTGTAGACTGTGCAGATACATATCCAAAATGCAGTTACATAAATTTGGATATCGATTAGGATTACTACCTCTCCAACTAAATAGTACTCTTAGATTATGGATGATTGTAGACCTCTTTTCATAAATGTGTGATAATTATATCCTTGCTGATCTTGTCTCTGGTAACACACTTTCTCTGCTGGAATGGATATTATCGAGATATTGCAATTTAATAGAAGTGATGCTTGTATCAATATGTAGTAAGAACTATAAAGTTCTGGTGACTAGCATATGAATTTGATATTATAACTTGTTCACTCAAGTTTCACCTCCAGTGTAACCATAGTGAATAACTAAAATGAATATATAATATATATATATATATATATATATATATATATATATATATATACATAACATAGGAGGCGAACTAAAACGCACAATAACACACACACACCAGTGAATTACTAATAACTAATGACCGTAGTGCACTGCCAGTGTGATATCTTATAAAATAGTTTTGTTGTATTCTTTTTCCAAGTATTGTAATGGACCTTTTGTCCTTTTTGATGTTCACTCCAGTATTGCTTGATATTTTCAGCATGTTTGTTGATTAAGATATTTCTATTCTTTTCAATTTGGGTGGCAATAACAGATAAATACTCTCTGGCATTTCTGTTGATATTTAATTTTGCTATCTTCTGCATTGGTTCATATCAGGTGAAACTGATGCATGAGGCCGGTTACGAGCTAGGAAACTTGGATGCCACTTTGATTCTTCAAAGACCAAAACTAAGCCCCCACAAGGAGACTATCAGGGCCAATTTGTCCCTGCTGCTCGGCGCAGACCCTTCTGTTGTGAACCTGAAAGCAAAGACTCATGAGAAGGTGGATAGCCTTGGGGAGAATAGGAGTATTGCAGCGCACACTGTTGTCCTTCTAATGAGAAAGTAAGATGATGGCTTGTAGGCTCTGTACTAAGTTTAGTGTATTAAGTGTGAGAAGTGTACTTGTGAGCATCAATTACATAATGACAATTTGGTTTGGGACTTGGGAGGTGGGCTCCAAATCTTATAGTGCAGTTGCTGATTCTTTGTAATTTGATGAGCACATCAATCACTCTATACTTAAAAGAGTTGAAATTGAGTACTCTTGGCATTAAACAAACTCCATAATTTTTTAATATTTTTAGACGTAGGGTTCACATATTAGCTAATAAAAATTCGACACATTAGCTAATATGTGAGATATTAAAAATGATGTGGAAATATCGGTTTTCTAAATATATATTTTAAAGCCTCCATGGAGGCTTTGTTTTTTTTTCTTGTTCTTCCTCCTTTTTTGCTGTTATAAGTTTAATTATATTATTATTTTATCTTTTTTATGTTAATTTTTTTTTTTTTATCTTTCTATTCAGTTTTTTAAATTTTATTCCACATAATTTACGTGAAACAAGAACGTGTCCAATGAAGCTCGGCTGAAGTACAAACACTTGAAAAGAAAAGAAACAACTTGTCCATTGAATCACGGTTGAAGTAGAAAGAAATCCCCATATAAAACTACTTCCTTTGCTATCCCAATCAACAAATCACGAGGCAAATCTGCCCAATTCACTTTCACAAATATCCGACCATACATGTTAATTAGGCTACAACACCTTAATTAGTTGCCTGGCTGTTGTGAGAAGTTATTTTATTTTATTATATATATATATATATATATATATATATATATATATATAATACTTTCTCATTTCCGAAAAAAAATAACATGACTATGAAATTATGAGAATGGACAACCTAGAGGTCATAGGTTTCAATATTAATTACTATTCCCACCGTTGTCAAAAAAATGGCTTTAGGTACAATTTTTTTGTCCATAAAAAATGACTTAAGATAAGTAAATGATAAGTATGTTATTTATGGATTAGAATCCTCTTCATTTCAAATGAAATAAAGATTTTCTATTTTTTGTATATTTTTCATCATCTCTCTCATCATCATGACATTACATTTTAAATCTGGACCCTAAAATAAAGAAATGGAGAGGATCCTAATTCGTTATTGTCCATTAGTATATATATAATGACTCATCACTTTATGTAATCACGTGACCACTAACAATAAATTTGATTTTTTTCTCTCTAATTAATACGTGAAAAATATACTTGAGCGTCATTTTGAGAACAGAGTTAGTAGTTTAGACCTCATTGGGAAGATCAAGTGTGGCTTATCAATAGTAATGAATTTTTTTAAATCCAGTTAATTTTAGTTAGACAACAAACTATATTTATTTTTTTTTAAAAAAACCAATCAAAGTTTGACTGCCACCTCACCTCCGTTGAAGGGACAAATAATTTTGTGATTTTTCTGGGGGTTTGGGAAACATTTTCTAAGTTGAAGACTATTACAGTTGAGTGTGTATTTTTGACAACTTAATTCAATAAGAACGAACGAAGGCTGCTTTCTTTCTGCCTAACAATGCAAGAAAATTATATTAATGGTTTGTGTTTGAATGGATACCATGCCTGATAGACTCCACGGCACGCTTGCGTGAGGTGGTCGTCGCCTCGATCGTTTCTAGCACAGTTGTTGGGTGAATCGCTTTGCAGAACACCTTAACCCTCGCCTATATGTAGACGGTAATCTTGGTACAATTGCTCGCGTTCAGAATTCTGCATTGAATGGACACCAACGACACCTTGACCCCTCGCTTATATTGAAGCGGTAATCTCTGATACAATCGACGATTGATGCGGTAGAAGACGCCACACACAACTATGAATTGTTGTATGATAAGTCAAATTGAATCTCAAAGAAATAACTAACAAAAATACTTAGGAATTCTTCAAAGAACCAAAAGTAGAGAATAACCTCACAAATATATGAATAATGAATAATGATAATTGTCATATTACATCAACTTGCACCTCTATTTATACTACTCAAAACAATCCAAATCCTAATAGAAATTTATAAACTATAACCCTAATTCTATAAGAAAATAGAAGTCAATTTGGAAAAGGAATTTAATTAAAAAGAAATCCTAATTACAATAGAATTTAAAATTAAGAATCCAAATAAAATCCTTCATGCGTGGGATTTCCATAATACTCCTTTGTAAGTAAATATGTTGACTTTGTTAAGAAGATTAAAATTGGGCTTCAGATTAATTGACCCAAATTAATGTCTCATGTTCTTTTGCCTCCTCTTTGGATTTTCTTACGTTAGCTTTCAAATTTCAAACATCTTGGATCAATCCATCGAGACTTTGTTTGAACCTCTTTGTTTCAGCCTTGCTTGATCCCCACGCCCCTTTAGTCTTGTTTGAATCCACGCATGTGTCATGTCCTCATCATTCCTCTCCTCTTGAAAAGGATTTGTCCTCAAATCGTCACCTACATCAAACGGACTTAGATCAAGAACGTTAAATGTAGCACTAACATTATACTCACCGGCAAATCCAATTTATAGGCATTGTCATTGATACGCCGAGAACTTGAAATGGACCATCTCCCCTCGGAAGCAATTTGAACGTCTTTGAACAGGGAATCTTTCTTTCCGCATATGTAACCACACCCAATCTCGGGCTCAAAGATCACTTGATGTCGTCCCTTGTTTCGCGTGCTTAATGTATTGTTCCGTTCTCCGCTCAATGTTTAGCTTTGGCTCTTTCATGAATCGCTTAACAAGATCGGCCTTTTTCGCTCCATCCATGTTAGTATATTCGTAAGCAGTAAGCGGTGATAAATCCAACGGTGTCAAAAGATTAAAACCATATACAATTTCAAATGGAGAAAAATTAGTAGCAGAATGAATGTAATCGGTTATATGCAAACTCAACATGTGGTAAACATTCTTCCCATTGCTTGATATTCTTTTTAATGATAGCCGTAATAATGCCGATAAAGTCCTATTTACTACTTCGGGCCAACTGTTAGTTTGTGGATGACAAGTAGTAGAAAATAACAATTTAGTACCCAATTTACCCCACAAGGTCTTTCAAAAATAACTTAAGAACTTTGTATCTCTATCGAAACAATAGTTTTAGGCATACCATGCAAACGCACAATCTCCCTAAAGAACAAATCAAGAATATGAGATGCATCATCGGCTTTTATGACATGGAATAAAATGTGCCATTTTGAAAATCTATCCACGACCACAAATATCGAATCATAACCATGCTTTAATTCTAGGTAAACCCAACACAAAGTCCATAGAAAGATCAATCCAAGGTTCATTAGGAATAGGCAATGGTGTATACAATCCATGGGGTTGAACACGAGATTTAGCTTGGCGACAAGTAATACATCTATCACATATTTTTCTACATCCCTTTTCATATGAGGCCAATAAAATGTTATTTTAAAACAAAGAAAAGTTTTATCAACACCAAAATGTCCCATTAAACCGCCTCTACGTGATTCCCTAACCAACAACTCACGCAAAGAACATGCAGGAATACATAGTTTATTTTCTCAAACAAGAATCCATCAACTCTAAAGTATTTACCCACAACATTCTTTTCACAAGTTTTAAACTCTTCACCGAAATCAAGGTCATTATCATATAACTCTTTAATTCGTTCAAACCCAAGCAATTTCTGAAAGTAGTATGCATACAAGCCAATCATGTTTGATGATAAAGCATATACTTTGTAAACAATCTTATTCATTTATTAATAAAAAGAATTAATTTATTAAAGGCTTTTAATTATCTACATGATGCTGTTTTATTATATGTGATAAACCCATAGTTTTAAGCAATGCTTTTAGAATAATGATGATGATCATTCTAATGAGATCTAAATTCTTAGAAAGCTTAAAACTAAAATAGTTCCCAATCATTGGATTACTAAATTGGAGATTAGTGAATCCGGATAGATTGGTACATACACGCGTTTGCTTTCATCGATTGGATGAGGATGATTGATCTCATGATCATTTGTGTGTGGAGACACTAAAGCAAGTATGTAGGTGCTTATTAGAGAATAAGTTCACCGAACGTGGCTCGCTAAGGAATACCTAATGGAGTTTTATTTGCTCGTCAATAGGAATTCTCAGTAGTGATAGTAAGACAAGTAATCCTTGGACTTGAGATCATCATAGTATCTTGTGTATGATGAGTTATACTTTGACTTATTCCTTAAGACCCTTAGGGTATATCAAAGGGTATGCTTGGGTATAATAAGTTGTACATGGAGATAATGTATGATCGATAAAGAATCTACCACTTCTAATAAAGAAGAGAAATGTCCTATGTGATTCGATAAACGATGCAAATTTCAAGAGTCCTCGGGTTAAGGCGAGAATGAAATTAGAAAGGAGTTTCTAATTTGCATTATTTGGAGTTGTGCATTTAAGGATCGAAATACATATAATTAAATAAAATAAGACTTGACAAGAATTCCATGCCTTATATTTAATTGGGACATGTATGGTGGAAGGATTGAATTGCATTTAAGAACTATTTACTCAAAGGTTCTTTAATGATTAATGTTGAAATCTATATTATCCGGAAAGTCGTTGATCATTAGAGAGGCTTATCCCTATTGTAGAATAAATATTATTTATTTAAATAAATTAATTGTTTAATTTATTTATTTAAATAAGATTAGAATTGTTCTAATTGATTTATTCACAACCGGTTTAATATGGAGAACCTAAAGGGTCACACCATAAAAGGAAGAATAATTATTTAAGAAGTTAATGGCATAATCGTAATAATATGTTAAGTATATTTAATTTAATCTATGGTGATAGAATAAATTAAATAGCTTAATATTTATTATTTAATATTTTAGAAATATTAAATATAAATTAATAAGAGGAGTCTTATTAATATTATTACAATTATTATTATTTTAATTTCTAAAAGAGTTTAGGAATTAATTTAATATAAGTATTCTCATTTATTCCTAATAGGATTAGGAGGAAAATTAGTTAAAGGAGTTTAATTAATTATCCCTAATAAGATTAGGGGAGCTTAATTAATTAAAAGAATTAATTAATTAAAACCCAATTCCTTAATTGTTAAGGTGGGTTGCCCACATCTATAAATAAGAGGAGTCTTATTATGGGTGGTATGGGTTGTTGACTTTAAAAAAGTACGTAATAATTCCAAGTTGTTGGGAGTACACCCTTTCTATAGAGATAGAAAACTAGGGTTTGAGCCAAATACCCATCTTCTTGAATTTTCTTCTTCCTTGGTGGATCACCTCTAGAGGCCAAACATTTGGGTGGCTAACGTTGATCAAAGGAAGGAACCAAACCCGGTGGATTCAAGATTGAACGCGAAAGGATTTGGAGGTGAACTTGTACCTGAGGAAGCTCGATCTTCAAGGGTATGATTTATTCTTTATCTTTTCGTTTAATTAATAATTATGCATAAAGGATGATCCGGGTATATGGTTTGTAAATTTTTTAAACTCTGATTTTACACGCTTCCGCATTTTTTATGCAATTTGATTGCGTCCATGAATATTACAAACCTAACAATTTCGTATCAAGAGTATTTAACAAAACATACCTGCGAGACAAAGCATCTGCAACGACGTTCTCCTTACCTTGCTTATATCGAATAACATATGGAAATGTCTCGATAAATTCCATCCATCGTGCATGTCTTTTGTTCAACTTGTGTTGACCCTTCAAATATTTCAATGATTCATGATCGGTGTGGATCACAAACTCCTTAGGCCACAAGTAATGTTGCCATGTCTCCAAGGCTCTAACCAAAGCGTACATCTCTTTGTCATATGTAGGATAGTTCAAAGTCGCCCCACTCAACTTTTCGCTAAAATACGCCCATCGGTTTTCCTTCTTGCATCAACACGACTCCAATCCCTAAACTCAAGCATCACACTCAATCTCAAAAGTTTTAGCAAAGTTAGGCAAAATAAGTAAAGGAGCATTTGTCAATTTATCCTTAATCAAATTAAATGCTTTTTTCCTCGTTTCATCACCCCACTTGAAGCCCACACTTTTCTTGATGACCTCGGTCAATGGTCTTTGTAATTTCACTAAAATTAGAACAAAGCGTCGGTAGAAACTTGCGAGTCCATGAAAGCTTCGACTTGACTCACATTGGTTGGACTCTACCAATCCCAGATCGCACGTATTTTCTCCTCATCAACTTGGAATCCCTGTGAACTCACAACAAAGCCAAGAAAAATAATTCTATCCGAACAAAACGTGCATTTCTCCATGTTAGCAAATAACTTTTCTTTCCTAAGTACATCTAAAACCAGATTTTAAATGCAATGCATGATCTTCGAAGTTTTTGCTATAAATCAAGATATCATCAAAATAAACTACGACAAATTTTCCAATGAATGGACACAAAACATGGTTCATTAATCTTATGAAAGTGCATTAGTTAAACCAAAAGGTAATACTAACCATTCATAAAGACCGTATTTAGTTTTAAACGCTGTTTTCCATTCATCACCCTCTTGCATTCTAATTTGATGATAACCACTTTTTAAATCAATTTTTGAAAATATGCAAGACCCATGTAATTCATCTAACATGTCATCTAAACGAGGAATGGGATGTCGATATTTTACCGTAATGTTATTTACCGCTCGACAATCGATGCACATCCTCCATTTTCCATCCTTTTTCGGCACTAGGATCACCGGAACTGCACATGGGCTCATACTTTCTCTCACGAATCCTTTCTCCATCAGCTCGTCAACTTGCCTTTGTAACTCCTTCGTTTCCTCGGGATTACTCCGATAAGCTGGACGGTTTGGAATCGTCGCACCGGGAACAAAATCAATTTGATGCTCAATTCCCCGAATAGGTGGTAGTCCATGAGGAAGCTCCTCGGAAATACATCTTTGAATTCTCAGAAGAGAGATGAAACAACACTAGGCAAAGAATCATTAGCGTTAGTAGTCAAAAGCGCCTCTTTATATATCAAGTAAAATCATAGTCGTTTTAGAAATCAAAGCTCTTCTCACATCACTCTTTTTGCCAAGATATTTGTTTTTTTCTTCTTTCTTTTCTCTCTTTTTTTTTTTTTTTTCTTCTTGATTTTTTTCTTCTCTCTTTTCTTTCTTACATAATTTTTCTCGCAAATGAATTTGATCTTCATGTACTTGTTGTGGTGACAAAGGACCTAAAGAGATCTTTTTTGTAACGACCCCAAAATAGGTCCATTCCATCCAACCCATTCTCGAGTCGCCAAATACATGGTACGTAAAAATAACTACAACTTTATTACAACAATTGTCGTGCAAAATACAACAACACATCTTTGTGAGTTTGGATACAAACAAATATATACCAACTGTGCGTTCTACAATGACACCTTACATAAAGGTATAGTCAAAACCTGTTTTAGAAATTAGAATCTTTGGGAAGTGCTCAAGAAACCTTCATACATGGGAGGCCATGCTTTTAGGTTATGGTAGATATCATATGGCCACGTAATTATCCTTGGTTGACCTAATAAACCCCAAAGAAAAACGAAAAGATTACTATCATATTCTTCCCAATGGTGAGTCTTCTCTTGACATATCATTATCTCCACTGTCTCTAATTGGGTATTATACTCCAAACAAATACCAAGATTATATAGGTAGTGCTAGTAAATATACTCAAAGAAGTGGATGAGCACAACCATGTCTTATGATAACACTAGGTCAGTATGTCATTAGACATCTTGTATGATAGTGACAAAACACCCTTCCAAGTTAAATTCACCTCACCTCAACATCTATAGACCACCACTCTATTCCTCGCTATCCCGCTTCGACCCAAACTACACCTTTATTACTTGAAAGGAATTGTGAAACAAAAGGGTGAGCACAACTAGCTCAGTAAAGAATATTATGACTAAAGATAAATAAATTATCAATAGTCTTCATCAGTAATAAATCAGAGATTTAGAACATATGGTAGATGATAAAACTTTTCAACCATAGTTGCAGCAGAATGAGCAATCCATTAGAAGAGTCAAATAGACTATAAAGTCTATTGTCTTCTCCATGTTAAAAATCCACCAACAATGTTTTATCCCTGTAACATCAATCAACAATTCCTGTCCACAATCACGTGTATAACTTATAATCGTAATTGTAGTTCTAAATTCCTTTCCTCATCCAAGACAAAGATAATTTTCATCACTTGTCTTTACCGAAACATCAAAGATCATGGTTATACCAAATCACGCTCTGCTCATAATCATACTAATAAATTCATCTTTGCACCACGGGCCAAAGATATTCATCAACAGTTCATCTTTACACTACAGGCTAAAGATATTCAACAACGGGTCATCTTTGCATTACAAGCCAAAGATATTCATCAATAATTCATCTTTGCATTACAGGCTAAAGATATTCAACAACAGGTCATCTTTGCATTACGAGCAAAAGATATTCATCAATAATTCATCTTTGCACTAGAAATTTAAAGATATTCAACACACAGTCATCTTTTGCATTACGAGCAAAAGATATTCATCAATAATTCATCTTTGCACCATCTTGGCTAAAGATATTCAACAACAAAGTCATCTTTGC
Organism: Panax quinquefolius; assembly: GCA_020205615.1. Taxonomy (NCBI): domain Eukaryota; kingdom Viridiplantae; phylum Streptophyta; class Magnoliopsida; order Apiales; family Araliaceae; genus Panax; species Panax quinquefolius. Next base: position 7,994,776 of record CM035163.1, on the reverse strand, counting down.
ATTACGAGCAAAAGATATTCATCAATAATTCATCTTTGCACCATTGCCAAAGATATTCATCATTGGTCATGTTCATTTAAACACTGCTCATCTTTGCACTTCTACAGCCAAAGATATTCTTTAAATCATTCATCTTTGCATTGATTTTATCCACGCCCAAAAATACCTCAAAAATAATCATAGTGGTGTAAAATTCAAGAATGATCAAAACATGGATACAATCAAAGCTAGTATCCAAAATAGATATTTTAGATTTAAAAGAAAAATTTTCATTTTTTAAATTGAATAGTGCCGATTCGTGAATAGTCAGATATCGTGAATAGGCCAGTACACGTGAATAGTAACTCGACACCAAAAGATAGAAATTCCAATAAAAAACATCTTCACGCTTCATGAATAGTACTCGTGAATAAGTAACTCGTGAATAGTAACTCATGAATAAGAATCGTGAATAGTAACTCATGAATAGTAACTTCGTGAATAGTAACTCATGAATAGTAACCCCGACATGAAAAAGTTCCAAATTTGATAAAAAGTTCCAACCAATATTTCAAAGATAATGATATTGAAGAAATAATATCATCCGAGAAGAAAATAACATCCTTACCTCGAAAGGCAAGACTTCTAGTTGAAACAGGATATAGTCTTTGAAGGGAACTTGCAAATCTAACAATACTCAAAGTATACTCAAAATACTCACAAGAATACGCTCGATAATATAGAGAGAGAAAAGAGAAAACTTGTTTCGGTGTGATTTTCAATTCTAACTTAAATTTCTATTTATAGGAAAATGTTAAGACGCCAAAGCGGCATTTAACTCGCAAGAACCCGATGGCTTTTACTCGCTACTATTCCACCCACCAAAAATCAGCCATCTTCCCCAACAACCAAGAGTGGGGCCCACTCAATTCTAGAATTTTCCACCAAAACCTAATTTCCGAATCAGTTACCTCTTAAAATTCATAACAAATCATACGTTTATTTTTAACGGTTCAAAATTTGTGGACATATACTCAACTTATATATGTATAACATATCCAAAAATTACAACGATCCAACGGTCGGATCAAAATTTATAACTCACTTAATATAGTCAAGAACACCGATTTTTTCGGACTATTAGTCCTTCTGGACCAGATTTTATTCAAAATTTCACCACGAAATATCTACAAAGAATTTTTGGGTGATTCAAATTTCTACAGTTAGCTTACTTCTAGGGCTTTCTTTTGATATATGGCTCATCTCTTAACTCATTATACACAAAGAGTTATGGATTTTACAAAATCAAGTAATAAACTAATTTTTCTGAAAATCCCATATTTTGTTCTCCATTTCGATAAATCTTGATAAAAACACCTCATCATTAATTCCTTCACTTATAAACACATAAATAAATCCATCATTTATATCCACATCAAATAAATATTTTCTTATCATATAAATCAATAATTAATTATTTCCAAATAATATTACGAATCACAATTATGACAACCAGGAGTAGGTTCAGGAAGAGGGCTTTCAATAAGGATTTCTCCTTCTTGGCTGCAATTAGGTGACCAAACCTCTCCTTGATGAACTTTCTAGACATTGCCAATAATGTTATCTAATAATATTATTCAAATAATATGAATTATTGATCGATAATGGAGAATCTTGTAGCGGTGACAATTATTGAACAACAATAATATAAAATATCAACGCATCAATTATTGAATTAATAAAATAAAATATTGAGCAATAATTATCGTAATAATTATTGAGTAGTGCCTTCTTATGTAAGGATCAATAATTCAAAAATCATGTAAAAAGCAGGTAATGCTTCTTTGTGCAAACACGCATATTATCGTATTTTAACCATCGGTATTCCAAATGGTGTTAATTCAGTAATGATTACGTCGTTATTTATAAAACTTAATTTTGTCGTTTTCTTCATCCCGACGAGTTATTCATTATGGGGCCCACAAATAGGCTGGCTGGCCGCATTTAATATTCCCCGAAGCGTAAAGAATATTCCACGACCAAACGAATATTCCCCCGACAACAATGAATATTTTATAACCACTTGTGTATTTTGAAAAAAATTCATATATCACCCTTAACTTTAACTTTTATCAATTTAACCATTTTTGAATAGTAATTATAAGAAAAATTGAATACTTTTATTTCATAAAATTCGGTCTTACATTCTTCTTGTCGTGAAACGAATGAATATACGTTGGTAAACCCGCTATGTTGAACCCTCCTATCAAACCGCCATGGTTCACCCAACAATATATGTCTCCGCTGCATGGGCACCACATCACACAATACCTCATCAATATACCTGACCAATAAAGAAATGGAACTAACACTGTTTGGTTACTTTAATGTCTGCATTATCATTGAGCCACCGCAAACGATACTATTTGCGGATGTTTGGTAGTAGGTAACCCCAATTTCTCCACCATCGTAGTGCTTGCCACATTCAGACAAAATGCTTCCATCTATAACTACGCAACAAATTTTCCCATTCACAAGACATCGAGTATGAAATAGATTTTCCCATTGCTCATCGTTGTAGACTCAAATTTTTTTAAAAAAAGGAATTTCCTTTATTTATTATTTTGAAATAGTAAGGATTGATTTGATTAATGTGGATAGTTAAGGGTTAAATACGCAAATATTTCAAATAAGCAAGTGATTATAAAATATTCATTTTTGTTGGGAATATTCGTTTGGTCGTGGAATATTCAGATCGCTTTGTCGGGGATATTTTGACGGTAGCAAGTGACCATGTGTGGGCCCCATAACGGAAAGCGATTGGATGAAGAAAACGACAAATATAAGTTGGTTAAAAATAACTACAGAAGTTGTTACTGAATTAAGATCGTTGGAATACCCCGGTGGTTAAAATACAAGAATACGCTGGGTGGTTACAAAAGAGCACACCTTGTGATTATTACAAAGATTGTTGAATTATTGATCCTTACGTAAGAAGGCACTACTCAATAATTTTTACAAAGAGTTATCGCTCAATATTTTATTTTATTGATTCAATAATTGCTGCGTCATGATATTTTATATTATTGTTGTTCAATAATTGTCACCGCATTATTATCTCCATTATCGGATCAATAATTCATATTATTTGAATAATATTATTAGATAGCATTATTGGCAATGTCTAGAAAGTTCTCACAAGGAGAGGTTTGGTCACCTAATCATGCTGCCAAGAAGGAGAAATCCTTATCTAAAGCCCCCTCTTTCCGGAAACTACCGTCATTATAATTGTGGATTCGTAATATTATTTGTGAATAATTAATTATTGATTCATATGATAAAGAAATATTTATTTTATGTGGATATAAATGATGGATTTATTTATGTGGTTATAAATGAAGAAATTATTGTTGAGGTGTTTTATCGATTTTACCTGATCGAGGTATTAAAATTAAATCAGGGTTTTGAGATATATTCATGGGGTTATAATTTTTAATCCGAATAGTTGGATCGTTGTAATTTTTGGATATGTTATACATACATAAGTTGAGTATATGTCCACAAATTTTGAACCGTTAAAATGAACGAATGATTTGTTATGAATTTTAAGAGGTGTCTGATTCGGAAATTAGGGTTATAATTGATTTTGGTGGAAAATTCTAGAATTGAGTGGGCTCCACTTGTGGTTGGTGAAGAAATGTGCTGAATTTTATTTCAAATGTGGTGGGTGGCAATAGTAGCAGGTAAAGCCATCAGGTAGCAGGTCAAGTCTGCTTCGGCGGGCTAACATTTTCCTATAAATAGAGGGCTAAGTTAGAATTGAAAATCACACCGTAAACAAAGTTTTTCTCTCTCTCTCTATATTATCGAAGCGTATTTTCCGAGTATTTAGATACTTTGAGAGTTGTTGTTCAAGACAAGTTTCATTCAAAGATCACTTCCGACCTTTCCTTCCGAAGTACTGATTCTTTGAGGTAAGGGATATTATTTTTTTCGTAATGATATTATTTCTTCAATATCATTATGCTGAAATGTTGATCTGAAGTTTTTATCAAATTTGGAACTTTTTCATGTCGGGGTTACTATTCATGAGTTACTATTCACGAGTTACTATTCACGAGTTAGTTATTATTCACGCAGTACTATTCATAAGCGTGAAAATGTTTTTTTGTGGAATTTCTATCTTTTGGTGTCTGAGTTACTATTCACGATATCAAGACTATTCACGATACTAAGACTATTCACGTATCTAAGACTATTCACCGAAAAATAAAATTTCTTCTTTTCGTCCAAAATATCTAGTTTGGATACTAGCTTTGATTGTATCCATGTTTTGATCATTCTTGAATTTTACACCACCGTGATTATTTTTGGGGTATTGTTGGACATGGATAAAACAAAGTATCTAATCCTTAATCCTTAATCCTTGTCATTTTGTTTCCTCAATTCGTTCTTTAAAATATTTTTCATCATCCTCGCCTTAAATGATGATATTATTGAATATCTTTGGCCTCAGTAGTGCAAAGATGAATGATTTCTGAAGAATATCTTTGGGCCTGTAATGCAAAAGATGAACAGTGTTTAAATGAATACGACCGATCGATGAATATCTTTGGCTCAGTAGTGCAAAGATGAACAGTGTTTAAATGAACATGACTAATGATGAATATCTTTCGCTTGTAGTGCAAAAGATGAATATTTGATTCCGGATGTATATTGATTGTTGTTTCTGGGGATAAAAGATGACGATGAACTTTTAAATTCATACATGAAGATAGTAGTTTGCATTCTCTACTTAACTCTTCTAATGAATTATTATTTTTCACTGCGAATATTGATTTAAAATTTGTTGTCTATATTGTATTCTATTAAATTTTTCCTGTTGAAGACTAACGATAATTTGTTGTATATTATCTTAGTCATAATATTCTTTCTTGAGCTAGTTGAGCTCACCCTTTTCCTTTTTGTTCCATTCTTCTCGTGGAGGCGAGAATATGAAAGTACTTAGCCGGGGTATGGAATGAAGGTTTTAGAAAGGATTGTTTAGTAGTCCTCACCATTTTGTAAAATAATGTATCAATAAATGTGATGAGGATTTATTTGAGTATAAATATTGTCTGAAGATAATATTTGTATTTAAACTCACGCTTTATTGTTGTAATAATAAAGTTGTAGTTGTTTCTGCATCATATATTGACAACTCGAGAATGGGTGATGTATACCTATTTTGGGGCGCCACGGTTGGTATCGAGCTTAGGGATATGATCTCTGGCATGAGATCGGGGAATAGAACTAGGAGGGAGAGACGAGTAAATCCTTCACTAAAGTATGTCCTACCTAAGCTTATTTGTTAGTTGGTCAAGATATATAGGGATATTATGTGATATATTGATTTCTTAATTAACCCTTGTTTTATGACAAAGATTTGAGAATGTCGATCGAGAATATTAACAATGGAAATGAGAACGTGGAGACGCTCAGACTCACCAACGAGGAGAACGCAACAGTCGTGGCAATGTTCCTCCCGTGAACAACAACCACCGAAAGCGATGATGAACGAGGGGATGTTTAGAAGTTTTTGCGATTCATGCAAAATCGCACGAGGAGACTCGTGTTCAAAATACAGGAGGAAATGATAGCAATTCACGGGTTGTCACAATGCCAAGATTCAAAGAGTTGGGACCACGAATTTAAGGGAAAGCCGATCCGATCATAGGCGGAAACATGGGTCAAACAAATTACCAAGATATTCGATGTCTTGGGATGCACGGAGAACGAAGGTTCCATTCGCCACCTTTATGTTCCGTGGCGAAGGCGAGACCATCTTGGTGGGAGTCTCGTGAAGCGCACTCCATCCGGCACTTTCAAGATGTCTTGGGAGACGTTTCAGAGACTATTTAATGACAAATACTTTCCGAAAGTGTTCGTCATCATATGAAGGAAGTGGAGTTCATCGATTAGAGCAAAACAACTCGACGGTATCTCAAGACGAGGCAAAGTTTGCAGAGTTATCGTGTTTGCACCTCATTTGGTGGAGAATGAGGAACGATGACGCGGATGTTTCTTAGAGGTTTGAAACCCAAGATACGCCAAGATCTCATTTCTCATAAACTTTCTCTTTATTCAGATGTTGTAAAATGAGGCTCAATTATTAGAAGCGAGATAACGAGTACGGTCAACTGAGGACCATAACCGTGGATCGCACTGGAGATAGCGATCAACCGAATAATGATAACTCGCGGAGAAAAGCGAGACGGACAGTAAATGGTTACCACACTGGTGGTAATCATGGTCATGAAAATAGAAGAAGCGAGTCGGGAGGAGATTTTAAAAGAGGAGATTTAACAACGACTATGTGAAGACGACGGTCTGCAGAAGAATCGGTTCTAAGGGAGGAGAACGACCACCGGTCATATGCTATTGTTGTGGAAAGGAAGGACATATCGCTCGAGATTGTACGGTAGCGAAACCTAGTTGTAAGACCCCAGCTTTTAATAAATAAAGATGAATTTTCTATAAATATTATTTTTGAATATTATGGAATAATTTGATATAATGTTATAGTTGTGGGTAATATTTATAAATTTTGCAAAGTATGCAAGTGGTTATATTATATTCGATTGGTGGGAGAATATTAGGTTTGAAGAGGAATATTCGCATAACTACTCAATCATTGGTGGACCCCACAAACGTAATTATTGTCGGATTGAAAAAAAGACAAAAATATTTTATTGAAATAACGGCGGAAGTTTTACCGTGGTTATTGTTGAACTACCTGTAGTAGTAAAAAGTACAAAGAATACGTGTGGTTGCATAAGAAGCAGACACCGGTATTGATTATCGATGCTTATGTGAGAAGTCACTTTCGGTTTGATTCCATTATCACGATTATTAATAATATGAATTATTATAGCGATAATGACGTTTTGTTTTATTGAAACATCTTTTTATATAAAATAGAATACTTTATTAAAGTTATTCTATAAATAGAATATATTATATTTTATTACGCATAGTATTGCATAGTGTTTTCAGATAGTGTTTTGCATAGTATTGCATAGTGTTTGCATAGTAAAATGTTTTTATATAAATAGAATATATTATATTTTATTTAAAAGATTTTTCTTTAAATATGGACCGTCGATTAAAGTAAATCAATCTAGACTGTTCATGGATTAGTTACTATGCATTCCATTTTCCTATAAATAAGCTCATTCCTTCATTATTTTCTTATTTAATTCATTGAAACTCTAGAGAGAAATTATAGAGAGGTTTATAGAGAAAGTTATAGAAAGAAGAGTAGTATTCGCTACTTCACTACTTCCATATTTAGGTTCTTTTTACGGTAAGGGGTGTTATTCTTTCTTCTTGAAGAGAACTTCTGTTATTCCATTCACTATTATTCTGTTGGAATAACCTGTAAAAGTGGTATACCCTATACATAACCTGTATACGTGGCATACCCTATACTTGGTGAAATCCCTCTGTTATTCCATTCTTTATTTATTCTGTTGGAATAACCTGTATACGCGGCATACCCTATACTTGGTGAAATCCCTCTGTTATTCCATTCTTTATTTATTCTGTTGGAATAACCTGTATACGCGGATTACCCTATACTTGGTGACATTCTTCTATTATTCTGTTGGAACATCCTGCTCGTGTGTTTTTACGGACTCGGTTCCGCTTTTTATTATTCTCATTGGAACATCCTGTCGTGTGTTTTACAGGACCGGTTAAAATCTTTATCATTACGTTGGAATGTCCTATCTGTCGTGTGTTTTACACCGGATCCTGGTTCCATCTTTATTATTACGTTGGAACATCCCGCTGTGTGAATTTCACGACTGGTTCCGTTATTATTATTCTCGTTGAATAACTCAATACAAGTACCGCATGCATGGTGATTTCTTTTGTTATTCCATTCTTTATTATACCCGGTTGGTTAAAACTTTGACTTTATACTCCATGAAATTAGTAGAATATCCTTGATATTTGCGTTTCATCCAAAGATCTTTTCATGGAAATATTCTTCCGATCATTCTTGAATTTTACTCTACAAAGAAGTATCATGTCGATGATTTGGACGTTAAAAATTCCCGGATAAAATAATTCTTGAACTTGTTTTATTGAATTCTTATATCATTGTCATCATCCTCATTTTTATATTTTTTAAAGTCATCTCATTCTGTAGAGCATGGATGGACTTGGTATGATTATGACCGAGGATTATTCTTGTAATCACTTAACCGTAATGTTACAAATGATGTGGTAAAAAAAAAAATCCTCAAAGTGGTCAGTAGTGCATTGATGGACGATTGTTGGCATGATCATGACTATTAATGAATACACAACTATTCTTGGCCCGTAGTGCGAGAATAATTGTGATCGTGATACTTAAGAATATCCTTGGTCAGAAAAGTGGGTGATTCGATGATGTGGATTATTTATTAAAGCCGAGTCTCGCCTATAATGATGATGAAAACCTTTTAAAATCATAAAAGATAGTAGATTTTATTTTCTACTTGACTCTTTTAATGGATTGCATATTCAGCCGCAGATTAAACCTGGTTTGTTCATTGTATTTTATCGTTTAACATTGTTGAAGACTATTGATAATTTATTACGCATTATCTTAGTCATAATATTTCTTCTTTGGGCTAGTTGAGCTCACCCTTTCTTTCACTTTGTTTTCTTCTGTGAAATGATAATATAACCTGGGACGAGTCTGGGAAGCGAGTGATGGTCCCGAAGATAGCATTAGTAGTCCTCACTATTCGTGAAATAGTGTGATAATAATTGTAATGAGGACTTTGTTTGAGTTTGTATAATATCTAGTAGACGATATTTGTATTTAAACTCACGGTTTATGTCATATGTACACGGCGACTATGTTAATAAGTTGTATTTAAATTTACATACCATGTAAGTGGCGACCCAAGATGGGTGATGTATACCTAATTTTGGGGGCGTCACGATTTGACAAAATCGAGCTAAGATGGAGGCACCAAAGTAGTCCCGTAAAAAGTCAAACCTAGAGAAGTGCAAGGGAGGCGTTTGTTGTGACCTCCAGAGAGCAAGGAACCCGAATGAGGTCATCACGCAGGTAAGCTTATCATAAACTCTAATGAAGTCTACACTTTATTTGATCTGGGTTCTACCCATTCTTTTATTCTCTCCTACTTGCGCTCATCGATTAAATTTGACTCAGGAGAAATTAGACTTTGACTTATCTGTGGAAACTCCGTTGGGAGAAACCTTCATTACATCCCTTTGTTTATAAGTCTTGTTTGGTTCAAATCGGTACCCTCACATTACCCGTCGATCTTATTTCATTAAAAATACTTGCATTTGACGTGATTCTAGGATTGATTGGTTAACTACTTATCATGCAAAAATTGATTGTTTTCGTAAGGTTGTTAGCTTTCATATTCCTAATCAACCTATTATGCTTAATTCAAACGACCAAACCATTAAAATCAATCACGGTCATCTCAAGCCATAAAGCTATTCGTTTATTGAAAAATGGATGTTAAGCTTTCTTAGCTCATGTCACTGATTTAAACAAAAATACGTCAATTTTGAGCGATATTTCTATTGTTAATAAATTTCCGACGTATTCTAAGAAGAACTTCCGGCCTACCCCGAAGGCGTGAAATTGAATTTTGTATCGACCTTGAACCCCAGACAAAACCTATTTCCAAAGCCCCATATCGAATGGCTCTATTGAACTTCAGGAGTTAAAGATCCAACTGCAGGAATTGTTAGACATTGGCTTTATTCGCCCTAGTACTTCTCCTTGGGGTGCTCTGTTCTATTCGTGAAGAAGAAAGATGGAAGTATGCGACTTTGTATTGATTATCGGGGAGTTGAATCTGTCACCATCAAAATAGGTATCCATTGCCACGTATTGATGACTGTTTGACCCGATTGCAAGGAGCCAAATTCTTTTCAAAGATTGATCTTCGCTTAGGATATCACCAATTGAAGATTAGAACCATTGACATTCCAAAGACGGCTTTCGAGAACTTCGATGACGGGCATTATGAATTCTAGTCATGTCCTTTGGATTGACTAATGCTCCCGCCGCCTTCATGGATATGATGAACCGAGTATTCAAGGAATATTTAGATCACTTTGTGGTCGTCTTTATTGATGACATCCTTATTTATTCCAAAAGCCGTGAAGATCATGAAAGCAACACTTGAGGTCGACACTCCAAAAGCTTCGTGAATATAAGCTTTATGCCAAGTTGAAGAAATGCGAGTTCGGCTTGAAGAAGTAGCATTCCTTGGGCACGTGGTATCAAGTCATGGAATATCTGTTGACCCAAAGAAAGATAGAAGTTTATTCAAAGTCGGGAACAACCTAAATCAAATGGATCAAGCACGTAGCTTTCTCGGGTTTAATTTTGGTTATTATCGAGGAGATTCGTGGAAGGATTTTCTCGAATCGCTACTCCATCGACTCTGGTGACTCGAAAAGATACAAAGTTCGGTTGGAGCGAAGAATGTGAGAAGAGTTTTCAAGAACTCAAGAAGAGACTTATTTCAGCACCTGTTCTGACAATACCATCTGGCTCGGAGGGATTTGTCATCTACAGTGATGCTTCGAGCAAAGGGTTGGGATGTGTTCTTATGCAACATGGAAAAGTTATAGCCTATGCCTCACGATAACTCAAAGAATATGAGAGGAATTATCCTACTCATGATCTGGAGTTGGCAGCTGTTGTCTTTGCACTTAAAATTTGGAGGCATTACTTGTATGGGGAGAAAGTGGAGATCTTTACGGATCATAAAAGCCTCAAATATTTCTTCACTCAAAAGGAACTCAACATGCGACAACGACGTTGGCTTGAACTATTGAAAGATTATGATCATACCATCCAATACCATCCCGAAAAGCGAACGTGGTGGGCGATGCATTGAGTAGAAGATCGTATGCAAGCATGAAAGTGCGTTATTGTCATCACAAAGGCCCATTTTTGTGTGACTTGCAAAGGATGGAGATAGAGTTAAAGACTCTGTGGACGCGTGTGATGATAGCGAATATACGAGTAGAACCGACTTTAATCGATAAAGTTAAAGTCGCTTTCAAGCTACGCACTGGAGCGATGCGTATGAGAAAGAAAGTGCAAGAGGGTGCTATGCTAGGAAGCAAGAATCGATGAAGAAGGAATACTTGAGTCAACTCCGGACTTTGTGTTCTAACGATACGATTTAAAGTATAATATCATGATGGAGGCGCACAACACACCATTTGCAATCCATCCTGGGAGTACCAAAATGTATCATGATATTCGTCATACATTTTGGTGGAGCAATATGAAGAGAGAGATAGCGCTGTTTATCTCAAGGTGTCTAACTTGTCAACGAGTTAAAGCAGAGCATCAAGTACCAAAAGGTCCATTGCAACCACTTGAAATTCCAGAATGGAAGTGGGAGCACATTACCATGGATTTCGTTACCGGTCTTCCTAAGGTTTCTCAAGGCATTGATGCGATTTGGGTCATTGTTGATAGATTGACCAAGTCTGCTCATTTCTTACCGATACGAGAAACTTATACACTTGAACGTCTTGCTCGTATGTACATAAACGAGATTGTAAGACTGCATGGTATGCTGGTATCCATAGTTTCTGATCGAGACCCAAGATTCACTTCACGATTTTGGGTTAGTTTGCAAAAAGCTATGGGCACAGACTTACGATTTAGCTCGGCATATCATCCTCAGACGGACGGACGATCGGAGAGGACTATTCAAACTCTTGAAGATCTATTAAGACTCGTGTTCTTGATTTCAAGGAGTTGGGACAAGTTCTTACCATTGGTGGAGTTTTCCTACAACAACAGTTATCAAGCAAGTATTGGCATGGCTCCATTCAAGCGTTATACGGAAGAAAGTGTCGTTCTCTCAAAGATCTTTGGGATGAGGTGGGTGAAACAACGTTGTTGGGACCAGGAGTTGAGAATACGTATGACTACGGAAAAGATTCAAACGATCCGACAACGTATAAAAACCTCACAAAATCGATAAAAAGAGTTATGCCGATCTTCATCGAAAGGACGTGGAATTTGATATAGGAGATCATGTGTTGTTTAAAAGTTGCTTTCGTGGAAAGGAGTTACAAGATTTGAAAAGAGAGGAAAGCTTAATCCTCGATTCATCGGTCCATTTTAATCCTCGATCGAGTAGGAACTGTGGCCTATAGACTCGCTTTTTACTGTAAATATGTCTCGTGTTCATGCGTTTTTCACATATCCATGTTACGTAAATATGTGAAAGACCCGAACCATATTATTGAGTTAGAACCGAACGAAATAGCGGAAGATTTGACGTATGAAGAGGTTCTGTGCTCAAATTTTGGATAAGAAGGAACATATTCTACGCTCCAAGGTTATACCTCAAGTCAAAGTTTTGTGGAGAAACCACGATGTTGAGGAAATGACTTGGGAGTTAGAATCGAAATGAAATCAAGGTATCCTTACCTCTTCGACATACAGTAACGCACCCTAATTTCGAGGGCAAAATTTCATAAGAAGGGAGGTTGTAAGACCTGACTTTTAATAAATAAAGATGAATTTTCTATAAATATTATTTTTGAATATTATGGAATAATTTGATATAATGTTATAGTTGTGGGTAATATTTATAAATTTTGCAAAGTATAGTATGCAAAGTGGTTATATTATATTCGATTGGTGGAGAATATTAGGTTTAGCGAGGAATATTATACAACTACTAATCAATCATTGGTGGACCCCCACAATGTAATTATTGTCGGATTGAGAAAAAAGACAAAATATTTTATTGAAATAACTTGAAGTTTTACCGTGGTTCTTTGTTGAACTACCTTAGTAAAAAAAATGCGATGTCGATGTGGTTGCATAAGTATATTACGGTATTGATTATTGATGCTTATGTGAGAAGTTTCAGTTTGATTCCATTATTGTCGATTAATAATATGAATTATTATAGCGATAATGACGTTTTGTTTTATTCAAACATCTTTTTATATAAAATAGAATACTTTATTAAAGTTATTCTATAAATAGAATATATTATATTTTATTATGCATAGTATTGCATAGTGTTTTGTATAGTGTTTTTGCATAAGATTGCATAGTGTTTGCATAGTAAAATGTTTTTTTATAAATAGAATATATTATATTTTATTTAAAAGATTTTTTCTTTAAATATGGACCGTCAGATTAAAGTAAATCAATCTGAATCGTTCATGGATTGATTACTTATGCATTCCATTTTCCTATAAATAGAAGCTCATTCCTTCATTATTTTCTTACGAATTCATTGAAACTACAGAGAGAAATTATAGAGAGAAGTTTATAGAGAAAGTTATAGAAAGAAGAAGAGTATTACCGCTACTTCACTACTTCCATATTCAGGTTCTTTTTACGGTGTAGGGGTGTTATTCTTTCTTCTTGAAGAGAACTTCATTATTCCATTCACTATTATTACATTGGAATAACTTTGTAAAAGTGGTATACCCTATACATAACCCTCAGACACGTGGCATACCCTATACTTGGTGAAATCCTCTGTTATTCCATTCTTTATTTATTCATTGGAATAACTCAGATATCTGTGGCATACCCTATACTTGGTGAAATCCCTCTGTTATTCCATTCTTTATTTATTACATTTGGAATAACCTTTGTATATGTGTTTACCCTATACTTGGTGACATTCTTCTATTATTCATTTGGAACATCACATGCGTGTGTTTTACAGGACTGGTTCCGCTTTTTATTATTCATTGGAACATCCGTCATGTGTTTTACAGGACTGGTTAAAATCTTTATCATTCTGTTGGAATGTCCTATCATGTGTTTTACACGGATCCGGTTCCATCTTTATTATTACGTTGGAACATCACATGCCGGTGTGAATTTCACGACTGGTTAAGATTATTATTATTTCTGTTGGAATAACATACATCACAATCACCGCATGCATGGTGATTTCTTTTGTTATTCCATTCTTTATTATACCCAAGTTAAGTTAAAACTTTGACTTCTATACTCCATGAAATTAGTAGAATATCCTTGATATTTGCGTTTCATCCGATATCTTTTCATGAAATATTCTTCCGATCATTCTTGAATTTTACTCTACAAAGAAGTATCGTGTTGACAGTTTGACGTTAAAAATTCTCGGATAAAATAATTCTTGAACTTGTTTTATTGAATTCTTATATCATTGTTGTAAGACCGAAATTTTTTTAAAAAAAGGAATTTCCTTTATTTATTATTTTGAAATAGTAAGGGTTGATTTGATTAATGAGGATAGTTAAGGGTTAAATACGCAAATATTTCAAAATAAGCAAGTGGTTATAAAATATTCATTGTTGTGGGGAATATTCGTTTGGTCGTGGAATATTCGTCTTTGTCGGGGAATATTAAAGCGACGACAGTATGCGACCATGTGTGGGCCCCATAACTTGAAAGCGATTGGATGAAGAAAGCGACAAATATAAGTTGGTTAAAAATAACGGCGTAGTTATTCTGAATTAAAAGGCTGTTGGAATACGGTGGTTAAAATACTGATGTCTGGCGTGGTTGCCGCGAAGAAGCACGGTATTACCTGATATTGTTGAATTATTGATCCTTACGTAAGAAGGCCACTACTCAATAATTTTTACGGTGATTCTTATTTGATATTTTATTTTATTGATTCAATAATTTCTGCGTTGATATTTTATATTATTGTTGTTCGATAATTGTCCTTGCACATTATCTCCATTATCGGATCAATAATTCATATTATTTAAATAATATTATTAGATAGCATTATTGGCAATGTCTAGAAAGTTACGTCAAGGAGAGGTTTGGTCACCTAATTGCTTGTGATAAGGAGAAATCCTTATCGGAAAGCCCCCTCTTTCCTGGGAACGGCCTGGTTATCATAATTGTGATTCTGTAATATTATTTGTGAATAATTAATTATTGATTCATATGATAAAGAAATATTTATTTTATGTGAATATAAATGATGGATTTATTTATGTGGTTATAAATGAAGAAATTATTGTTGAGGTGTTTTATCAGTATTTTACCAGATTGGAGGTATTAAAAATTAAATCAGGGGTTTTGAGATATATTGCGGGGGTTATAATTTTTAATCCGACCGTTGGATTGTGGTAATTTTTGGGTATGTTATACATACATAAGTTGAGTATATGTCCACAAATTTTGAACAGATTAAAAATGCACGAATGATTTGTTGTGAATTTTAAGAGGTGTCGGATTCGAAAATTAGGTTTATAATTGATTTTGGTGGAAAATTCTAGAATTGAGTGGGCCCCACTTGTGGTTGGTGAAGAAATGTGCTGAATTTTATTTCAAATGTGGTGGGTGGCAATAGTAGCGAGTAAAGCCATCGGTGGCGAAGTCAAATGCTGCTTGCATGGCTAACATTTTCTATAAATAGAGGGCTAAGTTAGAATTGAAAATCACACGAAACAAAGTTTTCTCTCTTCTCTCTCTATATTATTGGCGTATTTTGTGAGTATTTAGATACTTTGAGAGTTCTTTGTTTAGTACAAGTTTCATTCAACATCACTTGAGCCTTTCCTTAGAAATCTTGATTCTTTGAGGTAAGGGATATTATTTTTTTCGTAATGATATTATTTCTTGATATCATTATCTTTGAAATGATGATCGAGGTTTTTATCAAATTTGGAACTTTTTCATGTCGGGTTACTATTCATGAGTTCTTATTCACGAGTTCTATTCATGAGTTCTTATTCACGAGTTCTTATTCGAAGTCTATTATTATGAAGCGTGAAAATGTTTTTTTGTGGAATTTCTATCTTTTGGTGTGGAGTTTCTTATTCACGTATATCACGGCCTTATTCACGTATCTGACACTATTCACGATATCGGCACTATTCATCGAAAAATAAAATTTCTTCTTTTCGTCCAAAATATCTATTACGGATACTAGCTTTGATTGTATCCATGTTTTGATCATTCTTGAATTTTACACCACTATGATTATTTTGAGGTATTGTTGGACATGGATAAAAAACAAAGTACGAATCATTAATCCTTAATCCTTGTCATTTTGTTTCCTTTGGATTCGTTCTTTAAAAATATTTTCATCATCCTCGGTCTTAAATGATGATATTATTGAATATCTTTGGCTGTAGTGCAAAAGATGAATGATTTCTGAAGAATATCTTTGGCACTGTAGTGCAAAGATGAGCAGTGTTTAAATGAACATGACCAATGATGAATATCTTTGGCACATGTAGTGCAAAGATGAGCAATGTATTGAGATGAACATGACCGATTGATGAATATCTTTGGCTGTAGTGCAGTGCAAGATGAATATTTGATTTGAGATGAATATTGATTGATGTTACGAGGGGATAAAATATTGATGATGAACATTAAATTCATAGATTATAGTAGATTTCATTCTCTACGTAACTCTTACATGAATTATTATTTCACGCTGCGAATATTGATACGAAACTTGTTTGTCTATTGTATTATCATCGATTTTTCCTGTTGAAGACTAACGATAATTTGTTGTATATTATCTTAGTCGTAATATTCTTCTTGAGCTAGTTGAGCTCACCCTTTTCCTTTTGTTCCATTCTTCTCGGGAGGCGAGAATATAGCGATGCAAGTCGGGGTATGGAATGAAGGTTTTAGAAAGGATTGTTTAGTAGTCCTCACCATTTTTGTAAAATAATGTATCGATAAATGTGATGAGGATTTATTTGAGTATAAATATTATGCAGAAGATAATATTTGTATTTAAACTCACAGCTTTTTCTTGTTGTAATAATAAAGTTGTAGTTGTTTACGTACCATGTATTGACAACTTCGAATGGGTGATGTATACCTATTTTGGGGGCGTCGCGGTTAAGTATCGAGCTTAGGATATGATCTCTGGCGGAGATGGGGAATAGAACTAGGAGGGAGAGGCGAGGTAAATCCTTGGCTAGTGTGTCTACCTAAGCTTATTTGTTAGTTGGTCGGGTATATAGGGATATTATGTGATATATTGATTTCCTTAATTAACCCTTGTTTTATGGCGGTATTTGAGAATGTCGTGAGAATATTAATGATGGAGTAAATGAGGCCCAGTGGAGATGCTGTCTTACCAGCGAGGAGAGCGATGCAGCAAAGTGGCAATGTTCCTCTGTGAACAACACCATGGGCGAGATGATGAGCGAGGGATGTTTAGAAGTTTTTGCGGTTCATGCAAAATCGAGACGAGGAGACTCGTGTTCAAAATCTGAGGAGAAATGATAGCAATTCACGGGTTGTCGGCAAAAGCGATTCAAAAAGTTGGGACCACGAATTTAAGGGAAGCGCGGATCCGATCATGGCGGAAGCATGGGTCAAACAAATTGCAAGATATTCGATGTTTTGGGATGCGGAGAGCAGAAGGTTCCATTCGCCACCTTTATGTTCCGTGGCGCGGCGGACTCTTGGTGGGATGCGTGAAGCGTACCCATCCGGTACTTTTCGGCATATCTTGGGAGGCGTTTGAGAGACTATTTAATGACAAATACTTTCACGAAAGTGTTAAACGTCGTATGAAGGAAGTGGAGTTCATGAGTTAGAGCAAAACAACATGGCGGTGTCTCGATGCGAGGCAAAGTTTGCGAGTTATCGAGTTTGCACCTCATTTGGTGGAGAATGAGAGCGTATGTGCGGATGTTTCTTAGAGGTTTGAAACGGCGTCGTCGGTATCTCATTTCTCATAAACTTTCTCTTTATTCGAGATGTTGTAAAATGAGGCTCAATTATTAGGCGAGATAACGAAATACGGTCGGTTGAGGACCATAACGAGGATCGTACGGAGATAGCGATCAGCAGAATAATGATAACTGCGGAGAAAAGAAGATGGCGGATGAAATGGTAACCACTCGGTGGTAATCATATGGCCGTGAAAGCGAAGAAGCGAGTTAGGAGGAGATTTTAAAAAGGAGATTTAACAACGACTATGTGAAGGCGGCAGTCTGCAGAGCAAGCTGGTTCTAAGGGAGAGAGATCGACCACCGGTCGTATCTTCTACAAATGCGGAAAAGAGGACATATCGGTCAAGCGCCTGCACACAGTTCAAGGTATGCTATAGTTGTGGAAAGGAAGGACATATCGCTCGAGATTATGCGGTAGCGAAACCTAGTTGGTGAGGACGGTGACTCAAAAAGTATCCCGAAAAAGTCAAAGTCAGCGATTAGGAAGAAAGCGTTTGTTGTGGTTGGTCATAATCACGAGAACCCAAGCGAGGTTATCACGGGTAAGCTATTTATAAATTCTTGCGAAGTTTATACCTTACTTGATCTGGGGTCTTTACCCATTCATTTATCTCTCTGCGTGTGCTCAGCGTTTAAACTTGACTCGGAGAAATTAGACTTTGATCTATCTGTGGAAACTCCGTTAGGAGAAACTTTCATCACATCCTTTGTTTATAAATCTTGTTTGATTCAAGTTGGCACCATCACTTACACATTGACCTTATCTCTTTAAAGATACTTGCTTTTGATGTGATTTTAGGGATTGATTGGTTAGCTTACTCATCATTGCCAAAATTGATTGTTTTTCGTAAGGTTGTTAGTTTTCATATTCTAACCAACTGTTATGCGAATTCAAGCAACTAAACCATTAAAATCAATCACTATCATATCTAATCATAAAATTTATTCGTTTATTGAAAAGCGGATGTCGAAGCTTTCTTAGCCCATGTTATGGATTTGAATAAAGACACGTCAAATTTGAATAATATTCTGTTGTTATTGACTTTCGACGTATTTCTAGAAGAACTTCCCGGTCACCCCGAGCGTGAAGTTGAATTCTTTATTGATCTTGAACACAGTATAAAGCCCATTTCTAAAACCCCATATCGAATGGCTCTATTGAACTTGAGGAGTTAAAGGTCCAACTACGGAATTGTTGGACATCGGTTTCATTCGATCTAGTACGTCTCCTTTGGGGTGCTCTGTTTTATTTGTAAAAAGAAAAAAGCGGAGTATCGACTTTTGTATTGACTATCGGGGAATTGAACGATGTCACCATCGAGAATAGGTATCCTCTACCTCGTATTGATGACTTGTTTGACCCGATTCTGAGGGGCACTGATTCTTTTCAAAATCGATCTTAGATTACGGATATCATCGGTGAAAATTAGAGGCGAGGATATTCAAAGCGCCTTGAGAACTTCGGTATGGGCATTATGAATTCTTAGTCGTGTCTTTCGGACTAACTAATGCTCCTATGACTTTCATGGATATGATGAGCCAAAGTATTCAAGGAATATTTGGATCGATTCGTTGTTGTCTTTATTGATGACATCCTTATATATTCCAAAAGTCGTGAAGATCATGAGCACCATTTGAAAATTTGGTACTCAAAGGCTTCGTGAAAACCAACTATATGCCAAATT
Source organism: Panax quinquefolius (assembly GCA_020205615.1). Lineage (NCBI taxonomy): Eukaryota > Viridiplantae > Streptophyta > Magnoliopsida > Apiales > Araliaceae > Panax > Panax quinquefolius. Next base: position 7,975,373 of record CM035163.1, on the reverse strand, counting down.
GAAGAAATGCGAGTTACGGCTTGAGGAAGTAGCATTTCTTGGGCATCATGGTGTCAAAACATGGATATCTGTTGATCCGTGAAGATTGAAGCAATCTGAAGTTGGGAACAGCAAAGTCGGTGTTGAAGTCACGTAGCTTTTGGGCTTATTTGGTTATTATCGGAGATTCGTGGAAGGTTTTCTCGAATCGCTACTCCATTAACTTTCGGCTAACTTTCGGAAGGATACAAAATTCGTTTGGGGCGAAGAATCGAGAAAAGTTTCCAAGAGCTTAAGAGGAGACTTATTTGACTTTTACAACAATACCATCTGGTTGGATGGATTTGTTATCACAATGATGCTTGTGCAAAAGGGTTAGGATGTGTTCTCATGCGGCGTGGGAAAGTCATAGCCTTTATGCCTCATGACAACTTAAAAGAGTATGAGAGGAATTATCCTACTCATGATCTAGAGTTAGCGGCGATCGTTTCGCTTAAAGATATGGAGGCCTTATCTATATGGGGAGAAAGTGGAGATATATTTAGGATCATAAAAAGCCTTAAATATTTCTTCACTCAAAAAGAACTCAACATCGCGACGGTGACGTTGGCTCGAGCTATTAAAGACTACGACCACACTTTATTGATACCATCACGAAAAGCGAGCGTGGTAGGCGAGCGTTGAGTAGAAGATCATATGCGAGGAGCGAGTGCGATGATGTCAAGTATCGCGTAGAGCCGACTTTAATAGAAAAAGTTAAGGTTGCTCAAGCCCCGCAGGCCGGGGTGCGTCGTATGAAGAAGAAAGTACTGAAGGAGCTATTAGGAGCGAGAATTGATGAAGAAGGAATACTTGAGTCCACTCTAGACTTTGTGTTCTAACGACTACGATTTGAAGTACAAGATTATGATGGAGGCACACAATACACCATTTGCAATCCATCACGGAAGTACTAAAATGTATCGTGATCTTGACATACATTTTGGTGGAATAATATGAAGAGAGAGATTGCAAAGTTTATCTCGATGTGTTTAACTTGCCAGCGTGTAAAGGCGGAGCATCTAGTACCTAAGGGTCCGTTGCAACCACTTGAGATTAGGAATGGAGGTAGGAACACATTACCATGGATTTCATTACGGGTCTTCCTACGGTTTCTCAAGGCATCAATCTTTATTTGGGTTATTGTTGATAGATTAACCAAGTGCGCTCATTTTCTTACCAAATCACGGAGACTTATTCCTTGAGCGTCTTGCTAGTATATGCGTAAATGAGATTGTGAGGTTGCATGGCATGCTGTATCCATAGTTTCGGATCGTGACCCAAGATTCACTTCAAGATTTTGGGTTAGCTTTGCAAAAAGCTATGGGCAGCGGATTTGCGATTTAGTTGAGCATACCATCCCAAAGCAGACGGATGATCGAGAGGACTATTCAAACTCTTGAAGATTTATTAAGACTACGTGTCTAGAACTTCAAGGCGGTTGGGATAAGTATTTACCATTGGTGGAATTCTCCTACAACAACAGTTATCGAGCAAGTATAGGTGTGGCTCCATTGAAGCATTATATGGGCCGAAAATGTCGTTCTCCGATATGTTGGGATGAGGTGGGTGAAGCAACATTGTTGGGACCCGAAAGTTAAACGTATGATGACCTAGAAAAGATCCAAATGATTCGACAAGCGTATACAAGCGGCACAAGATCGACAAAAGAGTTATGCGGATCTTCATCGAAAGGACGTGGAATTTAATGTAAGGGATCATGTATTATTGCTGAGTTGCTCCGTGGAAGGAGTTACAAGATTTGGGAAAGAGAGGAAAACTCGATCCACGATTTATTGGTCCATTTCAAATTCTTGGCCAGGAAGTAGGAAATGTAGCCTATAGACTTGCGTTACTCAGAAAGTATGTCTCGTGTTCATAATGTGTTTCACATATCATGCTTTTAAATATGTGAAAGACCGAACCACGTTATTGAGTTAGAAGCAGGACGAGATAGTAGAAGACTTAACATATGAGGAGGTACTGTCAAGATCTTGGATAGGAAGGAGCATGTCCTACGCTATGAAAGGTCATACCACAAGTTAAAGTTTTGTGGAGGAATCATGCTATAGAGGAAATGACTGGGAATTGAAAGCGGAAATGAAAGCGAGGTATCCTCATCTTTTGAAACACAGTCGTGCGTCGACGTCGATTTCGAGGCGAAATTTCATAAGAAGGGAGGTTGTAAGACCGAAATTTTTAAAAAAGGAATTTCCTTTATTTATTATTTTGAAATAGTAAGGGTTGATTTGATTAATGAGGATAGTTAAGGGTTAAATATGCAAATATTTCAAAATAAGCGAAGTGGTTATAAAATATTCATTGTTGTTGGGGAATATTCGTTTGGTCGTGGAATATTAAATCTTTGTCGGAGAATATTAAATGCATTGGTAGCGACCATGTGTAGGCCCATGTGAAAGCGATTGGATGAAGAAAGCGACAAATATAAGTTGGTTAAAAATAACGGCGTAGTTATTACAGATTAAAATTTGTTGGAATACCGATTGGTTAAAATCTGATGTCTGGCGTGGTTGTTTTGATAAGCGCGGTATTTGCAGTATTGTTGAATTATTGATCCTTACGTAAGAAAGCTTACTTACTCGATAATTTTCACGATGAATTCTTATTCAATATTTTATTTTATTGATTCGATAATTCTTTGCGTTGATATTTTATATTATTGTTGTTCGATAATTGTCAACGCATTATCTCCATTATCGGATCAATAATTCATATTATTTAAATAATATTATTAGATAGCATTATTGGCAATGTCTAGAAAGTTACATCGAGGAGAGGTTTGGTCACCTAATTTGCGCCCGATGAAGGAGAAATCCTTATCGGAAAGCCCCTCTTTCACAGGAGCGGCTTTGGTTATCATAATTGTGATTACGTAATATTATTTGTGAATAATTAATTATTGATTCATATGATAAAGAAATATTTATTTTATGTGAATATAAATGATGGATTTATTTATGTGGTTATAAATGAAGAAATTATTGTTGAGGTGTTTTATCGATATTTTACCAGATTGGAGGTATTAAAAATTAAATCGGGGTTTTTGAGATATATTGCGGGGTTATAATTTTTAATCCAAATAGTTGGATTGTGGTAATTTTTGGGTATGTTATACATACATAAGTTGAGTATATGTCCACAAATTTTGAGCAGATTAAAAATGCGAATGATTTGTTGTGAATTTTAAGAGGTGTCGGATTCGAAAATTAGGTTTATAATTGATTTTGGTGGAAAATTCTAGAATTGAGTGGGCCCCACTTGTGGTTGGTGAAGAAATGTGCTGAATTTTATTTCAAATGTGGTGGGTGGCAATAGTAGCGAGTAAAAAAGCCATCGGTGGCAGTAAAGTGCGCTTGGTAATGGGCTAACATTTTCTATAAATAGAGGCTAAGTTAGAATTGAAAATCACACACGAAACAAAGTTTTCTCTCTTTCTCTCTCTATATTATTGAGCGTATTTTGTGAGTATTTAGATACTTTGAGAGTTGCTGTTTAGTACAAGTTTCATTCAGCATCACTTGAGCCTTTCCTTAGGAAATCTTGATTCTTTGAGGTAAGGGATATTATTTTTTTCGTAATGATATTATTTCTTGATATCATTATCTTTGAAATGATGATCGAGGTTTTATCAAATTTGGAACTTTTTCATGTATGGGGTTACTATTCATGAGTTCTTATTCACGAGTTCTTATTCATGAGTTCTTATTCACGATTCTTATTCACGAGTACTATTATTATGAAAGCGTGAAAATGTTTTTTTGTGGAATTTCTATCTTTTGGTGTGGAGTTACTATTCACGTATACGGACTATTCACGTATCTGACCACTATTCACGTATCTGACCTTATTCATCGAAAAATAAAATTTCTTCTTTTTCGTCAAAATATCTATTACGGATACTAGCTTTGATTGTATCCGTGTTTTGATCATTCTTGAATTTTACACCACTATGATTATTTTTGAGGTATTGTTGGACATGGATAAAACAAAGTACGAATCATTAATCCTTAATCCTTGTCATTTTGTTTCCTTTGGATTAGTTCTTTAAAATATTTTCATCATCCTCGGTCTTAAATGATGATATTATTGAATATCTTTGGCTGTAGTGCAAAGATGAATGATTTCTGAAGAATATCTTTGGCTTTGTAGTGCAAAGATGAGCAGTGTTTAAATGAACATGACCAATGATGAATATCTTTGGCTGTAGTGCAAAGATGAGCAGTGTTGAGATGAACATGTGGAGATTGATGAATATCTTTGGCTTTTTGTAGTGCAAAGATGAATATTTGATTTGAGATGAATATTGATTGATGTTCTGAGGATAAAATATTGATGATGAATTTATTAAATTCATAGATTATAGTAGATTTCATTTCTACGTAACTCTTACATGAATTATTATTTCATTGCGAATATTGATCACGAAACTTGTTGTCTATTGTATTATCAGATTTTTCCTGTTGAAGACTAACGATAATTTGTTGTATATTATCTTAGTCATAATATTCTTCTTGAGCTAGTTGAGCTCACCCTTTTCCTTTTTGTTCCATTTTCTTCTCGAGGAGGCGAGAATATAGCGAGTGCGAGTCGGGGTATGGAATGAAGGTTTTAGAAAAGATTGTTTAGTAGTCCTCACCATTTTGTAAAATAATGTATCGATAAATGTGATGAGGATTTATTTGAGTATAAATATTGTCTAGAAGATAATATTTGTATTTAAACTCACGATTTCTTGTTGTAATAATAAAGTTGTAGTTGTTTACGTACCATGTATTGACAACTCGAGGAATGGGTGATGTATACTATTTTGGGGGCGTCACAATTGTCATCATCCTCATTTTATATTTTTTAAAGTCATCATGCTTTTGTAGAGCATGGATGGACTTGGTATGATTATGACCGAGGATTATTGATTGTAATCATGGTAGTAATGTTACAAATGATGTGGTAAAAAAAAAAATCCTCGATTGGTAGTAGCGTTGATGGATGATTGTTGGCATGATCATGACCATTAATGAATACACAACTATTCTTGGGCCGTAGTGCGAGAATAATTGTGATCGTGATACTTAAGAATATCCTTGGGTAGTAGTGCGGGGGTGATTCGATGATGTGGATTATTTATTAAAAGTGAGTCTCATTTATTATAACGATGATGAAAAACCTTTTAAAATCATAAAAGATAGTAGATTTTATTTTCTACTTGACTCTTTTAATGGATTGCATATTAAAGCTATGATTAAAGCGGTTGTCTATTGTAAGACCCAGAAATTTTTTTAAATAAAAGGAATTTCCTTTATTTATTATTTTGAAATAGTAAGGGTTGATTTGATTAATGTGGATAGTTAAGGGTTAAATCATAAATATTTCAAAATAAACAAGTGGTTATAAAATATTCATTTTTTGTAGGGAATATTAGTTTTGGTCGTGGAATATTAAATGCTTGTCGGGGAATATTAAATGCGACAGTAGCGACCATGTAATGTGGGCCCCCATGTAAAAGCGATTGGATGAAGAAAGCGACAAATATAAGTTGGTTAAAAATAGCGGTGGCGTAGTTATTCTGAATTAAGATTGTTGGAATACCGGTGGTTAAAAAATCTGATGTCTGGCGTGGTTGAGCGAGTGCTTTGCGGTATTGCGCGATATTATTGAATTATTGATCCTTACGTAAGAAGGCACTACTCAATAATTTTTACACGGTGAATTCTTATTCAATATTTTATTTTATTGATTCAATAATTCTTTGCGTTGATATTTTATATTATTGTTGTTCGATAATTGTCTTTGCACATTATCTCCATTATCGGATCAATAATTCATATTATTTGAATAATATTATTAGATAGCATTATTGGCAATGTCTAGAAAGTTACATCGAGGAGAGGTTTGGTCACCTAATTGCGGCGCATGATGAGGAGAAATCCTTATCGGAAAGCCCCTCTTTCTGAGGAGCGGCTGGTTGTCATAATTGTGATTACGTAATATTATTTGTGAATAATTAATTATTGATTCATATGATAAAGAAATATTTATTTTATGTGGATATAAATGATGGATTTATTTATGTGGTTATAAATGAAGAAATTATTGTTGAGGTGTTTTATCAAGTATTTTACCAGTTGGAGGTATTAAAAATTAAATCGGGGGTTTTGAGATATATTGCGGGGATTATAATTTTAATCCGACCAGATGGATAGATTGTGGTAATTTTTGGGTATGTTATACATACATAAGTTGAGTATATGTCCACAAATTTTGAGCAGATTAAAAATGCACGAATGATTTGTTATGAATTTTAAGAGGTGTCCGATTAGGAAATTAGGGTTATAATTGATTTTGGTGGAAAATTCTAGAATTGAGTGGGCCCCACTTGTGGTTGGTGAAGAAATGTGCTGAATTTTATTTCAAATGTGGTGGGTGGCAATAGTAGCGAGTAAAGCCATCGGTAGTTGAGTCGAGTCTGCTTGGTAAGGCTAACATTTTCCTATAAATAGAGGGGCTAAGTTAGAATTGAAAATCACACGAAACAAAGTTTTCTCTCTTTCTCTCTATATTATCGAGCGTATTTTGTGAGTATTTAGATACTTTGAGAGTTCTTTGTTGGTACAAGTTTCATTCAAACATCACTTGAGCCTTTCCTTCCGAAATCTTGATTCTTTGAGGTAAGAGGATATTATTTTTTTTCGTAATGATATTATTTCTTGATATCATTATGTTGAAATATTGATCTGAAGTTTTATCAAATTTGGAACTTTTTCATGTCGGGGTTACTATTCATGAGTTCTTATTCACGAGTTACTTATTCATGAGTTACTATTCACGAGTTCTTATTCATGAGATTCTTATTCACGATTCTTATTCACGAGTACTATTCATGAAGCGTGAAAATATTTTTGTGGAATTTCTATCTTTTGGTGTCGGAGATTCTTATTCACGTATCGGCACTATTCACGTATCTGACCTATTCACGTATACGGAACTATTCATAGAAAAATAAAATTTCTTCTTTTCGTCAAAATATCTATTACGGATACTAGCTTTGATTGTATCCATGTTTTGATCATTCTTGAATTTTACACCACTATGATTATTTTTGAGGTATTGTTGGACATGGATAAAAACAAATCTGAAACCTTAATCCTTAATCCTTGTCATTTTGTTTCCTTTGGATTCGTTCTTTTAAAAATATTTTTCATCATCCTCGGTCTTAAATGATGATATTATTGAATATCTTTGGCTGTAGTGCAAAGATGAATGATTTCGAAGAATATCTTTGGCACAGAAAGATGAGCAGTGCAAAGATGAGCAGTGTTTAAATGAACATGACCGGTGATGAATATCTTTGGCTGTAGATGCAAAGATGAATATTTGATTCGAGATGTATATTGATTGTTGTCTGGGGATAAAAGATGAGCGATGAACTTTTAAATTCATACATAGAAGATAGTAGTTTGCATTCTCTACTTAACTCTTCTAATGAATTATTATTTCATTGCGAATATTGATTGAAAATTTGTTGTCTATTGTATTCTATTAAATTTTTCCTGTTGAAGACTAACGATAATTTGTTGTGTATTATCTTAGTCATAATATTCTTTCTTGAGCTAGTTGAGCTCACCCTTTTTCCTTTTGTTCCATTCTTCTCGTGGGGAGGCGAGAATATAGCGAGTGCGAATTAGTCGGGGTATGGAATGAAGGATTTAGAAAGGATTGTTTAGTAGTCCTCACCATTTTGTAAAATAATGTATCAATAAATGTGATGAGGATTTATTTGAGTATAAATATTGTCAGAAGATAATATTTGTATTTAAACTCACAGTTTCTTGTTGTAATAATAAAGATGTAGTTGTTTACGTACCATGTATTTGGCGACTCGAGAATGGGTGTTGTGTATACCTATTTTGGGGCGTCACATCTATTATATTTTATCGGTTTAACATTGTTGAAGACTATTGATAATTTATTACGCATTATCTTAGTCATAATATTTCTTCTTTGGGCTAGTTGAGCTCACCCTTTCTTCACTTTGTTCTCTTGAGGAAATGATAATATAAGCTGGGACGAGTCGGGAAGCGAGTGATGGTCTGAAGATAGCATTAGTAGTCCTCACTATTACGTGAAATAGTGTGATAATAATTGTAATGAGGACTTTTGTTTGAGTTTGTATAATATCTAGTGAAGCGATATTTGTATTTAAACTCACGATTTATGTCATATTATACTGCATGACTATGTTAATAAGTTGTATTTAAATTTACATACCATGTAAGTGGCGACCAAGATGGGTGATGTATACCTAATTTTGGGGGCGTCACACTAGTTCAATGAGGGACGGTGACTCAAAAAACATCCCGAGAAAAGTCAAAGTCAAGCGATTAGGGAAGGCGTTTGTTGTATTTGAGTCATAATCGAGGAACCCAAACGAGGTGATCACGGGTAAGCTATTTATAAATTCTTGCGAAGTTTATACCTTACTTGATATCTGGGGTGCTACCCATTCATTTATCTCTCCTGCATGTGCTCAAGCGTTTAAACTTGACTCAGGAGAAATTAGACTTTGATCTATCTGTGGAAACTCAGTTGGAGAAACTTTCATCACATCCTTTGTTTATAAATCTTGTTTGATTCAAGTTGGCACCATTACCTTACCATTGACCTTATCTCTTTAAAGATACTTGCTTTTGATGTGATTTTAGGGATTGATTGGTTAACTACTCATCATGCCAAAATTGATTATTTTCGTAAGGTTGTTAGTTTTCATATTCTAACCAACTTTGTTATTTAATTCAAGCAACTAAACCATTAAAATCAATCACTATCATATCTAATCATAAAGCTATTCGTTTATTGAAAAACGGATGTCAAGCTTTCTTAGCCCATGTTATGGATTTGAATAAAGACACGTCAAATTTGAATAATATTCTGTTGTTATTGACTTTCACGGCGTATTTCAGAAGAACTTCCGGTCTACCCCGAGCGTGAAGTTAAATTCTTTATTGATCTTGAACTGGTACAAAGCCCATTTCTAAAACCCCATATCGAATGGCTCTATTGAACTTGAGGAGTTAAAGGTCCAACTACTGAGAATTGTTGGACATTGGTTTCATTAAATCAAGTACATCTCCTTGGGGTGCTCTGTTTTATTTGTAAAGAAAGAAAAAGGCGGGAGTATCGACTTTGTATTGACTATCGGGAATTGAACCATGTCACCATCAAGAATAGGTATCCTCTACCTCGTATTGATGACTTGTTTGACCCGATTCTGAGGGCACAATTCTTTTCAAAAATCGATCTTCGATTACGGATATCATCAATTGAAGATTAAAAGCGAGGATATTCAAAAGGCGCCTTGAGAACTCGGTATGGGCATTATGAATTCTTAGTCGTGTCTTTCGGACTAACTAATGCTCCTATGGCTTTCATGGATATGATGAACCGAGTATTCAAGGAATATTTGGATCGGTTCGTTGTTGTCTTTATTGATGACATCCTTATATATTCAAAAGTCGTGAAGATCATGAGCACCATTTGAAATTTGGTACTCAAAGGCTTCGTGAAAACCAACTATATGCCAAATTGAAGAAATGCGAGTTACGGCTTGAGGAAGTAGCCTTTCTTGTGCATGTATGTGTCAAAACATGGAGTATCTGTTGATCCGTGAAGATTGAAGCAATCAAAGTTAGAGCAACCAAAGTCGGTGGATCAAGTGCGTAGCTTTTTGGGCTTAGTGGTTATTATCGGAGATTAAGTGGAAGGGTTTTCTCGAATCGCTACTCCATTAACTCAATTAACTTCGAAAGGATATGAAATTCGTTTGGAATGAAGAATGCGAGAAGAGTTTCCAAGAGCTTAAGAGGAGACTTATTTTGGCACTGTTCTAACAATACCATCGAGTTCGGATGGATTTGTTATCTCTCTGATGCTTGTGCAAAGGGTTTGGATGTGTTCTCATGCAGCGTGGGAAAGTCATAGCCTATGCCTCGCGACAACTTAAAAGAGTATGAGAGAATTATCCTACTCATGATCTAGAGTTAGCGTGATCGTTTTCGCGCTTAAAGATATGGAGGCACTATCTATATGGGGAGAAAGTGGAGATATATTCGGACCATAAAAGCCTTAAATATTTCTTCACTCAAAAAGAACTCAACATGCGGCGTGACGTTGGCTCGAGCTATTGAAAAGACTACGACCACACTATTCAATACCATCACAGTAAGCGAGCGTGGTGGTGGCGCATTGAGTAGAAGATCATATCGCGAGGCGAAAGTGCGATGATGTCAAATATCGCGTAGAGCCAACTTTAATAGAAAAAGTTAAGGTTGCTCAAGCCACCGCATCTTGGGAGGCGATGCGTATGAAGAAGAAAGTACAAGAAGGAGCTATTAGGGCGAGAATTGATGAAGAAGGAATACTTGAGTCCACTCTAGACTTTGTGTTCTAACGACTCGATTTGAAGTACAAGATTATGATGGAGGCACACAATACACCATTTGCAATCCATCCGGAAGTACTAAAATGTATCGTGATCTTGACATACATTTTGGTGGAATAATATGAAGAGAGAGATTGCAAAGTTTATCTCGATGTGTTTAACTTGCTAACGTGTAAAGGCGGAGCATCTAGTACCTAAGGGTCCGTTGCAACCACTTGAGATTCCGGAATGGAAGTGGGAACACATTACCATGGATTTCGTTCTTGGTCTTCCTACGGTTTCTCAAGGCATCAATCTTATTTGGGTTATTGTTGATAGATTAACCAAGTCCGCTCATTTCTTTTGCCGAATCACGGAGACTTATTCCTTGAGCGTCTTGCTAGTATATGCGTAAATGAGATTGTGAGGTTGCATGGCATACTGTATCCATAGTTTGGATCGTGACCCAAGATTCACTTCAAGATTTTGGGTTAGCTTGCAAAAAGCTATAGGCGCGGATTTGCGATTTAGTTCTAATATACCATCCCCAAACGGACGGCAATCGAGAGGACTATTCAAACTCTTGAAGATTTATTAAGACTCTGTGTCCTAGACTTCAAGGCGAGTTGGGATAAGTATTTACCATTGGTGGAATTCTCCTACAACAACAGTTATCGAGCAAGTATAGGTGTGGCTCCATTGAAGCATTATATGGACGAAAATGTCGTTCTCCAATATGTTGGGATGAGGTGGGTGAAGCAACATTGTTGGGACGAGAAAGTTAATACGATGATCACTAGAAAAGATCCAAATAATTCGACAACGATACAAGCGGCTCAAGATCGACAAAAGAGTTATGCGGATCTTCATCGAAGGGCGTGGAATTGGGGATCATGTATTGTTGCGAGTTGCTCCATGGAAGGGAGTTACAAGATTTGGGAAGAGAGGAAAGCTCAATCCATGATTTATTGGTCCATTTCAAATTCTTGACTGAGTAGGAAATGTAGCCTATAGACTTTGCGTTACCTCCGAGTATGTCTCGTGTTCATAATGTGTTTCACATATCGTACTTCAGTAAATATGTGAAAGACCCGAACCACGTTATTGAGTTAGAACCAGGACGAGATAGCAGAAGACTTAACGTATGAGGAGGTACTATCAAGATCTTGGATAGGAAGGGCATGTCCCTACGGCAAGAAAGGTCATACCACAAGTTAAAGTTTTGTGGAGGAATCATGCTATAGAGGAAATGACACGGGAATTGGAAAGCGGAAATGAAAGCGAGGTATCCTCACCTTTTGAAACACTGTGTATCGTGACGTCAATTTCGAGGACGAAATTTCATAAGGAGGGAGGTTGTAAGACCGAAATTTTTTTAAAAAAGGAATTTCCTTTATTTATTATTTTGAAATAGTAAGGGTTGATTTGATTAATGTGGATAGTTAAGGGTTAAATCATGCAAATATTTCAAATAAGCAAGTGGTTATAAAATATTCATTTTGTCGGGAATATTCGTTTGGTCGTGGAATATTAAATCTTTGTGGGAATATTTGTAATTGACGTAGCGACCGTAATGTAGGCCCCATAATGAAAAGCGATTGGATGAAGAAAGCGACAAATATAAGTTGGTTAAAAATAACTTGGCGTAGTTATTACAATTAAGATTTGTTGGAATACGGTGGTTAAAATCTGATGTCTGGCGTGGTTACATGCGATAGCATTACGGTATTGCATGATATTGTTGAATTATTGATCCTTACGTGAGAAGGCACTACTCGATAATTTTCACGATGATTCTTATTCAATATTTTATTTTATTGATTCAATAATTCTTTGCGTTGATATTTTATATTATTGTTGTTCAATAATTGTCCTTTGCACATTATCTCCATTATCGGATCAATAATTCATATTATTTGAATAATATTATTAGATAGCATTATTGGCAATGTCTAGAAAGTTACATCGAGGAGAGGTTTGGTCACCTAATTGGCGCCGAAGAAGGAGAAATCCTTATCTGAAAAGCCCTCTTTCACAGGACTACCTGGTTTATAATTGTGATTCTGTAATATTATTTGTGAATAATTAATTATTGATTCATATGATAAAGAAATATTTATTTTATGTGGATATAAATGATGGATTTATTTATGTGGTTATAAATGAAGAAATTATTGTTGAGGTGTTTTATCGGTATTTTACCAGATTGGAGGTATTAAAAATTAAATCGTGGGTTTTGAGATATATTCATGGGTTATAATTTTTAATCAAACCAGTTGGATCGTTGTAATTTTTGGATATGTTATACATACATAAGTTGAGTATATGTCCACAAATTTTGAACCGTTAAAATGAGCGAATGATTTGTTATGAATTTTAAGAGGTGTCTGATTAGGAAATTAGGGTTATAATTGATTTTGGTGGAAAATTTTAGAATTGAGTGGGCCCCACTTGTGGTTGGTGAAGAAATGTGCTGAATTTTATTTCAAATGTGGTGGGTGGCAATAGTAGCGAGTAAAGCCATCGTGTAGCAGTCAAGTCTGCCTTGGTAGGCTAACATTTTCCTATAAATAGAAGGCTAAGTTAGAATTGAAAATCACACGAAACAAAGTTTTCTCTCTTTCTCTCTATATTATTGAGCGTATTTTGTGAGTATTTAGATACTTTGAGAGTTCTTTTGTTGGTACAAGTTTCATTCAAAGACATCACTTGGACCTTTCCTTCCGGAAGTGATCGATTCTTTGAGGTAAGGGATATTATTTTTTTCGTAATGATATTATTTCTTCAATATCATTATGTTGAAATGTTGATCTGAAGTTTTATCAAATTTGGAACTTTTTCATGCTTCGGGTTCTTATTCATGAGTTTACTATTCACGAGTTACTATTCACAAGTTACTATTCATGAAGTTCTTATTCACGAGTTACTATTCACGAAAGTACTATTTAATGAAGCGTGAAAATGTTTTTTTTGTGGAATTTCTATCTTTTGGTGTCGGAGTTCTTATTCACGTGATACTAAGACTATTCACGATACGGCACTATTCATAGAAAAATAAAATTTCTTCTTTAAATCCAAAATATCTATTCGGATACTAGCTTTGATTGTATCCATGTTTTGATCATTCTTGAATTTTACACCTTGTGATTATTTTTGGGGTATTGTTGGACATGGATAAAACAAATCACGAATCCTTAATCCTTAATCCTTGTCATTTTGTTTCCACGGATTCGTTTCTTAAAAAATATTTTTCATCATCCTCGGTCTTAAATGATGATATTATTGAATATCTTTGGCCCGTAGTGCAAAAGATGAATGATTTCGAAGAATATCTTTGGCACGTAGTGCAAAGATGAGCAGTGTTGAGATGAAATATAATGATCGATTAATATCTTTGGCTGTTGTGCGAAGATGAGCAGTGTTTAAATGAACATGACCCGGTGATGAATATCTTTGGCTTGTAGTGCAAAAGATGAATATTTGATTCGGATGTATATTGATTGTTGTTACTGGGGATAAAAGATAGAGCGATGAACTTTTAAATTCATACATAGAAGATAGTAGTTGCATTTCTACTTAACTCTTTCTAATGAATTATTATTTCATTGCGAATATTGATTTAAAATTTGTTGTCTATTGTATTCTATTAAATTTTTCCTGTTGAAGACTAATGATAATTTGTTTTATATTATCTTAGTCATAATATTCTTTCTTGAGCTAGTTGAGCTCACCCTTTTCCTTTTGTTCCATTCTTCTCCTGGAGGCGAGAATATAAGCGAGTACAGTCGGGGTATGGAATGAAGGTTTTAGAAAGGATTGTTTAGTAGTCCTCACCATTTTTTGTAAAATAATGTATCAATAAATGTGATGAGGATTTATTTGAGTATAAATATTATACAGAAGATAATATTTGTATTTAAACTCACAGATTTCTTGTTGTAATAATAAAGTTGTAGTTGTTTACGTACCATGTATTGACAATTTCGAGAATGGGTGATGTATACCTATTTTGGGGCGCCACAACCGCTCTCCTCCTTAACTTTGTGTACTAAGTGCTCTTCTTGTAACTGTAATTTCACCGTGTATTGCATCCTCACCTATCTCCTCTAATGGTGGCATAGAATCGGTGTCATTATCTTCCCCTCGGTCTCCACATCTCCATTGTCAAGTAACAACATTTTCCTCCGATTTGGACATTGGCTAGAAATATGTCCCCCCCTTGACACTTAAAACATATCTGATATCTCGATTACGACCAAAAGAAGGTTGTTCGGTTTTACCTTGAGTTTCTCGGCTAGTTGATCCTTGCTTGGGGCTTGAACGCATTTGTTTTTCCTCTCGCTTTTGCCAATTGGGTCTCCATGATGAACTAGCATTAGATTGTCCTCGTTGTCCTACTCGCCTCTTGAGTTATTTCTCTATCTTAGTAGCCATATGGACTAGTTCCTCCAACTCTAAATAATGTTATCGTTCAACCAAGTCTGCAATCTCCCAGTTCAATCCTGCCGAGAACCTAGCCATCGATGTTTCATTGTCCTCAATCAAGTTAGCCCGATCCTTCAACATCTCCATCTCCCTGTAATATTCATCCACACTCCGACTTCCCTGTTTAAGAGTTTGTAAATTACGAATGATCTCCCGTTGATAGTATGTTGGTACAAACCTCTTTTTATTATCGCTTTCATCTCCGCCCAAGTTGTAATCGGCCGCTCGTCACACCTTCTCCGATTAGCTGTCAACTGATCCCACCATATCAATGCATATCCAGAAAATTCCGTAATGGCCAGTTTGACTTTCTTGAGGTCCGAATAGTTGTGACAGTCAAAGATTCGCTCCATCTTGGTTACCCAATCTAAATAAGCCTCAGGATCACCCGTGCCTTGGAAAGCTGGAATCTTCATTTTTATGCTATCCAAATTGCCATCTTCTCTGTCCTGACCTCTTCTTTCCCTAGCACCTCCGTGTCTTTGATGTCGGAAATTAGATTCACGATCTTCCATTTGCCTTCTTGTCCTCGTAGTAAGGGTCTTCCTTTCTTGCGTCGATTTGTTGTGTCCTCGTCTTGTTTTGCATCCCAAGAGTGTTTTGGGATAGCTCGACCATGACACCCTCATCTCTTCTAATTGTTCTTGCATTTGCTCTATAGTCTTTCTCAATCTCCAGATCCCATTCTTTATGCATTGCTTCCATCTGGAATTTCAATTCAATTTGTCGAAGGTTGTTCTCATGAGTTCCTTTATCCTTTGAGCTAGACATATATTTCTGCAAAATAAGGGTTAGTAAGCAGTTTTCTCACCACTCCACTTACGTGTTTCGCTTTCGAATCAATGGTCCACTCGTGTATACTCTCAATAATTGGCTTTTACCTCGATTAATCTCACCACTAAGCCTTTTACCTCAAATATTCTCTCTAATAGGTTCTTATTGAATTTCCTAGCAAAATTCTTGGTTTTACTAATCAATTCAAATTACTTGTCACGAAACAAAAATATAGATGGTGTAGTTATCGAATACCACAAAATCACCGATCGATTGTCTTGTACTCCTCTTGTAGGCTTCGGACTCGTAAATTGTAGCTCAGTTTCGTAATTGATGATGATGGAAGCAGTATGAACTCTTGGTTAGAATTTGATGATTTGATGGTGTGCTAAAAAAAATTGGGTTATAATGATAGAATATGATTTTTTTATTTTTTTTTCCCTTTTTTTTTTTTTTTTTGCAATATATATTTCGACAAAAGAATTAAAGATAAGTAACTTGCTAGAAAGGCTTAGCTTTGATACCAAATGATAGACTTCCACGACGCGACTTGCGTGAGGTGGTCGTCGCCGATCGCTTTCTAAGACACGGTTGTTGGGTGAATTGCTTGCAACACCTTAACCCCTCGCCTATATGTGAGCGGTAATCTTGGTACAATTGCTCGCGTTCTAGATTTCGTTTGAATGGACACCAACGACACCTTGACCCCTCGCTTATATTGAAGCGGTAATCTCAAGACAATCGACGATTCGATGATGCGGAAGAAGGCATACAC
Organism: Panax quinquefolius; assembly: GCA_020205615.1. Lineage (NCBI taxonomy): Eukaryota > Viridiplantae > Streptophyta > Magnoliopsida > Apiales > Araliaceae > Panax > Panax quinquefolius. The sequence goes on along the minus strand of CM035163.1, from coordinate 7,958,886 downwards.
ATAACTATGAATTGTTGTATGATAAGTCAATTGAATCTCAAAGAAATAACTAAGAAAAATACTTAGGAATTCTTCAAAGAACCAAAAGTAGAGAATAACCTCACAAATATATTGAATAATGAATAATGATAATTGTCATATTACATCAACTTGCACCTCTATTTATACTACTCAAAACAATCCAAATCCTAATAGAAATTTATAAACTATAACCCTAATTCTATAAGAAAATAGAAGTCAATTTGGAAAAGAATTCTAATTAAAAAGAAATCCTAATTACAATAGAATTTAAAATTAAGAATCCAAATAAAATCCTTCACTGCGTGGGATTTCCATAATACTCCTTTGTAAGTAAATATGTTGACTTTGTTAAGAAGATTAAATTGGGCTTGTATTAAATTGACCCAAATTAATGTCTCCTCATGTTCTTTTCGCCTCCTCTTTGGATTTTCTTACGTTAGTTTTACCAAATTTCAAACATCTTGGATCAATCCATTGAGACTTTGTTTGAACCTCTTTGTTCTAACCTTGCTTGACCCCCACGTCCCTTTAGTCTTGTTTAAATCCACGCATGTCATGTCCTCATCAATGCCAGTACTAATAATTGGAATTGGAATTCAAATTAAAGACTAAAGAACAGTCACCAAAAACAAGCAGCCTAGCTAGCCTCCTGCACAAAACCAAGGGCAATTACAGATTAATACTAAACCCAAAGTGGTCAATGGTCATCATCATATATATTGTGTTTACTTATTATTATACACTCTCTAGCTACTACGTGCAACTTTTCTTTATAATGCACAATTAACATATGCATGCATGGCTCCGGGAGTTGATTTTTCTAGACTTACAATATATATATATATATATATGAGGAATGATCCATAGCGGCTATGTATTTGTTATGGATTAAAAATGAATAAATAATATCTCTACCTTTGATAACAAATATGAACAGTAGAGATGAAAAAGATAAGTCATCCGTATCCATTAGTAGAACTATGAATTTGAATTAAAATTTTCTTGAACAATTCAGTCCACTAGTTCTACTAGCGGATGATGGGCTTTGTTTTTTAATTTCTACCGTTCATATTTGTTATCAAAAAACAGAGAGATGCTTATTGACCATTTCAATCAAGTAATAAATACATCTTATGATCATTCCCCATATATATATATATATATGCTTGATCCCTGGCCTCCATCCCAAATTGACTCTCCCCATAATCTTATTTAAATCGTGTCCTAATTAATCACATGCATGGATTAAATAACTTTTTATTCCATCATCAAAAAGGTCAAAAACATAGAATTAAAGTTAGACGTTTCTGTGTTAACCTAATTTTTTGACGGTGTATATGGAATTATAACATTAATGGCCGGTTGATTTATTAAACATTCTTCACGTTTTTTCTTTCTTTTTCTAACAATGCATATGCATTACCATTACCATTACAACCTGCCCTAGCTAGATACTTATATAGTAGTATATAGCTGTCTCAGTGGCTGTCATTCAGCTACATTGATTCAATTATTGTACTGATCAAGTAGTATTACGTCCGTCTAATGTGAACCATTTTATGCATGTAGGGTTATTAATTAATAGGTAATTGCATGCGTACTTGATTATGCTCTTAATATTTCACAAATCACGTTCCTCTATTTTTTTTCCCCATTGTTTCGACGTGTGGTGGTATAAAAAGTCTAAAAAGATCACCCCGTTTGTCCCCAAGTACTGCATAACGATTGACCATTAATGAAAAACTCCATAACTCAGATCTTAATTTGATCAGAAATATTATTTCTTAATTTTTAAGTTTATAGTAGTATACACATATTTTTAATTACTGAAAAACATGTTACAGCAAATGCTGTGTAAAAACAGAGGTAGGATTCTTTCGAACTTCTATTTGTCATCCACTTTTAAAGTCATTCATAAATTGATTTTTTTTAAAATTAGTAATAAAAGGAACGACAAAAAATGTCACTTTAAAATTTTAATTGACCAAAAATGAACTTTAAAAACGACTTTAAAAGTGAATGACAATTTGAAAGGATAGATGTGACGCCCCCAAAATAGGTATACAACACCCATTCTGAGTCGTCAAATATATGGTACAGAAAACAAACTACAACTTCAATAATACAATTGTCATGCAAAATACGATAACACATACTGTGAGTTTAAATACAAATATTATCTTCTAGACAATATCCACACTCAAATAAATCCTCATTACAATTATTCAAACACTATTTTACACTATTTTACATTCCCAATAATGTTATCTAATAATATTATTCGAATAATATGAATTATTGATCTGATAATGGAAAATACCGTGCAGTGACAATTATTGAAACAACAATAATATAAACTATCAACGCAGTAATTATTGAATCAATAAAATAAAATATTAAATAGTAACTACTATAACTGTGACGCCCTCAAAATAGGTATACATCACCCATTTTGAGTCGTCAATAACATGGAACAGAAACAACTATAACTTCATTATTGCAATTGTCGTGCAAAATACGACAACACATACTGTGAGTTTAAATACAAATATTATCTTCTAGACAATATCAACACTCAAATGAGTCCTCATTATAATTATCGATACACTATTTTACAAAATGGTGAGGACTCCTAAAACAACTTCCTTGAACCATCACTCCACACCCCAACTAGTTCCCGCTATATTCTCGCCTCCTGAGAAGAAAAATAGAACAAAAAGGAAAAGGGTGAGCTCAACTAGCCTAGTAAAAAATATTATGACTAAGATAATGCACAACAAATTATCCTTAGTCTTCAACAGGAAAAAATCTGATAGAATACAATAGACAACAAGTTTTAGATCAACAACTGCAGCAGAAGCAAAAATTTATTAGAAGAGTTAAGTAGATAATGAAATCTACTATCATCTATGAATTTAAAAGTCCATCATCGATATTTTATCCCTGTAACATCAATCGATATACCACTTTAATCAAATAGTCATCTTTGCACTACAAACCAAAGATATTCATCAGTTGGTCATGTTCATCTCAACACATGTTCATCTTTGCACTACGAGCCAAAGATATTCATCATAAAATCATTAATCTTTGCACTACAGGCCAAAGATATTCAGTAATATCATCATTTAGGACTGAGGATGATGAAAAATATATTTTAAAGAAAAAGAATCCAGTGAGACAAAAGAACAAATATTAAGAATTCGTACTTCGGTTTATCCATGTTCAAAAATACTCCATAATAAACTATTGTGGAGCAAAATTTAAAAATGAAGATCAAAATATAGATCCAATCAAAGATAGGAACCATAACAGACAATCTTGGACACAGAAAAGAAATTTTAATTTTACGTGAATAGTATAAATATCGTGAATAGTAACTCTGATACTAAAAGACAAGAAACTCCACAAGAAAAATCATCATGCTTCGTGAATAGTAACTCGTAAATAGTAACTCATGAATAGTAACTCCGACATGAAAAGATCAGAATTTCACAAGAAAAATCTTATCAATATTCCAGCATAATGATATTGAAAGAAATAATATCATTTTAAAAAATAACATCCTTACCTCAAAAGAATAAGATTTACTTGGTTGAAATATCGGATATATATGAAGGAAACTTCAGACCGAGTATAGCAACACTCAAGATATCAAAATACTCACAAGAATACGCTCGATAATATAGAGAAAACTTGAGTTTACGGTGTGATTTTCAATTCTAACCTAAGGACCCTATTTATAGGAAATTGCTTAGAACACCAAAGCAGAAAATTTATTAAAATAATTTTATTTATTAAATTTTTAAGCCCACCACCAAAGAATCTGAATTCAGCTCATTTACCACACATGTGGGGCCCACCAATAATGAAAAAAACGTTTTTTCTTACAAAAAATAATTAAAATTTCAAAAATCAATTATTCTGAAACTTCGGAACTTCAATAATTTATAATAAATAGCCCTTTTATCAGAAAAATTCGAACCTTATGTCATTTTCATAGGAAATTCCATTCTCTACAACTTCGTGAGTTTAAATTTTTTCAAATTCCAAACAGAAATTGACCGAAATCCACAAACGGACGATTTTGCAGGCTATAATCAAATTTCAGTCAAGAAATGGAGTCCATAAACATGAAAAATATGTTTTAAATATTTTTAGTAACAAAAATACTCCTCCTCCTCATATACTCATATATCCCACATTCATTGTAAAAATATCACCATTATAATATTATTAAAATATAATAATATATTTAAATGAATTATTTTATCGGAAAAGATAAAATATCAATTTTCAACAATTGTCGCATTAAAAATTTTCTCCATCTATATCCACATAAAATGAATATTTTCCTTAATATCCATATAAATCAATAATTAATTATTCACAAATAATATTATAGAATCACAATACTGACAACTAGGCCGTTCTCAAGAAAGAGGGGGATTTTCAATAAGGATTTCTCCTTACTGGCGCGCAATTAGGTGACCAAACCTCTCCTTAGACTGAACTTTTTAGACATTGCCAATAATGTTATCTAATAATATTATTCAAATAATATGAATTATTGATCGATAATGAAAAAATCTTGTGTAGTGACAATTATTGAAACAACAATAATATAAAATATCAACGTAGCAATTATTGAATCAATAAAATAAAATATTGAACAGTTACTACTGTAACAATTATAACTACTGTAACAATTATTGAGTAGTGTCTTCTTACGTAAAAATCAATAATTGGTGCAATACCGTGTGCTATTGTGTTTTAACCACCGGGTATTTTAACAGTATTAACGGAAACAACTACGCCGTTATTTTATAAACAACTTATACTTGTTGTTTTCTTCATCCAATCGCTTTTCGTTATGGGGCCCACACAAGGCTGCGCCGTCGTACAAATATTCCCTGATAGCAAGAATATTCCACGACCAAACAAATATTCCCCGACAACAATGAATATTTTATAACCACTTGCTTATTTAAAATATTTGCGCATTTTACCCACAACTAATCACATTATGAAAGTAGTATGCACACAAGCCAATCATGTTTGATGATAAAGCATATACTTTGTAACAATCTTATTCATTTATTAATAAAAAGTATTAATTTATTAAAGGCTTTTAATTATCTACATTATGCTGTTTTATAATATGTGATAAACCCATAGTTTTAAGCAATGCTTTTAGAATAATGATGATGATCATTCTAATGAGATCTAAATTCTTAGAAAGCTTAAAACTAAAATAGTTCCCAATCATTGGATTACTAAATTGGGGATTAGTGAATCCAGGATAGATTGGTATATACGTTCTTTTGCTTTCATTAGATGAGGATGATTGATCTCATGATCATTTGTGTGGAGACACTAAAACAAGTATGTAGGTGCTTATTAGAGAATAAGTTCCATGAGCGTGACTCATTAAGGAATACCTAATGGAGTTTTACTTGCTCGTCGATAGGAATTCTCAGTAGTGATAGTAGTAGACAAGTGATCCTTGGACTTGAGATCATCATAGTATCTTGTGTATGATGAGTTATACTTTGACTTATTCCTTAAGACCCTTAGGGTATATCAAAGGGTATGCTTGGGTATAACAAGTTGTACATGGAGATAATATATGATCAATAAAGAATCTACCACTTCTAATAATAAAGAGAAATGTCTATGTGATTCGATAAATGACAACCCAAAGAGTCCTTGGGTTGGCGAGAATGAAATTAGAAAGGAGTTTCTAATTTGCATTATTTGGAGTTGTGCATTTAAGGATCGAAATACATATAATTAAATAAAATAAGACTTGACAAGTAATTCCATGTCTTATATTTAATTGGGACATTGTATGGTGGAAGGATTGAATTATGCGGTAACTATTTACTCAAAGGTTCTTTTATGATTAATGTTGAAATCTATATTATCCGGAAAGTCGTTGTAGAAGACCCCCGAAATTTTTTTAAATAAAAAGGAATTTCCTTTATTTATTATTTTGAAATAGTAAGGGTTGATTTGATTAATGTGGATAGTTAAGGGTTAAATACATGCAAATATTTCAAATAAGCAAGTGGTTATAAAATATTCATTTTTGTGGGGAATATTCGTTTGGTCGTGGAATATTAAATCTTTGTCGGGGAATATTTGTGACGACCAGTATGACCGTGTGTAATGGGCCCCATAACGAAAAGCGATTGGATGAAGAAACGACAAATATAAGTTGGTTAAAAATAGCAGGCGTAGTTATTTACAATTAAGACCTGTTGGAATACCGGTGGTTAAAATACTGATGTCTGGCGTGGTTGCGGTAGCACACGGTATTGCATGAAGATTGTTGAATTATTGATCCTTACGTAAAGAAGGCTTTACTCAATAATTTTCACGGTGATTCTTTATTCAATATTTTATTTTATTGATTCAATAATTTGCTGCGTTGATATTTTATATTATTGTTGTTCAATAATTGTCCTTCGCACATTATCTCCATTATCGGATCAATAATTCATATTATTTGAATAATATTATTAGATAGCATTATTGGCAATGTCTAGAAAGTTACATCACAATGAGAGGTTTGGTCACCTAATTCGCGCCAAGTGAGAGAAATCCTTATCTGAAAGCCCCTCTTTCTGAGGAGCTACTGGTTGTCATAATTGTGATTACGTAATATTATTTGTGAATAATTAATTATTGATTCATATGATAAAGAAATATTTATTTTATGAGGATATAAATGATGGATTTATTTATGTGGTTATAAATGAAGAAATTATTGTTGAGGTGTTTTATCAAGTATTTTATCGATTGGAGGTATTAAAAATTAAATCGGGGGTTTTGAGATATATTACGGGGTTATAATTTTTAATCCAAATAGTTGGATTGTGGTAATTTTGGGTATGTTATACATACATAAGTTGAGTATATGTCCACAAATTTTGAACCGTTAAAAATGCACGAATGATTTGTTATGAATTTTAAGAGGTGTCTCGATTAGGAAATTAGGGTTATAATTGATTTTGGTGGAAAATTCTAGAATTGAGTGGGCCCCACTTGTGGTTGGTGAAAAAATGTGCTGAATTTTATTTCAAATGTGGTGGGTGGCAATAGTAGCGAGTAAAGCCATCGGTAGCGGTCAAGTCTACTTGACGGGCTAACATTTTCCTATAAATAGAGGGCTAAGTTAGAATTGAAAATCACACGAAACAAAGTTTTCTCTCTTTCTCTCTATATTATTGAGCGTATTTTGTGAGTATTTAGATACTTTGAGAGTTCTTTGTTGAGAACAAGTTTCATTCAAACATCACTTGAGCCTTTCCTTAGAAATCTTGATTCTTTGAGGTAGGGATGTTATTTTCTTCTCAAATGATATTATTTCTTCAATATCATTATCTTTGAAATATTGGTTGGAACTTTTTATCAAATTTGGAACTTTTTCATGTGGGGTTACTATTCATGAGTTCTTATTCACTAGTTCTTATTCACGAGTTACTATTCACGAGTTCTTATTCACAAGTACTATTCACGTAAGCGTGAAAATGTTTTTGTAGAATTTCTATCTTTTGGTGTCAGAGTTCTTATTCACGATATCTGACTTTATTCACGATATCTGACACTATTCATAGAAAAATAAAATTTCTTCTTTTTCGTCCAAAATATCTATTACGGATACTAGCTTTGATTGTATCCATGTTTTGATCATTCTTGAATTTTACACCATTATGATTATTTTTGAGGTATTGTTGGACATGGATAAAACAAAGTACTGAATCCTTAATCCTTAATCCTTGTCATTTTGTTTCACTTTGGATTCGTTCTTTAAAAATATTTTCATCATCCTCGGTCTTAAATGATGATATTATTGAATATCTTTGGCACTGTAGTGCAAAGATGAATGATTTCTGAAGAATATCTTTGGCTGTAGTGCAATGAAGATGAGCAGTGTTTAAATGAACATGACCCGATCGATGAATATCTTTGGCCTTTAGTGCAAAGATGAGCAGTGTTGAGATGAACATGACCGATTGATGAATATCTTTGGCTGTAGTGCAAAGATGAATATTTGATTTGAGATGAATATTGATTGATGTTCTGAGGATAAAATATTGATGATGGATTTTATTAAATTCATAGATTATAGTAGATTTCATTCTCTACGTAACTCTTCTATGAATTATTATTTCAGCTGCGAATATTGATCCGAAACTTGTTGTCTATTGTATTCTATCGATTTTTCCTGTTGGAGACTAACGATAATTTGTTGTATATTATCTTAGTCATAGTATTATTTTCTTGGGCTAGTTGAGCTCACCCTTTTCCTTGTTGTTCCATTTTTCTTCTCGGGAGGCGAGAATGTAGCGAGTACTAGTTGGGGGGTATGGAATGAAGGTTTTAGAAAGGATTGTTTAGTAGTCCTCACCATTTTGTAAAATAATGTATCAATAAATGTGATGGGATTTATTTGAGTATAGATATTGTCTAGAAGATAATATTTGTATTTAAACTCACAGCTTTTCTTGTTGTAATAATAAAGTTGTAGTTGTTTACGTACCATGTATTTGGCGACTCGAATGGGTGTGGTGTATACCTATTTTGGGGCGCCACGGTTGGTATCGAGCTTAGGATATGATCTCTGGCGGAGATCGGGGAATAGAACTAGGAGGGAGAGATGAGTAAATCCTTCGCTAGTGTGTCCTACCTAAAGCTTATTTGTTAGTTGGTCGATTATATAGGGATATTATGTGATATATTGATTTCTTAATTAACCCTTGTTTTATGGCGGTATTTGAGAATGTCATTTGAGAATATTAATGATGGAGTAAATGAGGACCAAGTGGAGATGCTGTCTTTACCAGCGAGGAGAGCGTCACAACGGTGGCAATGTTCCTCCTGTGAACAACACCTGCTGAGCACGAGATGATGAGCGAGGGGATGTTTAGAAGTTTTTTGCAGTTCATGCAAAATCAAACGAGGAGACTCGTGTTCAAAATCTGAGGAGGAAATGATAGCAATTCACGGGTTGTCACACGGCCAAGCGATTCAAAAGTTGGGACCACGAATTTAAGGGAAAGCTAGATCCGATCATGGCGGAAACATGGGTCAAACAAATTACCAAGATATTCGATGTCTTGGGATGCGGAGAACAGAAGGTTCCATTCGCCACCTTTATGTTAAAGTGGCGAGGCGAGACTCTGGTGGGGGAGATGCGTAGGCGTACCCATCCGGTACTTTTCGGCATGTCTTGGGAGACGCGTTTGAGAGACTATTTAATAACAAATACTTTCACGAAAGTGTTCGTCGTATATGAAGGAAGTGGAGTTCATCAGATTAAGCAAAAAAACATGGCGATGTTTCAAAGATGCGAGGCAAAGTTTGCGAGTTATCGGTTTGCACCTCATTTGGTGGAGAATGAGGAACGATGACGCGGATGTTTCTTAGAGGTTTGAAACCGGCATCGTCGGTATCTCATTTCTCATAAACTTTCTCTTTATTAGGATGTTATAAGTGAGGCTCAATTATTAGAAGCGAGATAACGATACGGTGTTGAGGACCATAACCGAGGATCGTACAGAGATAGCGATCAGCAGAATAATGATAACTGCGGAGAAAAGAAACAGACGGACGAAATGGTTACCACTCTGGTGGTAATCATGGTCGTGAAAAACGAAGAAGCGAGTCGGGAGGAGATTTTAAAAAGAGGAGATTTAACAAAGACTATGTGAAGGCAGCAGTCTTTAAAGAATCGGTTCTAAGGGAGGAGAACGACCCACCGGTCATATGCTACAAATGCGGAAAAGAGGGACATATCGGTCAAAGCGCCCACAACAGATTCAAGGTATGCTATAGTTGTAGAAAGGAAGGACATATCGCTTCGAGATTATGCAGTGAGCGAAACCTAGTTCAATGAGGACGGTGACTCAAAAGATCGTCCCGAGAAAAGTCAAAGTCAGCGATTAGGAAGAAGCGTTTGTTGTGGTGGTCATAATCGAGGAACCCAAGCGAGGTGATCACGGGTAAGCTATTTATAAATTCTTGCGAAGTTTATACCTTACTTGATCTGGGTGCTTTACCCATTCATTTATCTCTCTGCGTATGTGCTCAACGTTTAAACTTGACTCGGAGAAATTAGACTTTGACCTATCTGTGGAAACTCCGTTAGGAGAAACTTTCATCACATCCTTTGTTTATAAATCTTGTTTGATTCAAGTTGGCACCATCACCTTTTACATTGACCTTAATCTCTTTAAAGATACTTGCTTTTGATGTGATTTTAGGGATTGATTGGTTAACTACTCATCATGCCAAAATTGATTGTTTTCGTAAGGTTGTTAGTTTTCATATTCTAACCAACTTTTGTTATGCAATTCAAGCAACTAAACCATTAAAATCAATCACTATCATATCTAATCATAAAGCTATTCGTTTATTGAAAAAGCGGATGTCAAGCTTTCTTAGCCCATGTTATGGATTTGAATAAAGACACGTCAAATTTGAATAATATTCTGTTGTTATTGACTTTCTGACGTATTTCTAGAAGAACTTCCGATCTACCCCGAGCGTGAAGTTGAATTCTTTATTGATCTTGAACTGGTAAAGCCCATTTCTAAAACCCATATCGAATGGCTCTATTGAACTTGAGGAGTTAAAGGTCCAACTACGAGGAATTGTTGGACATTGGTTTCATTAAATCCCAAGTACATCTCCTTGGGGGTGCTCTGTTTTATTTGTAAAAAAGAAAAGGCGGAGTATGCGACTTTGTATTGACTATCGGGAATTGAACCATGTCACCATCAAGAATAGGTATCCTCTACCTCGTATTGATGACTTGTTTGACCCGTTTCAAAGGGCACAATTCTTTTCAAAAATCGATCTTCGATTACGGATATCATCATTTGAAGATTAGGCGAGGATATTCCAAAGGCGCCTTGAGAACTCGGTATGGGCATTATGAATTCTTAGTCATGTCTTTCGGACTAACTAATGCTCCTATGGCTTTCATGGATATGATGAACCGAGTATTCAAGGAATATTTGGATCGGTTTGTTGTTGTCTTTATTGATGACATCCTTATATATTCCAAAAGTCGTGAAGATCATGAGCACCATTTGAAATTTGGTACTCCAAAAAGGCTTCGTGAAAACCAACTATATGCCAAATTGAAGAAATGCGAGTTACGGCTTGAGGAAGTAGCCTTTCTTGGGCATGTGGTGTCAAAACATGGAGTATCTGTTGATCCGTGAAGATTGAAGCAATACAAAGTTGGGAGCAACCAAAGTCGGTGGATGAAATCACGTAGCTTTTGGGCTTATTTGGTTATTATCGGAGATTCGTGGAAGGTTTTCTCGAATCGCTACTCCATTAACTTCGGCTAACTTCGGAAGGATACAAAATTCGTTTGGAATGAAGAATGCGAGTAAAGTTTCCAAGAGCTTAAGAGGAGACTTATTTTTATTTTGTTTTAACAATACCATCTGGTTCGGATGGATTTGTTATCTCTGACGATGCTTGAGGCAAAGGGTTAGGATGTGTTCTCATGCAGCGTGGGAAAGTCATAGCTTATGCCTCATGACAACTTAAAGAGTATGATAGGAATTATCCTACTCATGATCTAGAGTTAGCGGCCCGATCGTTGCGCGCTTAAAGATATGGAGGCACTATCTATATGGGGAGAAAGTGGAGATATATTCGGACCATAAAAAAGCCTTAAATATTTCTTCACTCAAAAAGAACTCAACATGCTAAATGACGTTGGCTCGAGCTATTGAAAGACTACGACCACACTATTGATACCATCACGGTAAAAGCGAGCGTGGTGGTGGCGCATTAAGTAGAAGATCATATGCGAGGGAGCGAGTGCGATGATGTCAAATATCGCGTAGAGCCAACTTTAATAGAAAAAGTTAAGGTTGCTCAAAGCCCCAGGCCGGAGTCGATGCGTATGAAGAAGAAAGTACAAGAAGGAGCTATTAGGAAGCGAGAATTGATGAAGAAGGAATACTTGAGTCCACTCTAGACTTTGTGTTCTAACGACTACGATTTGAAGTACAAGATTATGATGGAGGCACACAATACACCATTTGTAATCCATCACGGAAGTACTAAAATGTATCGTGATCTTGACATACATTTTGGTGGAACAATATGAAGAGAGAGATTGCAAAGTTTATCTCGATGTGTTTAACTTGTCGGCGTGTAAAGGCGGAGCATCTAGTACCTAAGGGTCCGTTGCAACCACTTGAGATTAGGAATGGAAGTGGGAACACATTACCATGGATTTCGATTACGGGTCTTCCTACGGTTTCTCAAGGCATCAATCTATATTTGGGTTATTATTGATAGATTAACCAAATCTGCGCTCATTTCTTGCCGAATCTGGAGACTTATTCCCTTGAGCGTCTTGCTAGTATATGCGTAAATGAGATTGTGAGGTTGCATGGCATGCTGTATCCATAGTTTGGATCGTGACCCAAGATTCACTTCAAGATTTTGGGTTAGCTTGCAAAAAGCTATGAGCGCAGATTTGCGATTTAGTTGGCATACCATCCCCAAAGCGGACGGACAATCGAGAGAGGACTATTCAAACTCTTGAAGATTTATTAAGACTACGTGTGTCCTAGACTTCAAGGCGGTTGGGATAAGTATTTACCATTGGTGGAATTCTCCTACAACAACAGTTATCGAGCAAGTATAGGTGTGGCTCCATTGAAGCATTATATGGGCCGAAAATGTCGTTCTCGATATGTTGGGATGAGGTGGGTGAAGCAACATTGTTGGGACCCGAGAGTGAAATACGTATGACTACCGAAAAGATCCTAATAATTCGACAGCGTATACAAAGCGGCTCAAGATCGACAAAAGAGTTATGCGGATCTTCATCGAAAGGGCGTGGAATTTAATGTAGGGGATCATGTATTGTTGCGAGTTGCTCCGTGGAAGGGAGTTACAAGATTTGGGAAAGAGAAAGCTCAATCCACGATTTATTGGTCCATTTCAAATTCTTGACCGAGTAGGAAATGTAGCCTATAGACTTGCGTTACCTCAAAGTATGTCTCGTGTTCATAATGTGTTTCACATATCGTATCGCGTAAATATGTGAAAGACCCGAACCACGTTATTGAGTTAGAGCAGGACGAGATAGTAGAAGACTTAACGTATGAGGAGGTACCTATCAAGATCTTGGATAGGAAGGAGCATGTCCCTACAGCATGAAAGGTCATACCACAAGTTAAAGTTTTGTGGAGGAATCATCTTTATATAGAAATGACACAGGGAATTGAAAGCGGAAATGAAAGCGAGGTATCCTCATCTTTTGAAACACCAGTATCGTCACGTCAATTTCGAGGACGAAATTTCATAAGGAGGGAGGTTGTAAGACCGAAATTTTTTAAATAAAAAAAGGAATTTCCTTTATTTATTATTTTGAAATAGTAAGGGTTGATTTGATTAATGTGGATAGTTAAGGGTTAAATCATAAATATTTCAAAATAAGCAAGTGGTTATAAAATATTCATTTTGTCGGGAATATTCGTTTGGTCGTGGAATATTAAATGCTTGTCGGGGAATATTTATATGCAATGGCAGTAATGACCGTGTGTGGGCCCCATGTGTGAAAGCGATTGGATGAAGAAAACGCACAAATATAAGTTGGTTAAAAATAACGGCGTAGTTATTACCAATTAAGACCATTGGAATACCGGTGATTAAAATACGATGTCTGGCGTGGTTTTAAAGAAGCACTTGCGGTATTACGCGATATTGTTGAATAATTGATCCTTATGTAAGAAGGCACTACTCGATAATTTTCACGAGTGAATTCTTTATTCGATATTTTATTTTATTGATTCAATAATTCTTTGCGTTGATATTTTATATTATTGTTGTTGATAATTGTCATTGCACATTATCTCCATTATCGGATCAATAATTCATATTATTTGAATAATATTATTAGATAGCATTATTGGCAATGTCTAGAAAGTTACATCGAGGAGAGGTTTGGTCACCTAATTGCGGCGTCGATGAGGAGAAATCCTTATCGAAAAGCCCCTCTTTCTGGGAGCGGCTTTGGTTGTCATAATTGTGATTACGTAATATTATTTGTGAATAATTAATTATTGATTCATATGATAAAGAAATATTTATTTTATGAGGATATAAATGATGGATTTATTTATGTGGTTATAAATGAAGAAATTATTGTTGAGGTGTTTTATCGATATTTTATCAGTTGGAGGTATTAAAAATTAAATCGGGGTTTTGAGATATATTATGGGGTTATAATTTTTAATCCGATCGTTGGATTGTAGTAATTTTTGGGTATGTTATACATACATAAGTTGAGTATATGTCCACAAATTTTGAACCGTTAAAAATGCACGAATGATTTGTTATGAATTTTAAGAGGTGTCGATTAGGAAATTAGGGTTATAATTGATTTTGGTGGAAAATTCTAGAATTGAGTGGGCCCCACTTGTGGTTGTGAAAAAAATGTCTTTGAATTTTATTTCAAATGTGGTGGGTGGCAATAGTAGCAGGTAAAGCCATCGGTGCTTAAGTCAAGTCTACTTTGGTGGGCTAACATTTTCCTATAAATGAGAGGCTAAGTTAGAATTGAAAATCACACGAAACAAAGTTTCTCTCTTTTCTCTCTATATTATTGGCGTATTTTGTGAGTATTTAGATACTTTGAGAGTTCTTTGTTGAGAACAAGTTTCATTCAAACATCACTTCCAACCTTTCCTTAGAAATCTTGATTCTTTGAGGTAAGGGATGTTATTTTCTTCTCAAATGATATTATTTCTTGATATCATTATCTTTGAAATATTGGTTGGAACTTTTTATCAAATTTGGAACTTTTTCATATGGGGTTCTTATTCATGAGTTCTTATTCACGAGTTACTTATTAATGAGTTCTTATTCACGAGTTCTTATTCACAAGTACTATTCATGTAAGCGTGAAAATGTTTTGTGGAATTTCTATCTTTTGGTGTCGGAGATTCTTATTCACGATATCGGTGACTATTCACGATATCTGACACTATTCATGATCGGCACTATTCATAGAAAAATAAAATTTCTTCTTTTCGTCCAAAATATCTATACGGATACTAGCTTTGATTGTATCCATGTTTTGATCATTCTTGAATTTTACACCATTATGATTATTTTTGAGGTATTGTTGGACATGGATAAAACAAAGTACGAATCCTTAATCCTTAATCCTTATCATTTTGTTTCCTTTGGATTCGTTCTTTAAAAATATTTTCATCATCCTCGGTCTTAAATGATGATATTATTGAATATCTTTGGCACTGTAGTGCAAAGATGAATGATTCTGAAGAATATCTTTGGCCTGTAGTGCAAAGATGAGCAGGTGTTTAAATGAACATGACCGACTGATGAATATCTTTGGCCTTTAGTGCAAAGATGAACAGGTGTTGAGATGAACATGACCGATTGATGAATATCTTTGGCCTGTAGTGCAAAGATGAATATTTGATTTGAGATGAATATTGATTGATGTTACAGGGATAAAATATTGATGATGAATTTGTTAAATTCATAGATTATAGTAGATTTCATTCTCTACGTAACTCTTCTATGAATTATTATTTCCGCTGCGAATATTGATCTGAAACTTGTTGTCTATTGTATTCTATCAGATTTTTCCCTGTTGGAGACTAACGATAATTTGTTGTATATTATCTTAGTCATAGTATTTTTTTACTGGGCTAGTTGAGCTCACCCTTTTCCTTGTTGTTCCATTTTTCTTCTCAGGAGGCGAGAATGTAGCGAGTACTAGTCGGGGTATGGAATGAAGGTTTTAGAAAGGATTGTTTAGTAGTCCTCACCATTTTTGTAAAATAATGTATCAATAAATGTGATGGGGATTTATTTGAGTATAGATATTGTCTAGAAGATAATATTTGTATTTAAACTCACAGTTTTACTGTTGTAATAATAAAGTTGTAGTTGTTTCTGTACCATGTATTTGGCGACTCAGAATGGGTGTGGTGTATACCTATTTTGGGGGCGTCACGATTAGCCGATCGCTAGGAGGCTTATCCTATTGTAGAATAAATATTATTTATTTAAATAAATTAATTGTTTAATTTATTTATTTAAATAAGATTAGAATTGTTCTAATTGATTTATTCACAATAGGTTTAATATGGAGAACCTAAAGGGTCACACCATAAAAGGAAGAATAATTATTTAAGAAGTTAATGGCATAATCGTAATAATATGTTAAGTATATTTAATTTAATCTATGGTGATAGAATAAATTAAATAGCTTAATATTTATTATTTAATATTTTAGAAATATTAAATATAAATTAATAAGAGAGTCTTATTAATATTATTACAATTATTATTATTTTAATTTCTAAAAGAGTTTAGGAATTAATTTAATATAAGTACTCTCATTTATTCCTAATAGGATTAGAAGGAAAATTAATTAAAGGAGTTTAATTAATTATCCCTAATAAGATTAGGGGAGCCCATTTAATTAAAGAGTTTAATTAAATAATACCTTATTTTAATAGGGTTACTTGATATCTTTATAAGAGAGTCTTATATCGGATATTAAGACGACGTTATATCTATTTTCAATGGTTGGGAGTACGCATTTCTTTTTCTATAGAGATAGAAAAACTAGGGTTTCACCAACCACCCATCTTCTTGAATCCTTCTTCTTCCTTGGTGGATCACCTCTAGAGGCCAAACACTTGGGTGGCTAACGTTTATCAAAGGAAGGAACCAAACCCGGTTGATTCAAGTTGAGCGCGAAAAGGATTGGAGGTGAACTTGTACGAGGAAGCTTCGGATCTTCAAGGGTATTTCTTTATTCATCTTTTTTCGTTTAATTAATAATTGTGCATAAAGGGTGATCGGGTATATGGTTTGTAAAAATTTTAAACTCGATTTTTACACGTTTCGCTTATTTATGCAATTTGATTGCGTTTCATGAATATTACAAACCTAATAACGGTGGCATCGAGCCAAACCTTTATGCTAATTATTAATTGTTTTATTTTGATATATATATTGATATGTGTTTAGAACAACTTAATTGGGCATAATTTATAATTGTTATTAAATTGTAAGACCGAAATTTTTTTAAATAAAAGGAATTTCCTTTATTTATTATTTTGAAATAGTAAGGGTTGATTTGATTAATGTGGATAGTTAAGGGTTAAATACATAAATATTTCAAAATAAGCAAGTGGTTATAAAATATTCATTTTTTGTGGGGAATATTCGTTTGGTCGTGGAATATTAAATCTTGTCGAGAATATTAAAATGCGAGTAGCGTATGACCATGTGTGGGCCCCATGTGAAGCGATTGGATGAAAGAAAGCGACAAATATAAGTTGGTTAAAAATAGCGGCGTAGTTATTACCATTAATTTGTTGGAATACCGATTGGTTTAAAATCGATGTCTGGCTGGCGTGGTTGCTTGCGATAGCTTTACGGTATTGCCGCAGTATTGTTGAATTATTGATCCTTACGTAAGAAGGCCTACTCGATAATTTTTCACGATGAATTCTTATTCGATATTTTATTTTATTGATTGATAATTCTTTGCGTTGATATTTTATATTATTGTTGTTCGATAATTGTCTTTGCATTATCTCCATTATCGGATCAATAATTCATATTATTTGAATAATATTATTAGATAGCATTATTGGCGATGTCTAGAAAGTTACATCGAGGAGAGGTTTGGTCACCTAATTGCGGCGCGATGAGGAGAAATCCTTATCGGAAGCCCCTCTTTCACAGGAGCGGCTGGTTGTCATAATTGTGATTACGTAATATTATTTGTGAATAATTAATTATTGATTCATATGATAAAGAAATATTTATTTTATGTGGATATAAATGATGGATTTATTTATGTGGTTATAAATGAAGAAATTATTGTTGAGGTGTTTTTATCGGTATTTTACCAGTTGGAGGTATTAAAAATTAAATCGGGGTTTTGAGATATATTGCGGGGTTATAATTTTTAATCAAATAGTTGGATTAATGGTAATTTTTGGGTATGTTATACATACATAAGTTGAGTATATGTCCACAAATTTTGAGCAGTTAAAAATGCACGAATGATTTGTTATGAATTTTAAGAGGTGTCGGATTGAAATTAGGTTTATAATTGATTTTGGTGGAAAATTCTAGAATTGAGTGGGCCCCACTTGTGGTTGGTGAAGAAATGTGCTGAATTTTATTTCAAATGTGGTGGGTGGCAATAGTAGCGAGTAAAAAGCCATCGGTGCTTGGTCAAGTCTGCCTTGGCGGGCTAACATTTTTCTATAAATAGAA
Organism: Panax quinquefolius; assembly: GCA_020205615.1. Lineage (NCBI taxonomy): Eukaryota > Viridiplantae > Streptophyta > Magnoliopsida > Apiales > Araliaceae > Panax > Panax quinquefolius. Next base: position 7,940,541 of record CM035163.1, on the reverse strand, counting down.
ATTTAAGTTAGAATTGAAAATCACACGAAACAAAGTTTTCTCTCTTTCTCTCTATATTATTGGCGTATTTTGTGAGTATTTAGATACTTTGAGAGTTCTTTATTTAGAGTACAAGTTTCATTCGACATCACTTGAGCCTTTCCTTAGAAATCTTGATTCTTTGAGGTAAGGGATATTATTTTTTTTTCGTAATGATATTATTTCTTGATATCATTATCTTTGAAATATTGATCTGAAGTTTTTATCAAATTTGGAACTTTTTCATGTCGGGTTACTATTCATGAGTTTCTTATTCACGAGTTCTTATTCATGAGTTCTTATTCACGATTCTTATTCACGAGTCTTATTAAGTAGGCGTGAAGATGTTTTTGTGGAATTTCTATCTTTTGGTGTGGGATTTCTTCTATTCACGTTATGTATATCACGGCACTTATTCACGTATCTGGCACTATTCACGTATCTGACCTTTATTCATCGAAAAATAAAATTTCTTCTTTTAAGTCCAAAAATATCTATTACGGATACTAGCTTTGATTGTATCCGTGTTTTGATCATTCTTGAATTTTACACCACTATGATTATTTTTGAGGTATTGTTGGACATGGATAAAACAAAGTCTGAATCCTTAATCCTTAATCCTTGTCATTTTGTTTCCTTTGGATTCGTTTCTTAAAAAATATTTTCATCATCCTCGGTCTTAAATGATGATATTATTGAATATCTTTTTGCAAAGATGAATGTAGTGCAAAGATGAATGATTTTGAAGAATATCTTTGGCTGTAGTGCAAAGATGAGCAGTGTTTAAATGAACATGACCGGTGATGAATATCTTTGGCACGTAGTGTGCAAAGATGAGCAGTGTTTAGAGATGAACATGACAGATGATGAATATCTTTGGCTTTGTAGTGCAAAGATGAATATTTGATTTGAGATGAATATTGATTGATGTTCTGAGGGATAAAATATTGATGATGAACTTTTAAATTCATAGATTATAGTAGATTTCATTCTCTCTACGTAACTCTTACATGAATTATTATTTCATTGCGAATATTGATTGAAAACTTGTTGTCTATTGTATTACATTAAATTTTTCCTGTTGAAGACTAACGATAATTTGTTGTATATTATCTTAGTCGTAATATTCTTTCTTGAGCTAGTTGAGCTCACCCTTTTCCTTTTGTTCCATTCTTCTCGGGAGGAGGCGAGAATATAGCGAGTGCAGTCGGGGTATGGAATGAAGGTTTTAGAAAGGATTGTTTAGTAGTCCTCACCATTTTTGTAAAATAATGTATCGATAAATGTGATGAGGATTTATGTGAGTATAAATATTGTCAGAAGATAATATTTGTATTTAAACTCAGTTTTTTGTTGTAATAATAAAGTTGTAGTTGTTTACGTACCATGTATTGTGACTCGAGAATGGGTGATGTATACTATTTTGGGGGCGTCGCGGTTGGTATCGAGCTTAGGGATATGATCTCTGGCGGAGATCGGGGAATAGAACTAGGAGGGAGGCGAGTAAATCCTTCGCTAGTGTGTCTACTAAGCTTATTTGTTAGTTGGTCGATATATAGGGATATTATGTGATATATTGATTTCCTTAATTAACCCTTGTTTTATGGCGGTATTTGAGAATGTCGTGAGAATATTAACGAGTGGAGTAAATGAGGCCAGTGGAGATGCTGTCTTTACCAGCGAGGAGAGCGTCTGACAGTGGCAATGTTCCTCCTGTGAACAACACCATTGGAAGCGAGATGATGAGCGAGGGGATGTTTAGAAGCTTTTTTTGCGGTTCATGCAAAATCAGACGAGGAGACTTCGTGTTCAAAATCTGAGGAGAAATGATAGCAATTCACGGGTTGTCACGACCCAAGCAGTTCAAAAGTTGGGACCACGAATTTAAGGAAAGCGAGATCCGATCATGGCGGAAACATGGGTCAAACAAATTACCAAGATATTCGATGTCTTGGGATGCGGAGAACGAAGGTTCCATTCGCCACCTTTATGTTTAGTGGCGCGGACTCTTGGTGGGATGCGTGAAGCGTACCCATCCGGCGCTTTTCGGCATGTCTTGGGAGGCGTTTGAGAGACTATTTAATGACAAATACTTTCACGAAAGTGTTACGTCGTATGAAGGAAGTGGAGTTCATCGATTAGAGCAAAACAACATGGCGGTGTCTCGATGCGAGGCAAAGTTTGCGAGTTATCGGTTTGCACCTCATTTGGTGGAGAATGAGGAGCGCATATATGGCGGATGTTTCTTAGAGGTTTGAAACCCGGCGTCGTCGGTATCTCATTTCTCATAAACTTTCTCTTTATTCGGATGTTGTAAGCAGAGGGCTCAATTATTAGGCGAGATACGAGTACGGTCGTTGAGGACCATAACCGAGGATCGTACCGAGATGGCGATCAGCAGAATAATGATAACTGCGGAGAAAAAGCAGGGACGACGAAATGGTAACCACTCTGGTGGTAATCATGGTCGTGAAAAGAAGAAGCGAGTCGGGAGGAGATTTTAAAAGGAGATTTAACAACGACTATGTGAAGGCGGCAGTCTTGGCGTGTGGCTGGTTCTAAGGGAGGAAGCGACCACCGGTCGTATCTCTACAAATGCGGAAAAGAGGACATATCGATCAAGCGCCCACAACAGATTCAAGGTATGCTATAGTTGTGGAAAGGAAGGACATATCGCTTTCGAGATTATGCAGTAGCGAAACCTAGTTCAGTGAGGGACGGTGACTCGAAAAGATATCCCGAGAAAAGTCAAAGTCAGCGATTAGGGAAGGCGTTTGTTGTGGTGGTCAGTCGTATCACGAGGAACAAGCGAGGTGATCACGGGTAAGCTATTTATAAATTCTTGCGAAGTTTATACCTTACTTGATCTGGGGTGCTACCCATTCATTTTATCTCTCTGCATGTGCTCAGCGTTTAAACTTGACTCGGAGAAATTAGACTTTGATCTATCTGTGGAAACTCCGTTAGGAGAAACTTTCATCACATCCTTTGTTTATAAATCTTGTTTGATTCAAGTTGGCACCATTACCTTACACATTACCTTATCTCTTTAAAGATACTTGCTTTTGATGTGATTTTAGGGATTGATTGGTTAACTACTCATCATGCCAAAATTGATTGTTTTTCGTAAGGTTGTTAGTTTTCATATTCTAACTTGACACACTTTGTTATGCAATTCAACAACTAAACCATTAAAATCAATCATTTATCATATCTAATCATAAAGCTATTCGTTTATTGAAAAAGCGGATGTCAAGCTTTCTTAGCCCATGTTATGGATTTGAATAAAGACACGTCAAATTTGAATAATATTCTGTTGTTATTGACTTTCTGGCGTATTTCTGAAGAACTTCGGTCTACCCCGAGCGTGAAGTTGAATTCTTTATTGATCTTGAACACTGTACAAAGCCCATTTCTAAAACCCCATATCGAATGGCTCTATTGAACTTGGGAGTTAAAGGTCAACTACGAGGAATTGTTGGACATCGGTTTCATTCGTCTAGTACATCTCCTTGGGGTGCTCTGTTTTATTTGTAAAAAAAAAGGCGGGAGTATGCGACTTTGTATTGACTATCGGGAATTGAACCATGTCACCATCGAGAATAGGTATCCTCTACCTCGTATTGATGACTTGTTTGACCGATTCTGAGGGCGCAATTCTTTTCAAAAATCGATCTTAGATTACGGATATCATCGGTGAAAATTAGGCGAGGATATTCAAAGAGCGCCTTGAGAACTTCGGTATGGGCATTATGAATTCTTAGTCATGTCTTTCGGACTAACTAATGCTCCTGCTGACTTTCATGGATATGATGAACCAAGTATTCAAGGAATATTTGGATCGATTCGTTGTTGTCTTTATTGATGACATCCTTATATATTCAAAAGTCGTGAAGATCATGAGCACCATTTGAAATTTGGTACTCCAAAGGCTTCGTGAAAACCAACTATATGCCAAATTGAAGAAATGCGAGTTACGGCTTGAGGAAGTAGCATTTCTTGGGCATCAGTGTCAAAACATGGAGTATCTGTTGATCCGTGAAGATTGAAGCAATCTGAAGTTAGAGCAGCAAAGTCGGTTGGTTGAAATCGTAGCTTTTTGGGCTTAAATTTGGTTATTATCGGAGATTCGTGGAAGGGTTTTCTCGAATCGCTACTCCATTAACTTCGGCTAACTTCGGAAGGATACAAAATTCGTTTGGAAGCGAAGAATGCGAGAAAAGTTTCCAAGAGCTTAGAGGAGACTTATTTATTTTGTTCTAACAATACCATCTGGTTCGGATGGATTTGTTATCTCTGATGATGCTTGACGCAAAGGGTTAGGATGTGTTCTCATGCAGCGTGGGAAAGTCATAGCCTATGCCTCATGACAACTTAAAGAGTATGAGAGGAATTATCCTACTCATGATCTAGAGTTAGCGGCCCGATCGTTTTCGTATTAAAGATATGGAGGCCTTATCTATATGGGGAGAAAGTGGAGATATATTCGGATCATAAAAAGCCTTAAATATTTCTTCACTCAAAAAAGAACTCAACATCTTGGCGTGACGTTGGCTCGAGCTATTGAAGACTACGACCACACTATTGATACCATCACGGTAAAAGCGAGCGTGGTGGTGGCGGCGGCGTTGAGTAGAAGATCATATGCGATGGGAGCGAGTGCGATGATGTCGAGTATCTGATGGCGTAGAGCCGACTTTAATAGAAAAAGTTAAGGTTGCTCGAGCCCCGCAGGCCGGAATCGATCGTATGAAGAAGAAAGTACAAGAAGGAGCTATTAGGGCGAGAATTGATGAAGAAGGAATACTTGAGTCCACTCTAGACTTTGTGTTCTAACGACTACGATTTGAAGTACAAGATTATGATGGAGGCACCTGATACACCATTTGCAATCCATCACGGAAGTACTAAAATGTATCGTGATCTTGACATACATTTTGGTGGAATAATATGAAGAGAGAGATTGCAAAGTTTATCTCGATGTGTTTAACTTGCCAGCGTGTAAAGGCGGAGCATCTAGTACCTAAGGGTCCGTTGCAACCACTTGAGATTAGGAATGGAAGTGGGAACACATTACCATGGATTTCGATTTACGGGTCTTCCCTACGGTTTCTCAAGGCATCAATCTTTATTTGGGTTATTGTTGATAGATTAACCAAATACGCTCATTTCTTTGCCGTCACGGAGACTTATTCACTTGAGCGTCTTGCTAGTATATGCGTAAATGAGATTGTGAGGTTGCATGGCATACTGTATCCATAGTTTGGATCGTGACCCAAGATTCACTTCAAGATTTTGGGTTAGCTTGCAAAAAGCTATGAGCGCAGTTTGCGATTTAGTTGGCATACCATCCCCAAAACAGACGGACAATCGAGAGGACTATTCAAACTCTTGAAGATTTATTAAGACTACGTGTCCTAGACTTCAAGGCGGTTAGGATAAGTATTTACCATTGGTGGAATTCTCCTACAACAACAGTTATCGAGCAAGTATAGGTGTGGCTCCATTGAAGCATTATATGGGCCGAAAATGTCGTTTCTCGATATGTTGGGATGAGGTGGGTGAAGCAACATTGTTGGGACCCGAGTTAAATACGTATGACTCTAGAAAAGATCCAAATGATTCGACAAGCGTATAAAGCGGCTCAAGATCGACAAAAGAGTTATGCGGATCTTCATCGAAAGGGCGTGGAATTTAATGTAGGGGATCATGTATTGTTGCGAGTTGCTCCGTGGAAGGAGTTACAAGATTTGGGAAGAGAGGAAAGCTCGATCCACGATTTATTGGTCCATTTCAAATTCTTGGACCGAGTAGGAAATGTAGCCTATAGACTTGCGTTACCTCAAAGTATGTCTCGTGTTCATAATGTGTTTCACATATCATGTGCCCGTAAATATGTGAAAAGACCGAACCACGTTATTGAGTTAGAAGCAGGACGAGATAGTAGAAGACTTAACGTATGAGGAGGTACTATCAAGATCTTGGATAGGAAGGAGCATGTCCCTCTGTATGAAAAGGTCATACCACAAGTTAAAGTTTTGTGGAGGAATCATCTTTATAGAGGAAATGACACGGGAATTGGAAGCGGAAATGAAAGCGAGGTATCCTCACCTTTTGAAACACACGAGTCGTCGTCGATTTAGAGGACGAAATTTCATAAGGAGGGGAGGTTGTAAGACCGAAATTTTTTAAATAAAAGGAATTTCCTTTATTTATTATTTTGAAATAGTAAGGGTTGATTTGATTAATGTGGATAGTTAAGGGTTAATCATAAATATTTCAAAATAAGCAAGTGGTTATAAAATATTCATTTTTGTCGGGGAATATTCGTTTGGTCGTGGAATATTAAATCTTGTCGGGGAATATTAAATGCTGACCAGTATGACCATGTGTGGGGCCCCATGCTTGGAAGCGATTGGATGAAGAAAGCGACAAATATAAGTTGGTTAAAAATAACTGGCGTAGTTATTATTCTGAATTAAAATTTGTTGGAATACCGGTGGTTAAAAAATCTGATGTCTGGCGTGGTTACGCGATAGCACGCGCGGTATTGCCGCAGTATTGTTGAATTATTGATCCTTACGTGAGAAGGCACTACTCGATAATTTTCACGGTAATTCTTTATTCGATATTTTATTTTATTGATTGATAATTCTTTGCGTTGATATTTTATATTATTGTTGTTCAATAATTGTCACACGCGCATTATCTCCATTATCGGATCAATAATTCATATTATTTAAATAATATTATTAGATAGCATTATTGGCAATGTCTAGAAAGTTACATCGAGGAGAGGTTTGGTCACCTAATGCGGCGCCCGATGATAAGGAGAAATCCTTATCGAAAGCCCCTCTTTTCAGGAGCGGCACTGGTTGTCATAATTGTGATTACGTAATATTATTTGTGAATAATTAATTATTGATTCATATGATAAAGAAATATTTATTTTATGTGGATATAAATGATGGATTTATTTATGTGGTTATAAATGAAGAAATTATTGTTGAGGTGTTTTATCGGTATTTTGCAGTTGGAGGTATTAAAAATTAAATCGGGGTTTTGAGATATATTGCATGGGGTTATAATTTTTAATCAAATAGTTGGATTATGGTAATTTTTGGGTATGTTATACATACATAAGTTGAGTATATGTCCACAAATTTTGAGCAGTTAAAAATGCGAATGATTTGTTATGAATTTTAAGAGGTGTCGGATTAGGAAATTAGGGTTTATAATTGATTTTGGTGGAAAATTCTAGAATTGAGTGGGCCCCACTTGTGGTTGGTGAAGAAATGTGCTGAATTTTATTTCAAATGTGGTGGGTGGCAATAGTAGCGAGTAAAGCCATCGGTGCGGTCAAATGCGCTTGTTGGGCTAACATTTTCTATAAATAGAGGCTAAGTTAGAATTGAAAATCACACGAAACAAAGTTTTCTCTCTTTCTCTCTCTATATTATTGGCGTATTTTGTGAGTATTTAGATACTTTGAGAGTTCTTTGTTTAGTACAAGTTTCATTCAACATCACTTGAGCCTTTCCTTAGGAAATCTTGATTCTTTGAGGTAAGGGATATTATTTTTTTTTTCGTAATGATATTATTTCTTGATATCATTATCTTTGAAATATTGATCTGAAGTTTTTATCAAATTTGGAACTTTTTCATGTCGGGGTTACTATTCATGAGTTCTTATTCACGAGTTCTTATTCATGAGTTCTTATTCACGAGTTCTTATTCACGAGTTCTTATTCATGAAGCGTGAAAATGTTTTGTGGAATTTCTATCTTTTTTTGTGGAATTTCTATATTTTGTATCTCGAGTTCTTATTCGCATATCTGGCACTATTCACGATATCTGACCTATTATTCGGCCTTATTCACGAAAAATAAAATTTCTTCTTTTAAGTCAAAATATCTATTTTGGATACTAGCTTTGATTGTATCCGTGTTTTGATCATTCTTGAATTTTACACCACTTATGATTATTTTTGAGGTATTGTTGGACATGGATAAAACAAAGTCTGAATCCTTAATCCTTAATCCTTGTCATTTTGTTTCTTTGGATTCGTTCTTTAAAAATATTTTTCATCATCCTCGGTCTTAAATGATGATATTATTGAATATCTTTGGCTGTAGTGCAAAGATGAATGATTCTGAAGAATATCTTTGGCTGTAGTGCAAAGATGAGCAGTGTTTAAATGAACATGATTAGGTGATGAATATCTTTGGCACTGTAGTGCAAAGATGAGCAGTGTTGAGATGAACATGACCGATTGATGAATATCTTTGGCTGTAGTGCAAAGATGAATATTTGATTTGAGATGAATATTGATTGATGTTACGAGGATAAAGATTTGATGATGAATTTGTTAAATTCATAGATTATAGTAGATTTCATTTCTCGTAACTCTTCTATGAATTATTATTTCGCTGCGAATATTGATTGAAACTTGTTATCTATTGTATTCTATTAATTTTTCCTGTTGAAGACTAACGATAATTTGTTGTATATTATCTTAGTCGTAATATTCTTCTTGAGCTAGTTGAGCTCACCCTTTTCCTTTTGTTCCATTCTTCTCGGGGAGGCGAGAATATAGCGAGTGCGAGTGGGGTATGGAATGAAGGTTTTAGAAAAGGATTGTTTAGTAGTCCTCACCATTTTTGTAAAATAATGTATCGATAAATGTGATGAGGATTTATGTGAGTATAAATATTATACAGAAGATAATATTTGTATTTAAACTCACAGATTTCTTGTTGTAATAATAAAGTTGTAGTTGTTTACGTACCGTGTATTGACAATTTCGAGAATGGGTGATGTATACCTATTTTGGGGGCGTCTTATTTTAATCTTAAAATAAAAGTTTATTTTAATTTTAAAATTAGATTTCATGCTAACTAATTAGAGTTGGAATTTGATTCCATGATAACTAATTGGAGTTGAAATTGGATTCCATATTTCCTTAAATAAAGGAGTTTATTTAGATATGAAATAAGATTTCATATTATTCAAAATAAAAGAGTTTTTTTGTGAATAGGAAAGAGAGTCCTAATTTCCTTAAATAAAGGAGTTTATTTAGATATGAAATAAGATTTTATATTATTCAAAATAAAGGAGTTTATTTGTGAATAGAAAAGAAAAGAAAATTCATGTTTCCTTTAATAAAGAGTTTATTTTTTTTTTTTACATGGAATTGGATTCCATAATTAATTAAAATAAAGGAGTTTATTTTGATTAAAATAAAATAGTTTATTTTGATTTAAATTTGGATTAAAATAAAGGATTTTATTTTAATTCAAAATTAGATTTTATACTAACTAAAGTTGCCCATTAAATGATATCAATATATATATTAAATGTTTATTATTTATGAGATGAATGTTATTTATTGATGCATATGATGATGTGTATGATAATAAATGGGATTGATTATGGACTATTGACCAATGCGATTGGATTTTATTTTAGTTGGATGCATGAATGTATGTGTTTTATTAAATGGGGTCTCGCAGACTCGCCTTCTCTAATTTTTCTTAATGTAAATTCTATCTCTCTCCTATGTACTTCCCTCGATCACGATCAAGGTTTCTATTTATTTTAAATTGTTTTGTAATAGGAATAGTTAGAATTATTTTGAAGAATTGGAGATCAAGGACAAGAAGCATGAAGATCCAATTTGTAATGGAGCAGGGTTTAAATGTAATAGTTATATTTAAATATTATTTTCGCACCCTAGGTTTGACCTTTTGGTTCACTTGGTGGCTCTAGTGAACCAAACTAGAATAAAAGTCCATAATCAATCCGTAGTAAATATAGTATTCTATATGCATGCTTATACTATATATATTATATATTATGCAAACATGTTTCGCATGATTATTAATACGACGCGTATTTTATATATATATATATATATATATATATATATATAATAAGATACACGCTAAACAAGATGAGACAAATTAATAACAAACCCTCAATTTTTATATTAAGTCCTAAGCGCTCAAAGATATTTGGAATATCGAACGTCGCTTTCTAGCATGATAAAATTAATAGAGTATTAAATATTTAATATGAGTTTGTTGTGTCACCACAAGGCAAGTATTAAGTATTTAAGATGTTAATTTATCACATTTGATGCTTATAAAGAAAATTGAACAATATTATTTTGTTGTGTCACCACAAGGATGATATTTTTTTTTTTAATATATGGAGTGCTAGGTCTGGACTTAACTTGGATAATTTTGATTCTGGATGTGCCACCACTTGATCAAAATAATCTAAGAGGCAAAAGAAAAGGAGTCGATAGTTGATGTAATTGACAAAAGTTGTCTACCTATTTATTTATATATAGTTTGTTGTGTCACCACAAGGCTATATACATTTGAAATGGGATCCTTATTCTCACTAGCAAATCTTTAATTAGATTTTGCCGAACTATATAAGTGAGGGTAATATAGTTTGAAGAAAATAGTGGGAGATACCAATTTAAAACAAGACCTAATTTATTTTGGTAATTAATAAAAGAATGTATGTTAAAATGTTGTTAATTACAAATTCATTTACAGAATTTTACAATGTCTAAAATTACTATCACCGCAAAGCATATTAGATGCTAAATTAACCAAACCAAATTAAACGGACTGGTTAAGGAATTTGAGAATAGTTCTCATGGCTGAAAAGCTATCTTATGTCCTTAATACGCCTATCCCTGCAATGGTTGCAGACAATGCCTCTGAGGAAGACATTGCTACTTTTAGAAAGTGGCAAGATGATGCACAATTGGCTCAATGCATCATGCTCGATCTACGAAAGTAACGAGCTTCAACACAAGATGAAACTATGGATGATTCTACTATATTCCCGCACATCAAGTAGTTGATGGTGAGGAAAGTAGGATCGATAGATATCGAGATATCTAAGGAGCTCTTCCGATCTAGAACGGCCAATGACACTATAAGATGCATAAAAAGTTCTTAACATAATCAATTTGATTGATCAATTAGACAACTGGTTTTGTCATGGATGGATGGAGAGTTGAGCCAAGATTTGATCTTGCACTCACCCCGGACTCCTTTCATAATTATTGTGAATTTTTCATATGAACAAGCTAGATATATCACCGACCATTGATTTTCTTATCATGTTGAAAAATGTTGAGAGTCACTTTCCAACCAAGAAAGACCAAGAGTATTCTTGGTAGGGGCCAAAGGATCTTCCGAAAAGAAGAACGATTCAAAGAAGGTATAAATAGAAAGGCAAAACAAAGGATAATAAGAACAAAACCGACACGGATAAAGAAAGGAGCTTGCTTCCACCGCAATAAGCCCGACATCGGAAAGAAACTCGCGAGAAGCATCTTGCAAAGGTTAACCAAAGAAGTTTAGTGAAGTTTCTACATAAATACAAATTTGTTCATGATTTAAAATAATTTTTCTTTAAGTCAAGGTTCTACTTGGGTATTGGATACCGACTTTGGTTATCATAAATATAGATTTATGAAGGACCAAATGTAAGTAGAAAGTTAAACAAAGATAAGTAATCCTATGTGTGGAAAATGAAGCAAAGGTTGTTTGCATTAGCTATAGAAACTTATAGTTTAGCAATGCCTACGGGCAAATCTATTAAGTCAATAAGTTGTTATTGTATTCCAGATTCTTGTTAAAAATATTATTTCCATTTTATTGTTGGACAATGAAATCTTTGGTATTATAATTAAGAACAATTGTTGTTCTATTTATAATAATAATGTTTTGTATAGAATCGAATATTACTTAATAAATTTTGTATACTTGACTTACGTGAAAAATATATTTTACAAATTGAACAAACTAGTATAAGAAAAGGAGATGATCATTCAAAGAGTTGAATGTGTATTTATTGAAATACAAGTGTTAATTATTTGAAAGGTTCAAAGAATTCAAAAGTGAAACTAATTGACAAAGTATTAAGATTCTTTGATTAGATCAAGGAATAAATACTTGAGCAATAAGTTTCTAGATCATCTCAAATGGTTTTCTCATAATGGACGCCGCCTCGACACGTAATAATTGATTGATGTATCCGAAAGGAAAAATCGTACCTTGTTGACATGGTGCGGTCCATAATTATTTTACCGACATTCCAAGATCTCTTCAGGTCATGTCCTAGAAATGGTCATATCTACTAAAAGGTAACCTCAAAATCCGCCCCAAGACTCCATAAAAGTTATGGACATGGAGGATTCCTAATCTTAAGTATGTTAAGTTAAGGTGTTGTCCAACTTATGTGAAAAGATTTCGAAGGATAAACTTGGGACAAGATTTGACATGTACAGATTTGTGGGACATCCTAAAGTAAGTTTAGGTATATGTTCTATAATTCTACTTAGCAAAAGATGATTGTTTAAAACACGCTTTCTAAGATAAAGGTGTTTATCATTAAAAAGGGCTAGTGGGAGGATAATAGATCTTGAAGAGTTCAAGAACCACAAAATACTATAAGTCAAATAAGAGGAACCTATAGATAGACCTATTATACCACAACCTAATCAAAATCGAATAGTACCAAGATACCAAGGAGGTATGGATTCATCATAGATGATGATGATGAGGTACACATCATAGAAGATGATGATCCAGAAAGTTACATAATGATGAGGATGAGGAAAAAAGAGTTCTAGTGTGTAGAAAAAGGGACGAAGGGGAGCGCCGTGACATTCCTAATATTATATGTTGATATACTACGGATAAGGAAAGACATACCAATGCTACAATCAAGAATGATAAAGTTGTCTAAACATTCCTCCATGAATGGTTTGGGAAGAGTATCTTAATTGGGGATAAAATCTATATAGATAGATACAAGAGGATGCTCGACTTAACCCAAGGAACGTATATTCATTTGATGCTAAAGTCGTTTAGCATGGCAAACTCCAAGAGATGTTTCATGTTGATGAGCCATGAAGTGTATCTCTCTTAATAGTCCCCACAAACTCCTGAAAAGAGAGATCGCATGAGTGACAATCATGTATGTAATGAAATATACGAGACCTGATGTTGATCAGTCATATTCGGAGAAGTTCTTGTGAGACGTTGAAAAACATCTTAAAGTACTTAACCGGCACTAAGGATGTGATCAGATTTATGGTGGGTCTAAATTAAAACTAGAGGGCTTAACAGACTCAAGTTTTTCGCATGCACCAAGACGACAGAAAAATCCACTTTAAGGTAAAAGGGTTACCTTGAGCAAATTAGTGCGATGAATTGAATCGAAAGGTTCCAAAAAAGCAAAGAGTTCTTTGGTTTAGTGATAAAGACAAAGTATATAGCTATAAATGAAGTCGCAAGTTGATTGTTTGGATTAAAAGTTCATTATAGAACTAGAATAGTTCCTAAGTCTCATCTTGGATCTAAACATGTGTTGTGGCACTTTCATTTGATTATTAGAATCATTGAAAGATGGGAAATCACTATAGAGATAGTGGACTCTCATGAACAACATTACATATCCATTAACTAAAGCTTATCCAAGCCAGGATAATCGCCACTTTAGAGAAGAAGAGTATATGAGATACCATGACGATTGGCTTTTAGTGCAAGTGGGAGATTGAAAGAAAGTAGTATGCATAAAGCATATAAGCCAATCATTTGATGATAAAGCATATAATTTATTGTAACAATCTTATTCGTTTTATTAATAAAAAAGTATTAATTTATTAAAGGCTTTTAATTATCTACATGATGTGATCTTTTTTATAATATGTGATAAACGACCCCCAAAATAGGTATACATCACCCATTCCGAAAGTTGTCAATACATGGTACGTAAACAACTACAACTTTATTATTACAACAAGAAACTGTGAGTTTAAATACAAATATTATCTTCTGATAATATTTATACTCACATAAATCCTCATCACATTTATCGATACATTATTTTACAAAAATGGTGAGGACTACTAAACAATCCTTTTCTAAAACCTTCATTCCATACCCCGACTGCACTCGCTATATTCGCCTCCCGAGAAGAATGGAACAAAAGGAAAAGGGTGAGCTCAACTAGCTCAATAAAGAATATTACGACTAAGATAATATACAACAAATTATCGTTAGTCTTCAACAGGAAAAATTTAATAGAATACAATAGACAACAAATTTTCAATCAATATTCGCAATGAAATAATAATTCATTGTAAGAGTTACGTAGAGAATGAAATCTACTATCTAATCTATGAATTTAAAAGTTCATCGCAAAATTTTATCCCTCGTAACATCAATCAATATACATCTCGAATCAAACATTCATCTTTGCACTACATGTGCCAAAGATATTCATCACTGGTCATGTTCATCTCAACACTGCTCATCTGCACTACGTGCCAAAGATATTCATCACCTGGTCATGTTCATTAAACACTGCTCATCTTTGCACACCACAGCCAAAGATATTCTTCAGAAATCATTCATCTTGCACTACATGTGCCAAAGATATTCAATAATATCATCATTTAAGATCGAGGATGATGAAAAATATTTTAAAGAACTAATCCAAAGGAAACAAAATGACAAGGATTAAGGATTAAGGATTCAGACTTTGTTTTATCCATGTCCAACAATACCTCAAAAATAATCATAGTGGTGTAAAATTCAAGAATGATCAAAACATGGATACAATCAAAGCTAGTATCCAAAATAGATATTTTGGACTTAAAAGAAGAAATTTTATTTTCGATGAATAGTGTCAGATACGTGAATAAGTCAGATACGTGACCAAAAGATAGTGAATTCCAAATAAAAAAGAATCCGACACCAAAAGATAGAAATTAAAAACATCTTCACGAATAGTAGACTCGTGAATAAGAACTCATGAATAAGAACTCGTGAATAAGAACTCATGAATAGTAACTCGTGAATAGTAACTCATGAATAGTAACCCGATATGAAAAAGTTCCAAATTTGATAAAACTTCAGATCAATATTTCAAGATAATGATATCAAGAAATAATATCATTACGAAAAAAATAATATCCCTTACCTCAAAGAATCAAGATTTCTAAGGAAAGGCTCAAGTGATGCCGAATGAAACTTCAGATCGAATAAAGAAATCTCAAAGTATCTAAATACTCACAAAATACGCCAATAATATAGAGAGAGAAAGAGAGAAAACTTTGTTTCGTGTGATTTTCAATTCTAACTTAGCCTCTATTTATAGAAAATGTTAATTACCAAGGCATTTCGACTGCCAGCACCGATGGCTTTACTCGCTACTATTGCCACCCACCACATTTGAAATAAAATTCAGCACATTTCTTCACCAACCACAAGTGGGGCCCACTCAATTCTAGAATTTTCCACCAAAATCAATTATAAACCTAATTTTCGAATCCGACACCTCTTAAAATTCACAACAAATCATTCATGCATTTTAAATCGCTCAAAATTTGTGGACATATACTCAACTTATGTATGTATAACATACCCAAAATTACTACAATCCAACTATCGGATTAAAAATTATAACCCCGCAATATATCTCAAAACCCCGATTTAATTTTTAATACCTCCAACTGATAAAATATCGATAAAACACCTCAACAATAATTTCTTCATTTATAACCACATAAATAAATCCATCATTTATATCCACATAAAATAAATATTTCTTTATCATATGAATCAATAATTAATTATTCACAAATAATATTATGTAATCACAATTATGACAACCAGCCGCTCCTGTGAAAGAGGGGCTTTCCGATAAGGATTTCTCCTCATCGCGCCGCAATTAGTGACCAAACCTCTCCTCGATGTAACTTTCTAGACATTGCCAATAATGCTATCTAATAATATTATTTAAATAATATGAATTATTGATCCGATAATGGAGATAATGCGCAAAGGACAATTATTGAACAACAATAATATAAAATATCAACGCAAAGAATTATCGAATCAATAAAATAAAATATTGAACAAGAATTATCGTAAAAATTATCGAGTAAAGTGCCTTCTTCACGTAAGGATCAATAATTCAACAATATCGCGGCAATACCGTCTGGCTACATCGTGGCAACCACGCCAGACATCAGATTTTAACCAACGGGTATTCCAACAGCCTTAACTCAGAATAACTACGCCGTGTTATTTTTAACCAACTTATATTTGTCGCTTTCTTCATCCAATCGCTCAAGCTATGGGCCCACACACGGTCGCTACCGTCGCATTTAATATTCCCGACAAAGCATTTAATATTCCACCACCAAACTAATATTCCCCACAAAAATGAATATTTTATAACCACTGCTTATTTTGAAATATTTATGATTTAACCCTTAACTATCCACATTAATCAAATCAACCCTTACTATTTCAAAATAATAAATAAAGGAAATTCTTTTTATTTAAAAAATTTTTGGTCTTACAACCTCCCTCCTTATGAAATTTCGCCCTCTAAATCGACGACGCACTCGTGTGTTTCAAAAGATGAGGATACCTCGCTTTCATTTCCGCTTCCAATTCCCTGTGTCATTTCCTCTATAAAGCATGATTCCTCCACAAAACTTTAACTTGTGGTATAACTTTTCAAGGTAGGACATGCTCCTTCCTATCCAAAATCTTGACAGTACCTCCTCACACGTTAAGTCTTCTGGCTATCTCGTCCTGTTCTAACTCTATAACGTGGTTCGGTCTTTCACATATTTATTTAAGTATGTATATGTGAAAACATTATGAACACGAGACATACTTGAGGTAACGCAAGTCTATAGGCTACATTTCCTACTCTTGGCCAAGAATTTGAAATGGACCAATAAATCGTGGATCGAGCTTTTCTCTCTTCCCAAATCTTGTAACTCCTTCCATGGAGCAACTCGCAACAATACATGATCCCCTACATTAAATTCCACGCCCTTTCGATGAAGATCCGTGATAACTTTTGTCGATCTTGAGCCGTTTGTATACGCTGTCGAATCATTTGGATCTTTTCAGAGTCATACGCATTTAACTCGGGTCCCAACAATGTTGCTTTCACCCACCTCATCCCAACATATCGAGAACCACATTTTCATTCATATAATGCTTCAATGGAGCCACACCTATACTTGCTCGATAACTCGTTGTTGTAGGAGAATTCCACCAATGGTAAATACTTATCCTAACCGCCTTGAAGTCAGGACACGTAGTCTTAATAAATCTTCAAGAGTTTGAATAGTCCTCTCTCGATTGTCCGTCTGCTTTGGGGATGGTATGTCAACTAAATCGCAAACTGCGCTCCATAGCTTTTTGCAAGCTAACCCAAAATCTTGAAGTGAATCTTGGGTCACGATCCAAACTATGGATACAGTGCATGCCATGCAACCTCACAATCTCATTTACGCATATACTAGCAAGACGCTCAAGGGAATAAGTCTCCGTGATTCCAAGCAAGAAATGAGCAGATTTGGTTAATCTATCAACAATAACCCAAATAAAGATTGATGCCTTCGAGAAACCGTAGGAAGACCCCAGAACTAAATCCATGGTAATGTGTTCCCACTTCCATTCCTAATCTCAAGTGGTTGCAACGACCCTTAGGTACTAGATGCTCCGCCTTTACACGCTGACAAGTTAAACACATCGAGATAAACTTTGCAATCTCTCTCTTCATATTATTCCACCAAAATGTATGTCAAGATCACGATACATTTTAGTACTTCCGTGATGGATTGCAAATGGTGTATTGTGTGCCTCCATCATAATCTCAGACTTCAAATCGTAGTCGTTAGAACACAAAGTCTAGAGTGGACTCAAGTATTCCTTCTTCATCAATTCTCGCCCTAATAGCTCCTCCTTCTTCATATTTCTTCTTCATAACGATTAACTTTATCGATTAAAGTCGATTAACCTTAATCATTTTTCTATTAAAGTACCTAGAGTTTTCATCTCCATCTCTATTATTTGTATATTATTGACATCATCGCAACATCTCTCGCAGATACGATCTTCTACTCAACGCGCCGCCTACCACGCTCGCTTTTACTTTTGTGATGGTATCAATAGTGTGGTCGTAGTCTTCAATAGCTCGAGCCAACGTCGCCGCCAAGATGTCGAAGTTCTTTTTGAGTGAAGAAATATTTAAGGCTTTTTATGATCCGAATATATCTCCACTTTCTCCCCATATAGATAAGGCTCCATATCTTTTTAACAAAAAACGATCGGGCCGCTAACTCTAGATCATGAGTAGGATAATTCCTCTCATACTCTTTTAAGTTGTCGCGAGGCATAAAGCTATGACTTTCCCACGCCTGCATGAGAACACATCCTAACCCTTTGCTCAAGCATCATCAGAGATAACAAATCCATCCGAACCAGATGGTATTGTAGAACAAAATAAATAAGTCTCCTCTTAAGCTCTTGGAAACTTTTCTCGATTCTTCGCTTCCAAACGAATTTTTGTATCCTTTCGAAGTTAATGAAGTTAATGGAGTAGCGATTCGAGAAAACCCTTCCACTAATCTCCGATAATAACCAGCCTAAGCCCAAAAGCTACGATTTCGGCCCACCGACTTCTATTGTTCTAACTTCAGATTGCTTCAATCTTCACGGATCAACAGATATCCATGTTTTGACACCACATGCCCAAGAAATGCTACTTCCTCGCCGTAACTCGTGATTTCTTCAATTTGGCATATAGTTGGTTTTCACGAAGCCTTTGGAGTACCAAATTTCAAATGGTGCTCATGATCTTCACGACTTTTGGAATATATAATGATGTCATCAATAAAGACAACAACGAATCGATCCAAATATTCCTTGAATACTTGGCTCATCATATCCATGAAAGCCGCAGGAGCATTAGTTAGTCCGAAAGACATGACTAAGAATTCATAATGCCCATACCGAAGTTTCAAGGCGCTTTGAATATCCTCGATTCTAATTTTCACCGATGATATCCGTAATCTAAGATCGATTTTTGAAAAGAATTGTGCCCTTGAATCGGGTCAAACAAGTCATCAATACGAGGTAGAGGATACCTATTTCGATGGTGACATGGTTCAATTCCCGATAGTCAATATAAAGTCGCATACTCCCGCCTTTTTTTTTTACAAATAAAACAGAGCACCCCAAGGAGATGTACTAGATTTAATGAAACCGATGTCCAACAATTCCTCGTAGTTGGACCTTTAACTCCTCAAGTTCAATAGAGCCATTCGATATGGGGTTTTAGAAATGGGCTTGTATCAGTTCAAGATCAATAAAGAATTCAACTTCACGCTCGGGGTGTAACCGGAAGTTCTTCAGAAATACGCCAGAAAGTCAATAACAACGTGAATATTATTCAAATTCGACGTGTCTTTATTCAAATCCATAACATGGGCTAAGAAAGCTTCGACATCCGCTTTTCAATAAACGTAATAGCTTTATGATTAGATATGATAGTGATTGATTTTAATGGTTTAGTTGTTTGAATTGCATAACAAAGTCAAGTTAGAATATGAAAACTAACAACCTTATTTAAAACAATCAATTTTGGTACGATGAGTAGTTAACCAATCAATCCCTAAAATCACATCAAAAGCAAGTATCTTTAAAGAGATAAGGTCAATGTGTAAGGTGATGGTGCCAACTTGAATCAAACAAGATTTATAAAATGTGGATGTGATGAAAGTTTCTCCTAACTGAGTTTCCACAGATAGTCAAAGTCTAATTTCTCCGAGTCAAGTTTAAACGCTGAGCACATGCAGCAGAGAGATAAATGAATGGGTAAGACCCAGATCAAGTAAGGTATAAACTTCGCAAGAATTTATAAATAGCTTACCCGTGATCACCTCGCTTTGGGTTCCTCGATTATGACCACGGCCACAACAAACGCTTCTTCCCTAATCGCTGACTTTGACTTTTTTCGGGATGTCTTTTGAGTCACCGTCCCCTCAATGAACTAGGTTTCGCCATCTGCATAATCTCGAAGCGATATGTCCTTCCTTTCCACAACTATAGCATACCTTGAATCTGTCAGGCGCTTTGACCGATATGTCCTCTTTTCCGTGATTTGTAGAAGATACGACCGGTGGTCGTTTCTCTCCCTTAGAACTGGGCTGTCACAAAGACCGCTGCCTTCACATAGTCGTTGTTAAATCTCCTCTTTAAAATCTCCTCCTAACTCGCTTCTTCGCTTTTCACGACCATGATTACCACCCGAGTGGTTACCATTTCGTTCATCTCGCTTTTCTCCGCAGTTATCATTATTCGCTGATCGCTATCTCTCGCACGATCCTCAAGCATGGTCCTCGTTGACCGCATTTTCGTTATCTCGCCTAATAATCGAGCCCTGCTTACAACATCTCCGAATAAAGAGAAAGTTTACGAGAAATGAGATATCGACGACGCCGTTTCAAACCTCTAAGAAACATCCGCCATAACGCTCCTCATTCTCCACCAAATGAGGTGCAAACTCGATAACTCGCAAACTTTGCCTCGCATCGAGACACCGCCATGTTGTTTTGTTCCAATCTGATGAACTCCACTTCCTTCATACGATTTAACACTTTCGTGAAAGTATTTGTCATTAAATAGTCTCTCAAACGCTTCCCAAGATACGCCGAAAGTACCGGATGGGTACGCTTCACGCATCTCACCAAGAGTCCGCTTCGCCACGCGAACATAAAGGTGGCGAATGGAACCTTCGTTTCTCCGCGCATCCCAAGACATCGAATATCTTGGTAATTTGTTTCGACCCATGTTTCCGCGTATGATCGGATCCGCTTTCCTTAAATTTCGTGGTCCCAACTCTTCGAATCGCTGGGTCAGGACAACCCGTGAATTGCTATCATTTCTCCTCAGATTTTGAACACGAAGTCTCCTCGTCGATTTTGCATGAATCGCAAAAAGCTTCTAAACATCCCCTCGCTCATCATCTCGCCAGGTGGTGTTATTCACAGAGGAACATTGCCACTGTCAGACGTTCTCTCCTCGCTGGTAAAGACAGCATCTCCACGGCCTCATTTACTCCATCATAATATTCTCAACGACATTCTCAAACATCGCCATAAAACAAGGGTTAATTAAGGAAATCAATATATCACATAATATCCCTATATATCGACCAACTAACAAATAAGCTAGTAGACACACTAACAAGGATTTACTGCCTCCCTCCTAGTTCTATTCCCCGATCTCCGCCAGAGATCATATCCCTAAGCTCGATACCAACCGCGACGCCCCAAAATAGTATACATCACCCATTCCGAGTTGTCAATACATGGTATGTAAACAACTACAACTTTATTATTACAACAAGAAATCTGTGAGTTTAAATACAAATATTATCTTCTAGACAATATTTATACTCACATAAATCCTCATCACATTTATCGATACATTATTTTACAAAAATGGTGAGGACTACTAAACAATCCTTTTCTAAAACCTTCATTCCATACCCCGACTCAGACTCGCTATATTCTCGCCTCCCCGAGAAGAATGGAACAAAAGGAAAAGGGTGAGCTCAACTAGCTCAAGAAAGAATATTACGACTAAGATAATATACAACAAATTATCGTTAGTCTTCAACAGGAAAAATTTAATGTAATACAATAGACAACAAATTTCAAATCAATATTCGCAATGAAATAATAATTCATGTAAGAGTTACGTAGAGAATGAAAACTACTATCTTCTATCTATGAATTTAAAAGTTCATCATCAAAATTTTATCCCTCGTAATATCAATCAATATTCATCTCGAATCAAACATTCATCTTTGCACCACAGCCAAAGATATTCATCACGGGTCATGTTCATCTAAACACTGCTCATCTTTGCACTACAGCCAAAGATATTCATCACTACTGGTCATGTTCATTTAAACACTGCTCATCTTTGCACTACACAGCCAAAGATATTCTTCAGAAATCATTCATCTTTGCACTATGTGCCAAAGATATTCAATAATATCATCATTTAAGACCGAGGATGATGAAAAATATTTTTAAAGAAACTAATCCAAAGGAAACAAAATGACAAGGATTAAGGATTAAGGATTCAGATTTTTTTTTTATCCATGTCCAACAATACCTCAAAAATAATCATAGTGGTGTAAAATTCAAGAATGATCAAAACATGGATACAATCAAAGCTAGTATCCAAAATAGATATTTTGGACTTAAAAAGAAGAAATTTTATTTTTCGATGAATAAGGCCAGATACGTCAGATATGAATAAAGGCCGATACGTGAAAAAGATAGAATAAATCCCACAAAAAACATTTAAACGCCACTTAAAAACATCGTTCACGAACTCGTGAATAGAACTCATGAATAAGAACTCGTGAATAAGAACTCATGAATAAGAACTCGTGAATAAGAACTCATGAATAGTAACCCGACATGAAAAAGTTCCAAATTTGATAAAACTTCAGATCAACATTTCAAAGATAATGATATCAAGAAATAATATCATTACGAAAAAAATAATATCCCTTACCTCAAAGAATCAAGATTTCTAAGGAAAGGCTCAAGTGATGCCGAATGAAACTTCAGATTTAACAAAGAACTCTCAAAGTATCTAAATACTCACAAAATACGCCAATAATATAGAGAGAAAGAGAGAAAACTTTGTTTCGTGTGATTTTCAATTCTAACTTAAATTTCTATTTATAGAAAATGTTAGCCTACCAAGCAGACTCGACGACAACACCGATGGCTTTTACTCGCTACTATTGCCACCCACCACATTTGAAATAAAATTCAGCACATTTCTTCACCAACCACAAGTGGGGCCCACTCAATTCTAGAATTTTCCACCAAAATCAATTATAAACCTAATTTCTAATCCGACACCTCTTAAAATTCACAACAAATCATTCGCATTTTTAATCTGCTCAAAATTTGTGGACATATACTCAACTTATGTATGTATAACATACCCAAAAATTACCACAATCCAACTATTTGATTAAAAATTATAACCCCGCAATATATCTCAAAACCCCGATTTAATTTTTAATACCTCCAACTGTAAAATACCGATAAAACACCTCAACAATAATTTCTTCATTTATAACCACATAAATAAATCCATCATTTATATCCACATAAAATAAATATTTTTTTATCATATGAATCAATAATTAATTATTCACAAATAATATTACGTAATCACAATTATGACAAAAGCCGCTCCTGTGAAAGAGGGGCTTTCCGATAAGGATTTCTCCTCATCGGGCGCCGCAATTAGGTGACCAAACCTCTCCTCGATGTAACTTTCTAGACATTGCCAATAATGCTATCTAATAATATTATTTTAAATAATATGAATTATTGATCCGATAATGGAGATAATGCGGCAAAGTGACAATTATTGAACAACAATAATATAAAATATCAACGCAAAGAATTATCGAATCAATAAAATAAAATATCGAACAAGAATTCACCAGAAAATTATCGAGTAGTGCCTTTCACGTAAGGATCAATAATTCAACAACATGCAATACCGTGCGCATCAGGCAACCACGCCAGACATCAGATTTTAACCACCGGTATTCCAACAATTTTAATTCAGAATAACTACGCCGTTATTTTTAACCAACTTATATTTGTGTTTTTTCATCCAATCGCTTCATGGGCTCACATGGGCTCAGCATTAATATATGGACAAAGATTTAATATTCCCACCACATTTAATATTCCCGACAAAAATGAATATTTTATAACCACTTGCTTATTTTGAAATATTCCCCGATTTAACCCTTATGAATCCACATTAATCAAATCAACCCTGCTTATTTCAAAATAATAAATAAAGGAAATTCTTTTATTTAAAAAATCCACATTCTTCATAAACCCAAGTTTTTACAATTTCAAAATAATATGATGATCATTCTAATGAAATCTCCTTTAGAAAGCTTTAAAACTAAAATAGTTTCCAATCATCGATTACTAAATTGGGGATTAGTGAATCCTGATAGATTGGTACATACGCTGTTTGCTCGCTTCATTGGATGAGGATGATTGATCTCATGATCATTTGTGTGGAGACACTAAAGCAAGTATGTAGGTGCTTATTAGAGAATAAGTTCAATGAACCTAGCTCGCTAAGGAATACCTAATGGAGTTTTACTTCATTTGTCAATAGGAATTCTGTAGAATGATAAAAAAGACAAGTGATCCTGGACTGAGATCATCATAGTATCTTGTGTATGATGAGTTATACTTTGACTTATTCCTTAAGACCCTTAGGGTATATCAAAGGGTATGCTTGGGTATAATAAGTGTACATATGGAGATAATGTGATCAATAAAGAATCTACCACTTTATTAAAAGAAGAGAAATGTCCTATGTGATTCGATAAATGACAATCCAAAGAGTCCTCGGGTTAAGGCGTAATGAAATTAGAAAGGAGTTTCTAATTTGCATTATTTGGAGTCAGGCATTTAAGGATCGAAATACATATAATTAAATAAAATAAGACTCGACAAGAATTCCATGCCTTATATTTAATTGGGACATCAGTATGGTGGAAGGATTGAATTGCAGACAGAACTATTTACTCAAAGGTTCTTTTATGATTAATGTTGAAATCTATATTATCCGAAAAGTCGTTGATCGCTAGGGAGGCTTATCCCTATGTAGAATAAATATTATTTATTTAAATAAATTAATTGTTTAATTTATTTATTTAAATAAGATTAGAATTGTTCTAATTGATTTATTCACAACCTAGGTTTAATATGGAGAACCTAAAGGGTCACACCATAAAAGGAAGAATAATTATTTAAGAAGTTAATGGCATAATCGTAATAATATGTTAAGTATATTTAATTTAAATCTATGGTGATAGAATAAATTAAATAGCTTAATATTTATTATTTAATATTTTAGAAATATTAAATATAAATTAATAAGAGGAGTCTTATTAATATTATTACAATTATTATTATTTTAATTTCTAAAAGAGTTTAGGAATTAATTTAATATAAGTACTCTCATTTATTCCTAATAGATTAGAAGGAAAATTAATTAAAGGAGTTTAATTAATTATCCTTAATAAGATTAAGGAGCCCATTTAATTAAAAGAGTTTAATTAAATAATACCTTATTTTAATAGGTTACTTGATATCTTTATAAGAGGAGTCTTATATCGGATATTAAGACGACGTTATAATTCCAATGGTTGGAGAAGACGTTTCTTTTTCTATAGAGATAGAAAAACTAGGGTTTAGCCAACCACCCATCTTCTTGAATCCTTCTTCTTCCTTGGTGGATCACCTCTCAGAGGCCAAACACTTGGGTGGCTAACGTTGATCAAAGGAATGAACCAAACCCTAAGGATTCAAGTTGAACGCGAAAAGGATCGAGGTGAACTTGTACGAGAGGAAGCTCGGATCTTCAAGGGTATGTTTCTTATTCATCTTTTTCGCTTAATTAATAATAATTGTGCATAAAGGGTGATCCGTATATGGTTTGTAAAAATTTTAAACTCTGATTTTTACACGTTTCCGCTTATTTATGCAATTTGATTACGTTCATGAATATTACAAACCTAACACATTAATCAAATAAACCCTTACTATTTCAAAATAATAAATAAAGGAAATTCTATTTTTTTTAAAAAAATCGGGGTCTTACAAAGAATAATTATTGAGTAAGTGTCTTCTTACGCATTTAATCAATAATTCAACAATCATCGCAATAATACCGAGTGCTCATCGTGCCACCACGCCAGACATCAGTATTTTAACCACTGTGTAACCCAACAAAGTGTTAATTCAGAATAACCACGTCGTTATTTATAAAAACTCATACTTTGTCGTTTTCTTCATCCGAAGCAGTTATTTCATTATGAGCCCCACGAATGGTTCATACTAAATCGCATTTAATATTCCCCGACAAAAAGAATATTCCACGACCAAAAGAATATTCCCCGACAAAAATGAATATTTTATAACCACTTGACTATTTTGTAAAATTTGTATATTTCACCCATAACCAAAACATTATATCAAATTAACACCTTATTAATTTAGAATAATGAATAGAGAAAATTCAATTTTATTTATAATAAGTTGGGGTCTTACAATCTCCCCTCCTTATATAATTTCGTCCTCGAAATTGACGTACGTACCTAGTGTTTCAAACAGGTGAGGGTACCTCGCTTTCATGTCTGATTCTAACTCCCAGGTCATTTCCTCAATAGCATAGTTCCTCCACAAAACCTTAACTTGTGGTATAACCTTGGTGCGTAGGACATGCTCTTTCCTATCCAAGATCTTAACAGGTACCTCCTCGTACGTTAAATCTTCGGCTATCTCGTCTGGTTCTAACGCAATAATGTGGTTCGGGTCTTTCACATATTTACGAAGCATAGATTTGTGGAAAACATTGTGAACACGAGATATACTTGGAGGTAACGCGAGTCTATAGACCACATTTTCTATTCGGTTAAGAATCTCAAATGGACTAATAAATCGTGGATTGAGCTTTCCTCTCTTCCCAAATCTTGTAACTCCCTTCCATGGAGCAATACGTAACAGTACATGATCTCCAATATTAAATTCTACGTCATTTCAATGAAGATCAGCATAACTCTTTTGTCAATCTTGTGAGGTTTAAATACGTTGTCGAATCATTTGGATCTTTTCTGTAGTCATGTGTACTAATTCTGGTCCCAACAACGTTGCTTCTCCCACCTTGTCCCAGCATACTGGAGAACGACACTTTCGTCCATACAACGCCTCGAATGGAGTCATGCCTATACTTGCTTGATAACTGTTGTTGTGGGAGAATTCCACCAGTGGCAAGTACTTATCCCAACTTCCTTTGAAATCTAGGACACAGAGTCTTAATAGATCTTCAAGGGTTTGAATAGTCCTCTCTGATTATCCATCCGTTTGAGGATGGTATGCCGAATTGAATCGTAAATCCGTGCCCATAGCTTTCTGCAAGCAAACCCAAAATCATGAAGGGAATCTTAGGTCACAATCCGAAACTATGGATACTGGCATGCCATGCAATCTCACAATCTCATTCACGTACATACGAGCAAGACGTTCAAGGGAATAAGTCTCACGTATCGTCAAGAAATGAGCAGACTAGGTTAATCTATCAACAATAACCCAAATCGCATCTAAGCCTTAAGAAACTTTGGGAAGACCTGTAACGAAATCCATGGTAATGTGTTCCCACTTCCATTTTAGGATCTCAAATGGTTGCAATGGACCCTTTGGCACTTGATGCTCCGCCTTTACACGTTGACAGGTTAAACACCTCGAGATAAACTCCGCGATCTCTCTCTTCATATTGTTCCACCAAAATGTATGTCGAATATCATGATACATTTTGGTACTCCCAGAATGGATTGTAAACGGGGTGTTGTGTGCCTCCATCATGATTTTATGCTTCAAGTTAGAATCGTTAGGAACGCAAAGTCTAGATTTGACTCGAAGTATTTTTTCTTCATCGATTCTTGCTTCTGGAATAGCTCCTTCTTGCACTTTCTTCTTCATACGATCGGCCCTGTGTCCGTAGCTTAGAAAGCAGCCTTTAACTTTATCGATTAAAGTCTGTCTTCTACTTTATATTCATTTGTGACGCCCCAAAATTAGGTATACATCACCCATCTTGGGTCGCCACTTACATGGTATGTAAATTTAAATACAACTTATTAACATAGGTATCGTGGTGTACAATATGACATAAATCGTGAGTTTAAATACAAATATCGTCTACTAGATATTATACAAACTCAAACAAAAAGTCCTCATTACAATTATTATCACACTATTTCACGTAATAGTGAGGACTACTAATGCTATCTTCGGGACCATCACTGCTTCCCCGACTCGTCCCAGCTTATATTATCATTTCAAGAGAAGAAAAGTGAAAGAAAGGGTGAGCTCAACTAGCCCAAAGAAGAAATATTATGACTAAGATAATGCGTAATAAATTATCAATAGTCTTCAACAATGTTAAACCGATAAAATACAATGACAAACCGCTTTAATCATAATGAATATGCAATCCATTAAAAGAGTCAAGTAGAAAATAAAATCTACTATCTTTTATGATTTTAAAAGGTTTTTCATCATCGTTATAAATGAGACTCACTTTAATAAATAATCCACATCATCGAATCACCCCCGCACTACTGCCAAGGATATTCTTAAGTATCACGATCACAATTATTCTCGCACTACGGCCAAGAATAGTTGTGTATTCATTAATGGTCATGATCATGCCAACAATCATCCATCAATGCACTACTACTGACCATCGAGGATTTTTAATTACATCATTTGTAACATTACTACGGCCATGATTACACCGAATAATCCTCGGTCATAATCATACCAAGTCCATCCATGCTCTACAAAAGCCACGTAGATGACTTTAAAAAAAATATAAACATGAGGATGATGACAATGATATAAGAATTCAATAAAACAAGTTCAAGAATTATTTTATCCAGAATTATTAACGCCCAAATTGTCAACATGACATCGCTTTCAGTAGAGTAAAATTCAAGAATGATCGGAAGAATATTTCCGTGAAAAGATCTTTGGATGAAACGCAAAATATCAAGGATATTCTACTAATTTCATGGAGTATAGAAGTCAAAGTTTTTAACCATTTGGGTATAATAAAGAATGGAATAACAAAAGAAATCACCACGCATGCTGCAGACCAAGACAGACAAAAGTTATTCCAATGTAATAATAATATCGGAACCGAAGTCGGGTGAAATTCACAATCGGCAGGATGTTCCAATGAGTAATAATAAAGATGGAACAGATCCGTGTAAAACACACAGATAGGACATTCCAACAGAATGATAAAGAGGCGGAACTGTCGGTGTAAAACACATGCATGCAGGATGTTCCAACAGTAATAATAAAAATCTAACCGTGTGGGTGTAAAACACATGCATGTGATGTTCCAATGTAATAATAGAAGAATGTCACCAAGTATAGGTAAATCACAGATACAAAGTTATTCCAATGTAATAAATAAAGAATGGAATAACAGAGGATTTCACCAAGTATAGGTATGCCACAGTACAAAAGTTATGTATAGGTATACCACTTTTAAAAGTTATTCCAATGTAATAATAGTGAATGGAATAATGTAAGTTCTCTTCAAGAAGAAGAATAACAACACCCTCACCGTAAAAAGAACCGAATATGGAAGTAGTGAAGTAGTAGAATACTCTTCTTCTTTCTATAACTTTCTCTCTATAGCTTCTCTCTATAATTCTCTCTGTAGTTTCAATGAATTCGTAAGAAAATAATGAAGGAATGAGCTTCTATTTATAGGAAAATGGAATGCATAAGAATTAATCCATGAACTGGCCTAGATTGATTTACTTTAATCGACCATCCATATTTAAAGAAAAATCTTTTAAATAAAATATAATATATTCTATTTATATAAAAACATTTTACTATGCAAACACTATGCAATACTATGAAAAACACTATGCAAAAACACTATGCAATACTATGCATAATAAAATATAATATATTCTATTTATGAATAACTTTAATAAAGTATTCTATTTTTATATAAAAGATGTTTGAATAAAACAAAACGTCATTATCGCTATAATAATTCATATTATTAATCGACAATAATGGAATCAAACCGGTGACTTCTCACATAAGATCAATAATCAATACCGCAGTCTGCTATTATGCAACCACACGTGACATCGCATTTTTTTACTACCGAGTAGTTCAACAAGAACCACGATAAAACTTCCGCCGTTATTTCAATAAAATATTTTTGTCTTTTTTCTCAATCCGATAATAATTTTGTAGGGTCCACCAATGATTGAGCCGTTATGTATTTAATATTCCCTCGCTAAACCTAATATTCTCCACCAATCGAATATAATATAACCACTTGCATACTTTGCAAAATTTATAAATATTACCCACAACTATAACATTATATCAAATTATTCCATAATATTCAAAATAATATTTATAGAAAATTCATCTTTATTTATTAAAAGTCGGGTCTTACAACCTCCCCTTCTTATGAAATTTTCTCCTCGAAATTAGGGTACGCACTGGTATGTCAAGAGGTAAGGATACCTTGATTTCATTTCGATTCTAACTCCCAAGTCATTTCCTCAACATCGTGGTTTCTCCACAAAACTTCGACTTGAGGTATAACCTCGAGCGTAGAATATGTTCCTTCTTATCCAAAATTTGAACAGAACCTCTTCATACGCCAAATCTTCCGCTATTTCGTCCGGTTCTAACTCAATAATATGGTTCGGGTCTTTCACATATTTACGTAATATGGATATGTGAAAAACGCGTTATGAACACGAGACATATTTGGCAGAAAAGCGAGTCTATAGGCCACGCTCCTACTCGATCGAGGATTAAAATGGACCGATGAATCGAGGATTAAGCTTTCTCTCTTTCCAAATCTTGTAACTCCTTTCCACGGAGCAACTTTTAACAACACATGATCTCCTATATCAAATTCCACGTCCTTTCGATGAAGATCAAGATAACTCTTTTGTCGATTTTGTGAGGTTTTTATACGTTGTCGGATCGTTTGAATCTTTTCCGTAGTCATACGTACTCAACTCCCGGTCCCAACAACGTTGCTTCACCCACCTCATCCCAAAGATATCTTTGGAGAACGACACTTTCTTCCGCATAACGCTTGAATGGAGCCATGCCAATACTTGCTTTGATAACCGTTGTTGTAGGAAAACTCCACCAATGGTAAGAACTTGTCCCAACTCCCTTGAAATCAAGAAACACGAGTCTTAATAGATCTTCAAGAGTTTGAATAGTCCTCTCCGATCGTCCGTCCGTCTCGAGGATGATATGCTTTAAAAGCTAAATCGTAAGTCCGTGCCCATAGCTTTTTGCAAACTAACCCAAAATCGTGAAGTGAATCTTGGGTCTCGATCGAAACTATGGATACTAGGCAGATACCATGCGATTCTTACAATCTCGTTTATGTACATACGAGCAAGACGTTCAAGTGTATAAGTTTCTCGATTCGGTAAAAAATGAGCAGACTTGGTCAATCTATCAACAATGACCCAAATCGCATCAATGCCTTGAGAAACCTTAGGAAGACCAGAATTAAATCCATGGTAATGTGCTCCCACTTCCATTCGGAATTTCAAGTGGTTGCAATGGACCTTTTGGTACTTGATGCTCCGCTTTAACTCGTTGACAAGTTAGACACCTTGAGATAAACAAAGGCTATCTCTCTCTTCATATTGCTTCCACCAAAATGTATGATTTAATATCATGATACATTTTGGTACTCCTGTGATGGATTGCAAATGGTGTGTTGTGCGCTCCATCATGATATTATACTTTAAATCGTGGTCGTTAGAACACAAAGTCCGGAGTTGACTCAAGTATTCCTTCTTCATCGATTCTTGCTTTCTTAAGATAGCACCTCTCAGACTTTCTTTCTCATACGCATCACCTGTGTCCAGTAGCTCGAAAGCAAACTTTAACTTTATCGATTAAAGTCGCCTCTACTCGTATATTCGCTATCATCACATGCGTCCCCGAGTCTTTAACTCTATCTCCATCCTTTGCAAGTCACACAAAATGGGCCTTTGTGATGACAATAACGTACACTCAGATTGCATACGATCTTCTACTCAATGCATCGCCTACCACGCTCGCTTTTCGAGGATGGTATTGGATGGTATGATCATAATCTTTCAACAGTTCAAGCCAACGTCGTTGTCGCATGTTGAGTTCCTTTTGAGTGAAGAAATATTTGAGGCTTTTATGATCCGTAAAGATCTCCACTTTCTCCCCATACAAGTAATGCCTCCAAATTTTAAGTGCAGAAGATAACAAATGCCAACTCCGGATCATGAGTAGGATAATTCCTCTCATATTCTTTGAGTTAGTCGTGAGGCATAGGCTATAACTTTTCCATGTTGCATAAGAACACATCCCAACCCTTTGCTCAAGCATCATCATGAGATGACAAATCCCTCCGAGCCGGATGGTATTGTCGAGCAGTCTTGAAATAAGTCTCTTCTCGAGTTCTTGAAAACTCTTCTCACATTCTTCGCTCCAACCGAACTTCAGATCTTTTCGAGTCACCGAAGTCGATGGAGTAGCGATTCGAGAAAATCCTTCCACGAATCTCCGATAATAACCAAATTTAAACCGAGAAAGCTACGACTTGGTCATCGATTTAGGTTGTTCCGACTTTGAATAGCTTTATTTTTCTTTGGGTCAACAGATATTCCATGACTTGATACCACGTGCCCAAGGAATGCTACTTCTTCAAGCCGTAACTCGCATTTCTTCAACTTGGCATAAAGCTTATATTCACGAAGCTTTTGGAGTGTCACCTCAAGTGTTGCTTTCATGATCTTCACGGCTTTTGGAATAAATAAGGATGTCATCAATAAAGACGACCACAAAGTGATCTAAATATTCCTTGAATACTCGGTTCATCATATCCATGAAGGCAAAGAGAGCATTAGTCAATCCAAAGGACATGACTAGGAATTCATAATGCCCGCATCGAAGTTCCGGAAAGCGCGTCTTTGGAATGTCACGGTTCTAATCTTCAATTGGTGATATCCGGAACGAAGATCAATCTTTGAAAAGAATTTGGCTCCTTGCAATCGGTCAAACAGTCATCAATACGTGGCAATGGATACCTATTTTTGATGGTGACATGATTCAACTCCCGATAATCAATACAAAGTCGCATACTTCCATCTTTCTTCTTCACGAATAGAAGCAGAGCACCCCAAGGAGAAGTACTGGGACTTAATAAAGCCAATGTCTAACAATTCCTCGGTTGGATCTTTAACTCGAAGTTCAATAGAGCCATTCGATATGGGGCTTTGGAAATAGGTTTTGTCACAGGGTTCAAGGTCGATACAAAATTCAATTTCACGCCTGGGGTAGCAGAAGTTCTTCTGGAGAATACGTCAGAAATTTATTAACAATAGAAATATCGCTCAAAATTGACGTATTTTTGTTTAAATCTGTGACATGAGCTAAGAAAGCTTGACATCCATTTTTCAATAAACGAATAGCTTTATGGCTTGAGATGACCGTGATTGATTTTAATGGTTTGGTCGTTTGAATTTGCATAATAGGTTGATTAGGAATATGAAAGCTAACAACCTTACGAAAACAATCAATTTTTGCATGATAAGTAGTTAACCAATCAATCCCTAGAATCACGTCAAATGCAAGTATTTTTAATGAAATAAGATCGACAGGTAATGTGAGGGTACCGATTTGAACCAAAAACAAGACTTATAAACAAGTGGATGTAATGAAGGTTTCTCCCAACGGAGTTTCCACAGATAAGTCAAAGTCTAATTTCTCCTCCGAGTCAAATTTAATCGATGAGCGCAAGTAGGAGAAATAAAAGAATGGGTAGAACCCAGTATCAAATAAAGTGTAGACTTCATTAGAGTTTATGATAAGCTTACCCGTGATGACCTCATTCGGTTCTCGCTCTCGGGAGGTCACAACAAACGCCTCTCCTCAGACTACCGGGTTTTGATTTTTTCCGGGACGGCCTTTGGTGCCTCCATCCTAGTTGAATTTGTCTTGAAACGCATAAAAATCGAGCTAAGTGACCTCTCTTCCACAATTATAACATGCTTTTGACGACATGGCACGATTCAACCGATGTGTCCTCTTCTCCGCATTTGAAGCATATGATAGGTGGTCTTTCTCCTTCCTTAACAACGGTTCTTTGGTGCCGACGTCTTTCCATCATTGTTGAATCTCCGTTTCTTGAAATGTCCATTTTATTGTTTTGGCCCCGATTACCACCAAGTGGTTACCATATCTCCGCCCGTTGATTCCCTCCACGCTTGTTGTCACCGCTCGATGACTACTTTACCGGTATTATAACTTTACTTACCGCTTCTTTTAGTTGCAAGGTTGACTCGTTATCGCGCTTCCACCAATGAGCCCTATTTACAACATCCGAATACAAACACGGTTTATGAGAAATAAGATGTTGACGTATCTCGACTTCAAACCTCTTAAAACATTCGCGCCATTCTCTCTTCATTATCCACCAAGTGGGACGAAACCGTGATAACTCCGCAAATTTTGCCTCAGTTGTGACACGGCCATATTGTTTTGTTCCAACTTGATAAACTCCACCTCCTTCATGTATGGCGAATACTTTCGGGAAAGTATTTGTCGTTAAACGACTCTGGAACTTCTCCCAAGATATCTTGAAGACAAAGAGGTTGAGTACGCTTTTACCGATTCCCCACCAAGAATCGCCTTCCACGCAACATAAAGGCGGCAAGGAACCTTTTGCTTCCGGAGCATCCCAAGACATCAAATATCTTGGTGTCTGCTTTATCCATGCTTCCGCCAGAAGTGGTTTTTGCTCTCCCTTAAACTCCGGTGGTCCCAGCTCCTTGAATTGTTTAAGCGGACCGCCCGAGAGTTTTCCAGTATTTCCACCCCACGTTTTGGACGATGAGTCGCTCTGCTTTCTTTGTTGCATAAATCGCATAAAGCCTCCGAACATTTGATCATTCATCATTTGGTCGGTGTTGTTGTTTGTATGAGGATCGCCTTCTCGATGCACATTATCCTCGATTATTGATATGTGGTGAATCAACGATCGCTCGTGCTCCATCGCTATTCTCAACATTCTCGGATGTCATTTTCAGACATCGCCACAAAACAAAAAAAAATAATTGACATGAAACAATTATCTTTATATTCTCGACCGACCAATAAAATAAAGACATAAATTTAGGTAGGTCATACTAGCGAAGGTATTCCCTCTCTCCCTCCTAGTACTTTTCTCACATCTTAGCCAGGATCATATCCTTAGCTCGATACTAATTAATGGCGCCCCAAAATTAGGTATACATCACCCATCTTGGGTCGCCACTTACATGGTACGTAAATTTAAATACAACTTATTAACATAGTCATGTGGTATACAATATGACATAAACTCGTGAGTTTAAATACAAATATCGCCTACTAGATATTATACAAACTCAAACAAAAAGTCCTCATTACAATTATTATCACACTATTTCACGAATAGTGAGGACTACTAATGCTATCTTCGGGACCATCACTCGTTTCCCGACTCGTCGTCTCAGCTTATATTATCATTTCACGAAGAGAACGGTGAAAGAAAGGGTGAGCTCAACTAGCCCAAGAAGAAATATTATGACTAAGATAATGCGTAATAAATTATCAATAGTCTTCAACAATGTTAAACCGATAAAATACAATAAACAACCGGTTTAAGCTGCGGTGAATATGCAATCCATTAAAAGAGTCAGTAGAAAATAAAATCTACTATCTTTTATGATTTTAAAAGGTTTTTCATCATCTGTATATAAATGAGACTCACTTTAATAAATAATCCACATCATCGAATCACCCCGCACTACGGCCGAGGATATTCTTAAGTATCACGATCACAATTATTCCCGCACTACGGGCCAAGAATAGTCAGGTATTCATTAATGGTCATGATCATGCCAACAATCGTCCATCAATGCACTACTACTAATCGAGGATTTTTAATCACATCATTTGTAACATTACGGTCATGATTACGGCAAGAATAATCCTCGGTCATAATCATACCAAGTCCATCCATGCTCTCTGTGCCAGATGACTTTAAAAAAATATAAACATGAGGATGATGACAATGATATAAGAATTCAATAAAACAAGTTCAAGAATTATTTTATCCAGAATTATTAACGCCCAAATTGTCAACATGATCTTCGCTTTCAGAGAGTAAAATTCAAGAATGATCGAAGAATATTTCCGTGAAAAGATCTTTGGATGAAACGCAAATATCAAGGATATTCTACTAATTTCATGGAGTATAGAAGTCAAAGTTTTTAACCAACTGGGTATAATAAAGAATGGAATAACAAAAGAAATCACCATGCATGCAGACTTCTCATGTAGTTGTTATTCCAATGTAATAATAATAACGGAACCAGTCGTGAAATTCACAAGCGCTGGATGTTCCAACAGTAATAATAAAGATGGAACCAGATCCGGTGTAAAACACATGATAGGACATTCCAACAGAATGATAAAGGCGGAACCGGTCGGTGTAAAACACATGCATGAGGATGTTCCAACAGAATAATAAAAAGCGGAACCAGTCCGGTGTAAAACACACGCACGAGGATGTTCCAAATGAATAATAGAAGAATGTCACCAAGTATAGGGTAAATGGCACAGATACAAAAGTTATTCCAATGTAGAAAATAAAGAATGGAATAATGAGAGGATTTCACCAAGTATAGGGTATGCCACAGATACAAAGTTATGTATAGGGTATACCACTTTTTAAAGTTATTCCAATGTAATAATAGTGAATGGAATAATGTAAGTTCTCTTCAAGAAGAAAGAATAACACCCTTACCGTAAAAAGAACCTGAATATGGAAGAAGTGAAGTAAGGAATACTCTTCTTCTTTTCTATAACTTTCTCTCTATAGCCTTCTCTCTATAATTTCTCTCTCAGAGTTTCAATGAATTCGTAAGAAAATAATGAAGGAATGAGCTTCTATTTATAGGAAAATGGAATGCATAGTAACTAATCCATGAACTGCCTAGATTGATTTACTTTAATCGACTCGGTCCATATTTAAAGAAAAATCTTTTAAATAAAATATAATATATTCTATTTATATAAAAATATTTTTTACTATGCAAACACTATGCAATACTATGCAAAAACACTATGCAAAACACTATGCAATACTATGCATAATAAAATATAATATATTCTATTTATAGAATAACTTTAATAAAGTATTCTATTTTATATAAAAAGATGTTTGAATAAAACAAAAGCGTCATTATCGCTATAATAATTCATATTATTAATCGACAATAATGGAATCAAACCGAGTGACTTCTCACATAAGCATCAATAATCAATACCTGGTGCTACTTGTATGCAACCACACGACATCGTATTTTTTACTATGAAAGTAGTTCAACAAGAACCACGGTAAAACTTCCGCCGTTATTTCAATAAAATATTTTTGTCTTTTCTCAATCAAATAATAATTTCATTGTAGGGTCCACCAATGATTGAGTAGTTGTATTTAATATTCCTCGCTAAACCTAATATTCTCCACCAATCGAATATAATATAACCACTTGCATACTTTGCAAAATTTATAAATATTACCCACAACTATAACATTATATCAAATTATTCCATAATATTCAAAAATAATATTTATAGAAAATTCATCTTTATTTATTAAAAGCTGGGGTCTTACATTCGCCATCATCATGTGGGTCCCTGGAGTCTTTAATTCTATCTCCATCCTTTGCAAGTCATACAAAATGGGCCTTTGTGTTGACAATATCGCACTCGTACTCGCATATGATCTTCTACTCAATGCATCAACTACTACGTTCGCTTTTCCAGGATGATATTGAATAGTGTGATCGTAATCTTTCAACAGCTTAAGTCAACGTCGTTGCCGCATGTTGAGTTCTTTTTGGGTGAAGAAATATTTGAGGCTTTTATGGTCCGTATAAATCTCCTCTTTCTCCCCATACAAGTAGTGTCTCCAAATTTTCAACGCGAATACGACTGCTGCCAACTCCAGATCATGAGTAGGATAATTCCTCTCATATTCTTTGAGTTGTCGCGAGGCATGGGCTATGACTTTTCCATGTTGCATGAGAACACATCCTAACCCTTTGCCTGAAGCATCGCTATAGATAACAAATCCATCCGACCCAGATGGTATTGCCAGAACAGGTGCCGAAATGAGTCTCCTCTTGAGCTCTTGGAAAATCTTCTCCCATTCCTCGCTCCATACGAATTTTGTATCTTTCTGAGTCAGCTGAGTTAACGGAATAACGATTCGAGAAAATCTTTCCACGAATCTCCGATAATAACCAGCTAAGCCCAGAAAGCTGCGTACTTCGGTCACCGACTTCGGTTGCTCCCAACTTTGTATTGCTTCAATCTTCGTCGGGTCAACAGATACTCCATGTTTTGACACCACGTGCCCAATGAATGCTACTTCCTCAAGCTACAACTCGCATTTCTTCATTAATGCGAGGTAGGGGATATCTATTCTTGATGGTGACATGGTTCAATTCTCGGTAGTCAATACAAAGTCGCATACTCCCGTCTTTCTTCTTTACGAATAAAACAGAGCACCCCAAGGAGATGTCTTAGACTAATGAAACCGATGTCTAATAACTCCCAGTAGTTGGACTTTTAACTCCTCTGAAGTTCAATAGGAGCCATTCGATATGGAGTTTTAGAAATGGGTTTTGTACCCGGTTCAAGGTCAATAAAGAATTCAACATCACGTTCTAGGGGTAGACCAGGAAGTTCTTCAGGAAATACATCAGGAAATTCTCTAACAACAGAAATATTATCCAAATCTGACTTGTCTTTATTCAAATCCATAACATGGGCTAAGAAAGCTTGACATCCGTATTTCAATAAACGAATAGCTTTGTGGCTTGATATGACAGTGACTGATTTTAGTGGTTTAGTTATTTGAATTTGTATGACAGGTTGGTTAGGAATATGAAAACTAAAAACCTTACGAAAACAATCAATTTTGGCATGATGAGTGGTTAACCAATCAATTCCTAAAATCACATCAAAAGCAAGTATCTTTAAAGAGATAAGATCAACAGGTAATGTGATAGTGCCAACTTGGATCAAGCAAGATTTATAAACTGTAGATGTAACAAAGGTTTCACCCAACGGAGTTTCAACAGATAAGTTAAAGTCCAATTTCTCCGGAGTCAAGTTTAAACGTTGAGCACAAGTAGGAGAGATAAAAGAATAGGTAAAACCGGTATCTAGTAAAGTATAAACTTCGCAATAGTTTATGATTAGCTTACCCGTGATCATCTCGTTCGGGTTCCTCACATTTTGATAACATCAAAATACAGAGAAAATTTATGAGAGATAAGGTATTGACGAATCTCAGGTTTTAGACCTCTAAGAAACATCCGCGTCATACGTTCCTCATTCTCCACCAAATGAGGTGCAAACCTAGATAACTCTGCGAACTTTGCCTCGTACTGAGACACCGTCATGTTGTTCTGTTCCAGTCTAATAAACTCTACCTCCTTTATATGGCCGAATACTTTACGGAAAGTACTTGTCATTGAACGATTCTGAAATCTTTCCCAAGACATGTTAAGTGCGTAATGGTCGAGTACGCTTCACTGGATTTCCACCAAGAATGTCTGTCTCTCCACGGAACATAAAGGTGGCGAATGGAACCTTCTGTTCCTCCGTGCATCCCAAGACATCGAATATCTTGGTAATTTGCTTGACCCATGTTTCTACCTTAATTGGATCGGGCTTTCCCCAGAAATCTGGTGGTCCCAACTCCTTGAACTACTTGGCTGTGACAGACCGCGCGTTGCCATCACTTCTACCCGTATTTTGTACACGAGTCTCCCTCGTCTGATTTTGCATGAACTGCAAAAAGCTCCTAAACATTCAATCATTCATCGTTTGCTCGGTAGCATTGTTTACAGGAGGAATATCGCCTTCCCGTTGCACGTTCTCCTGGTTTGTGACTAAAGGTTGTTCCAAAGTTTCATACACTCCATTGTTAACGTTCTCAGCAGCCATTCTTAAATATTGCCATAAAACAAGGGTTAATTAAACAAATTAACATATCATATAATATCCCTATATTATGACCGACCAACAAATAAGCTTAGATAAGACACACTAGCGAAGGATTTACTCAACTCTCCCCTCCTAGTTCTATTCCCCGATCTCCGCCAGAGACCATATCCCTAAGCTTTGATACCAACTGTGACGCCCCCAAAATAGGAATACAACACCCATTCTGAGTCGCCAAATAATGGTACAGAAAGCAAACTACAACTTCAATAATACAATTGTCGTGCAAAATACGACAACACATACTATGAGTTTAAATACAAATATTGTCTTCTAGACAATATCCACACTCAAATAAGTCCTCATTATAATTATTCAAACACTATTTTACGTAAATAGTGAGGATCGCTAAAATATCTTTCTAGAACCATCACTCCATACCCCGACTAGATCCTCAAGCATGTTCTCACCTCCGAGAAGAAAAATGGAACAAAAAGGAAAAGGGTGAGCTCAACTAGCCCAAGATAAAGAATATTATGACTAAGATAATATACAACAAATTATCGTTAGTCCTCAACAGGAAAAATCACGATAGAATATAATAGACAACAAGTTTTAGATCAATATTTTTGCTAAAAAGCAAGAATCCATTAAAAGAGTCAGTAGAGAATGAGTTCTACTATCTTCTAAGATTTAAAAGTCCATCATCAATATTTTATTCCTGTAACAACAATCAATATA
Source organism: Panax quinquefolius (assembly GCA_020205615.1). NCBI lineage: Eukaryota > Viridiplantae > Streptophyta > Magnoliopsida > Apiales > Araliaceae > Panax > Panax quinquefolius. Next base: position 7,900,193 of record CM035163.1, on the reverse strand, counting down.
CATCTTTAATCAAATATTCATCTTTGCACTACAGGCCAAAGATATTCATTTATATCACTAGTTGGTCATGTTCATCTCAACACCTGTTCATCTTTGCACTACGGGCCAAAGATATTCATCAGTTAATCATTCATCTTTGCACTATAGGCCAAAGGTATTCAGTAATATCATCATTTATGACTGAGGATGATGAAAAATATTTTAAAAAAAACGAATCCAGTGAGACAGAAGGACAAATATTAGGGATTCGTATAACAATTTATCCAAGATAATTAATATTTCATAATAACCAATTGTGAAGCAGAATTCAAAAATAAAGATCAAAACATGGATACAATCAAATATAGTAACCATAATAGACATCTTGGACAAAAAAGAATTTTTTTTTCGGTGAATAATGTCGTATACGTGAATAGTAACATCGACACAAAAAGTTCCAAATTTGATTAAAAGTTCTAACCAATATTTCGGCATATGATATTGAAGAAAATAATATCATTTAAGAAAAAAATAACATCCCTTATCTCAAAATAACGATTTCCGATCGTAATATGGGATAGAAATAGAAGAAAATTTATGCGAATAATGAACTCTCAAAGTATCAAAATACTCACAAAAATAATACCGATAATCTCGAGAGAAAGAAAACTTGTTTCTGGTGTGATTTTCAATTCTAACCTAAGCGTCTATTTATAGGAGACTAGATAATAAAATAATATTATTTCTATTTCTTTCTTCCACGCATGCTAGGTTGAAAATCAAGGCCAGCCATCTTTGAACCAAATTGGCAGCCCACATGTTGTAAAATAAAAGTGGGTCCCACCCATAATTTTAATAAAAATTATTTTATTTTCTGAAACTTCAACAATTCATAGAAAATAGCCCGTTTATCAGAAAAATATGAATTTTATGTCCATTCCATACGAAATCGAATTCTCTACAACTTTGTAATTTTAAGTTTTTTCAAATTTCAAACAGAAAATATTCGAAATCCACAAACGGATGATTTTTAATGCCTCCATTTCGATAAAATACTGATAAAATACCTCAGCATTAATTTTATTATTTATAACCACATAAAATAAATAAATCCATTATTTATATCCACATCAAATAAATATTTCCTTATCATATAAATCAATAATTAATTATTCACAAATAATATTACAGAATCACAATTATGACAACAGGCCGTTCTCAGGAAAGAGGAGGCTTTCCAATAAGGATTTCTCATCACTGGCGCGCAATTAGGTGACCAAACCTCTCCTTGACAAAATTTTCTAGACATTACCAATAATGATATCTAATAATATTATTCAAAAAATATGAATTATTGATTTGATAATGGAAAATCTGTGTGCAAATGATAATTATTCAAACAACAATAATATAAATTATCAACGCATCAATTATTGAATCAATAAAATAAAATATTGAACAATAACCATTGTAATAATTATTGAGTAGCGCCTTCTACGCATTGAATCAATAATTCAATAATCTTATCATGTATCTACCGTGCCACTCTTGTGCCACCATGCCAGCGTATTATTGTATTTTAACCACCAAGTAACCCAACAAAAAAGTTAATTGTGTAATAACTACTGTATTTATTTAAAAATTCATACTTTGTCGTTTTTTCATCCGTAAATTATTTCATTATGAACCCCACGAATGATTCTGTCAGCATTTAATATTCTCCAACAAAAAGAATATTCCACAACCAAAAGAATATTCTCCGACAAAAATAAATATTTTATAACCACTTGACTATTTTGTAAAATTTACACATTTCACCCATAACCAAAATATTATATCAAATTAATATCTTATTAATTTAGAATAATGAATAAAAAAAATTTAATTTTATTTATAATAAGTTGGGGTCTTATAATAGAAGTACCAAAAACTTTTCTTACTTAAATATAAGTCGAAATGTCCAAATTCTTTAAGAATCAAACACACGTACTAAAATAAATTTAAAAATATTTTACAAAGCAAGAAATAATCCTTTTTTTGGGGTGCGAAGATTTACGTGCAAAAATGCAGCATTACTCCATGCATTTCAAAAGAACTCATCACCCCAACTAAAATAAACATTTACTCGTTCGTTTCTATTATATAAGTCGTTTTTTTAAAAATAATCTTTATAATATAAAATATTTTACATATATTTAGGAGAAAAAATTAATTATTTTTTATTTAGAACCTAAAAAAATTAGAATTATTGAGAGAGAATAGAAAGAGTAATTAATAATTAGTGCATGAAAAGTAGTAAAATTTCAAACCAACATTAATTACTTAACAAATGACTTATAAAACAGAAATGAGAGAATATATGAGGTTGTCAAATACGTCATTAAATTGGTGTCATTGTAGTGGTGTGTAAATAAGGTTGAATGACACTTCTGTACCTTCAAGTTGTTACTCATTTTAAAAATCGTTTCTAAAGTTTATTTTTTATCAATTAGGTACTTAAATTGATATTTTTTGACGTTTATGCTCCTCCCACCCGATTTGACCCCAATCCGATCTATTTTGACTAAATTTTGACCCAACACGACCCAATTCGACTCAACCCAAATTTTAAAATTTTAAAATAAATCATTATTTGTAAAATAATTATTATTTTAATATTTTAAAACAAAATAATTATTTTTAAAATAGTTATTTTTAATATTTTAAAATAAAATATTATTTAAAAAAAATTAAAATAATAATAATATTTAATATTTTAAAATAATTATTATCTTTAATATTTTAAATTAAAATATTATTTTTAAAATAATAATTATAGTTAATATTTTAAAATACAATATTTTTAAAAATATTTTGAAAATATTTATTATTTTTAATATTTTAAAATATAATTTTTTAAAATAATATTTATTTGTTATATTAAAACTAAAATATTATTTTTAAAATGTTATAAAAATAATTATTATTCTAAGGAAAAATATTAGAAATTTTATTTTTTTGAAAATGAGTAAAGTTTCATAAAATATAGATTCAAAAAAAGGAAAATAAAACTTTATTATAAAATGTATTCTTAATATTAGAATTTTAAAAAAAACTAAAAATAGAAATTAAAATAAAAAAAAGTAAAAGATAAAAAAAAATCTGATTCAATTTTTTTCAAAAAATTGAAAAGTTTTAAAAATATTTATTATTTTCAGGGAAAAATTGGAATTTTTTTCATATTTTTGAAAAAATGAGCAAAGTTTTATAAAATATATATTCAAAAAATAAAACTTTATTATCATAAAACAAAAATAATTTTTTTAAAGATGTGTAAACTTTTTATAAAAATAATTAAGATTTAAAAAATTTAAATTTACCTTTTTTGAGTATAATTTATGTAACTTTACTCATTTTTGAAAAAAACAAAAGTTTCTAAAATATTTTCCTTAAAATAATAATTATTTTAAAACTTTTAAAATAATATTTTATTTTAAATATAAAAATATTAATTATTTTAAAAATAATAATTTTATAAAAATTATTATTTTAAATATTAAATTAAATTATTATTTACTTTTTTGAAATAATATTTTCTTTTGAAATATTAAAAATATAATTATTTAAAAAATATGTTATTTTAAAATTTTTAAATATAAATATTATTTTTAAAATAATATTTTCTTTTAAAATATTAAAAATAACTATTTGAAAAATAATTATTATATTTTAAAATATTTAAAATTGGGGTTGGGTCAAACTGGGTCGGGTTGGGTCAAATCGGGTAGGAGTAAAGGAAACGCCAAAAAAAACACTAATTTAAGAACGAAAAATGAATTTTAGGAACGATTTTAAAAGTAAGTGACAATTTAGAGGGATAGAAATAACATTCAGCCTAGACCTTGCAATATAAGTAGTTAACTATTGGGTCAAACCATATTAACTGGAACCAAATAGGTCGGTTAATCATTTTTATTTATTCAGGTTGGTTGGGTTGGATTGGAGTGGGTGGGGTGGGGTGGGGTGGGATGGGTGGGGTGGAGTGGGGTGGGGTGAGGTGGAGTGGGAGGTAAGGGGTATATACATAATCTCATAATATTATTTTTTTTTAGTGATAGTGGGTGTGGTGGGGTGGGGGTAAGGGGTTGGGTGGGGTGGGTGGGTAGGTAGGTGGGGGTGAGGGTAGAGGTGGAGGTGGGGGTGGGAGTGGGGGTAAAAGATATATACATAATCACATAATATTATTATTTTTGGGTGGGGTGGAGTGGAGTGGGGTGGGGTGGAAGTAAGGGGTATATACATAATCACATAATATTATTTTTTTTAGTGGTAGTGGGGTTGGGGTGGGTTGGGGTGGGATGGGGTGGGGTGGGGTGGGGTGGGGGTAAGGGGTATATACATAATCACATAATATTAGTGTCAAATCAGGTCTTCATAAAACTCATAACAATATTAAAATAGTTAATATGGTTTTTAACTATAACCATATGGTTCCAACCCATATTATCCATATTAAAAATGGTTAATATGGTTTTAATTCTTAAATAGAACCATAACCATATTTTGAAAACCAAAATTAATCCATAACCATATTTTGTGCCTATTTCAGCCGTGTAAATAATACTACTCCTAGAAGAATAGTTAGTACTAGATTCGAAGCAGCCCCAAGTCCAAGCGTATCTGCAGTGTTGATGTAAACGCAGCAATTTGACAATTAATGGTTCGGTCCTAATTCACGGAAACTACATATGTAATTAACCGGCTTTTCTTTAATTGACCACATTAATTCCACTACACATCCTTAATTCTCTATCTATTTATATGTCACAAACCATCTTGGAATTTGCAAGTCTCCATCTGAACTATTTCTTCGAATTCTCAACAACAACAACAACAACAACAATATTCTACTACTACCTAGCTATCTATTCAAATTCAAATCTTTTTTTGGCACATGGAATTCAGTACATTGAAGAACCAGCAGCAGTTGTTGTCTAAGATAGCAACAAACGACGGGCATGGCGAAAATTCTCCTTATTTTGATGGATGGAAGGCGTATGATAATGATCCATATCATTCTTCAAAAAATCCTCACGGGGTCATTCAAATGGGACTAGCCGAAAACCAGGTAGTAAAATTTAACATCTACTACCACCTTTACTGGGTTGGGCGGGGTTAACATTAGCATGCATGTAGTCTTAATGTTTTAGTTTTTTTGGCAGCTTTCTTTCAGTATGATTGAAGAATGGGTTGTTAATAATAAATCAGCATCCATCTGTACGTATGAAGGAGTAAATGAATTCAAGGACGTTGCTATTTTTCAAGATTATCATGGCTTGCCAAAGTTCAGAAATGTATGTTTTCATCTGTCATCTTCTACGTACGACGTTGTTTATTCTTAATTTGAAAAATCAATATATATATATATATATACACACACACACATACTAATTAAATCTTCTTGAAATAATTTTTCAGGCCATTGCTAAGTTTATGGAAAAAGTGAGAGGAGATAGAGTCACGTTTGATCCTGACCGCATTGTTATGAGTGGAGGAGCAACCGGGGCTCATGAAATGATGGCTTTTTGCTTGGCTGATCCCGGTTATGCATTTTTGGTACCAACACCATATTATGCAGGGTACTATTTCATTTTTAATTTTTTTCTTTTAAAAAAAAATCAATTTAGAGTATATATATATTGACAATAAAAAATTTTGGGTTACTATTAAAATGATAATTCAATTGTTCTGTTCTACACAGAATATATCCATGGATGTGACTGATCCCATTATATATTAATTAATCTCTTAAATTATTGATGGCGTGGGACATGAGAACGACTATTTTTCTCCAAGAAGCAGTAAGTAGTTTAATTAGGTTGTTCTAATAGGTGACCTCACAGAAACAAAAAACTCCACAATATGAGTCAGATGACAATGACTTAAATCTACCTACTAGATGAACTAACGAACGTACGTACGTACATGAAAATGTTATTAATTTGCTACTCGAGAAAAAAGAAGAAATACAAACTCACATAATTGGTGAGAATCGAACTGAGATTTAATAATCCCATGGCATCAGGCATAGATATCATTGGAACTTAAATTTATTCAGAATGTACATGAAAATGCTATGTATTATTCCTATTTCGTTGTTAGAGATGAATTTTCTGTCACATACTAACAAAATTTTGTATTAAATCTTGCAGATTTGATCGAGATTTAAGATGGCGAACAGGGGTGCAGCTTCTTCCAGTGGTATGTGAGAGCTCTAACAATTTCAAAATCACCATAACAGCCTTGGAAGCTGCACATCAGCAAGCACGAGAATCCAACATCAAAGTAAAGGGCCTGCTTATAACAAATCCATCCAATCCATTAGGCACAATATTAGACAGAGAGACTCTAATAAATGTAGTTAAATTTATCAACGAAAAAAACATCCACCTGGTATGCGACGAAATTTATGCTGCCACGGTGTTCAACCAACCCGATTTTGTCAGCATTGCTGAGGTAATAAAGGAAGATATCGTATGCAACCGCGATCTTATACACATTGTGTATAGTCTCTCAAAGGACATGGGCTTTCCGGGGTTCAGAATTGGCATTGTGTACTCCTACAATGATGCAGTTGTAAATTGTGCTAGAAAAATGTCGAGTTTTGGACTAGTTTCTTCCCAAACACAGCACCTGATTGCATCAATGTTATCTGATGAAATGTTTGTTGAGAAATTTATAGTGGAGAGCAGAGAAAGACTAGCTGCAAGGCAGGAGGGGTTCACTCGAGGACTAGCACAAGTTGGCATTGGGCATTTGAATGGCAATGCTGGGCTTTTTTTATGGATGGACTTGCGTAAACTTCTTAAGCAGCCTAGTTTTGAGGCCGAGATGGAACTTTGGCGGTCTGTAATTAAGGATGTGAAGCTTAATGTTTCGCCTGGCTCTTCGTTTCATTGCTCAGAGCCCGGTTGGTTTAGGGTCTGCTTTGCGAATATGGATGATGAGACGATGAGAGTTGCTCTACGAAGAATTAGAAAGTTTGCACTTCAAACCAAGGGAGTAATGGAGGCAAATGCCAAGAGAAAATGCTCTCAAAGAAGCCTTCAAGTCAGCTTATCATTCAGCAGGCGTGAAGAAATTATGATGACACCTCACATGATGTCGCCTCACTCCCCTCTAGCTTCTCCCCTTGTTCAGGCTAGGACTTAAATTGTGTGAAGTGTTATGCCATTCCTTCAGGGCCTCAGGCTAAGACTTACATATAACATTGTGAGCTTTCATCATTTTTATGTTGTTAAAGCATTCTTTCTGGTATAGTAACCCATGTTTTTTGCCATTTGGTGCATAACATTGCATCAGATAGGACTATGTAACTTCGGGTATACCCTGATTGGATTGCTTTTTTTGCAAAAGGCTAAATATGATATATATTACTGAAAAACATATCCCTAAATCTATTATAATGGGATATAAGATTACAAATCTGTCTGCTGTATACAAAGGAAATTGATTCTTTCTTCATCTATCACTCTACTGCTGCTATTGCTTTCTACAACTGATGCTACTATTTCTTATTATTACTACTACTGCTACTAACTCTTCCTACAACTGCTGCTGCCTCCACTGTTATGCATCTGGCTTCTATTTGAGCAAGCTTGGATGGTGTCCTTCTATTGGAGTGCTTTTGTAACCATTGAATTCAAATTCCACATATGTAGATGATTGCAGTGTTAATTAATAACTGAAATTTTATTTTACTTCATTCTTGAGTATAAGAATTCTTGTGATTTACCATCAGTAATTACACAGTTTCTCCAACATAAGATTAGGCTTAATAAACCTAATAGCTTCTATATGTTCCGGCATGTAAATTAAGCCTTGGTCGTCTCTATTTTCACTTGGCAACTAAATTATATATATATATATATATATATATATATATATATATTTTTTTTTTTTTTTTTTTTTATATATATAAAAAAAAAATAAAGTGATTAGATAATCATGACATTTGATGTCTTTTTCTCTTGATTATTACATTTTCAACTTGTTTAATTGTTTGGCTAAATGAAAGGGGAAAAGCCAGACTATGAATTAGTATTATATCCATTCTGCTGCTGCTTGTAACACGCTAACTCCTCACAGCGCAAGGATGATGCAGGAATCGCAAATAAATTCTGCTTAAAAAACCAAAGATTAGTTATAATTTGGTGGACAAATTGGCATTACGCATGACATCATGAAGTGTGTCTGATACCAAGGGCTGCATTAGGGTGCAAACAGTCGACAATAATAAATAATCATATGGCCTTTCAGTAAGTTTAGTAGTATAATATTTCTGCTAAATTTGGATTACAAAAGGTCTCCATATATTAAAACCAGAGTGACGAAAGGAAAAACCCTCTTATCCTAATCTCATGGAAAAGGAAATTAGTAATCAAATCCTGAAATCCAACAGAATCTTGGTAGTTGAAGTATGGTGCACTTGCCCAATAAAATGTTCTTGTAATTTGATGTCCAAAAAGGTTTCTATATAATTTTCATCTGTTAAAGAGCAGATTTTTTTTTGACAAAGATCATTGAGAAACATTATGTATGACCTTTAAATTTAAATCTACAGCTCAAGCTCAGGATTCACAACAGTGTTTCACTTGTTAATTTAATTTAAAGAAGCATACGAAATATATAAAACTATAAACTAAAACTTGTAAGCACAATTTTTTCCATCAAGCATCTGCATTATCTAAGATAACAAAACAAGATACAGCCAATGTTCATCGAAATCCTCTTCGAATTCCTAAATATACTACTGCCTATACACCAAATTTCATAAACAACCCAAAATTATGAACTGTACATGAATGAACCTTGTGTGTTATCTGGACCACGATTCCAAGAAGTAGCAGATTGGTCAAGTTTTTTGTTTAGACGTAGAAAAAAGTTGCACTTAATATTACTGCAACTATTTGCTTACGGATCATAATCTCGTGGTTAACAGATAACACATGCATTTGGGTTTTCTTCTACACTGTGGGCAACATATTGGCGCATGATATAAGGATTGTAACTCTGGTAGGCATTCATAAGATCTTGAATTTGTTGATTTTGATCTTTCTTCTTATTTCCATCTTTTTGCCTTCGTCTTTCTTTTCATCCTTTTTCTTTTCGGGTTCTTTTGCTGATCCAACTGTTAATAGTTCTGTGTGCCATACTTTTCTCAATTTGTTCACCACAGCAATCGGATCAACGTCGCCGGTTACTGTTAACTTTTTATCTTTCATATCAATAGCTATAGATTCAATTCCTACATACATATATATAGTATTAATGTAAAACCCCGAAATTTTTTTTAAATAAAAAGGAATTTCCTTTATTTATTATTTTGAAATAGTAAGGGTTGATTTGATTAATGTGGATGGTTATAAATATTCATTATCGTCGGGGAATATTCGTTTGGTCGTGGAATATTAAATCTTTGTCGGGGAATATTAAATATTTGACAGTAGTGACCATGTGTGGGCCCCATAACGGAAAGTGATTGGATGAAGAAAGCGACAAATATAAGTTGTTTTAAATACTTGGCGTAGTTATTACAGAATTATCTTTGTTGGAAATACCGGTGGTTAAAAACACTAATACGCGTTGTTGAGCAAGTAGCACTTGGTATTGCACCAATTATTGATTCTTACGAAGAAGGCACTACTCAATAATGGTTACTGATAATTCTTTATTCGATATTTTATTGAGTTAATATTTCTTTGCGTTGATATTTTATATTCTTGTTGTTTGATAATTGTCATTACACGGTATTTTTCATTATCGAAGCAATAATTCATATTATCTGAATAATATTATTAGATAACATTATTGGCAATGTCTAGAAAGTTACATCTAAGGAGAGGTTTGGTCACCTAATTGCGCCAGAAGAAGAAGAAATTCTTATTGGAAAGCCCTCTTTCACAGGGCGCTCGGTTGTCAATATTGTGATTACGTAATATTATTTGTGAATAATTAATTATTGATTTATATGATGAGGAAAATATTGATTTTATGTGGATATAGATGGAGAAAATTTTAAAATGACAATTGTTGAAAATTAATATTTTATCTTTTTACGATAAAATAATTCATTTAAATATATTATTTTAATAATATATTAACGGTGATATTTTTACAACGAATGTGGGATATATGAGTATCTGAGGAGGAAGAGTATTTTTGTTGCAATAAATGTTTAAAACATGTTAAACATGTCGATGGACCCCATTTATTGATTGAAATTTGATTATATTTGTAAAATTGCCCGTTTGTGGATTTGGTCAATTTCTGATTGGAATTTGGAAAACTTTCTTCTGCAAAGTTGTAGAGAATTGAATTTCCTATAAAAAATCGCGAGATTCGAATTTTCTGATGAAAGGGCTATTTATTATGAATTATTGAAGTTCGAAGCTCAAAATAATTGATTTTGGAAGTTTAAAATATTTAAAATTAGAAAAACGTTTTTTTTCTTATTTTTTCTAGAAGGTGGCATGTGTTTGATGGCTGAAATCAGATTCTAGACATGTGTAGAAAATAATATAATTATATTATTAATTTATTAAATTTTTAACTTTGGTGTTCTAAGCAATTTCTATAAATAGGGTCTTGGGTTAGAATTGAAAATCACACTTTAAAGCTGAAGTTTTCTCTCTATATTATCGGCGTATTCTTGTGATTATTTTGAGTATACTTTGAGTATTGCTATCTGGTGCAAGTCCAAGTCATGCTTTATATCCAGGTGTTTCAATTTAAGTAATGATCTTTCGAGGTAAGGGATATTATTTTTTCGTAATGATATTATTTCTTCAATATCATTATCTTTGAAATGTTGATCCAAGTTTTATCAAATTTAAAATTTTTTCATGTAAGAGTTACTTATTCATGAGTTCTTATTCACGAGTTACTTATTCACGAAAGTACTATTAACGTAAGCGTGAAGATATTTTTGTGGAATTTCTATCTTTTGGTTCAGAGTTACTATTCACGTATATCGAAGACTATTCACGATACTAAGACTATTCACGATATCTGTATTATTCACCGAAAAATAAAATTTCTTCTTTTCGTCCAAAACATCTATTACGGATACTAACTCACGATTGTATCCATGTTTTGATCATTCTTGAATTTTACACCACTATGATTATTTTTTTGAGGTATTTTGGACGTGGATAAAACAAAGTACGAATCCTTAATCCTTAATCCTTGTCATTTTATTTCTTTGGATTCGTTTCTTTAAAAATATTTTCATCATCTTGATCTTAAATGATGATATTATGGAATATCTTTGGCTTTGTAGTAAAAGATGAATGATTTCTGAAGAATATCTTTGGCTGTAGGTCTGCAAAGATGAGCAGTGTTGAGATGAACATGGACCGATTGATTAATATCTTTGGCCATGTAGTGCAAAAGATGAAGCAGTGTTTAAATGAAACATGACCCGGTGATGAATATCTTTGGCTGTAGTGCAAAGATGAATATTTGATTCGGATGTATATTGATTGATGTTACTGAGGATAAAATATTGATGATGGACTATTAAATTCATAGATTATAGTAGATTTCATTCTCTACGTAACTCTTCTATGAATTATTATTTCCATTGCGAATATTGATCCGAAACTTGTTGTCTATTGTATTCTATCGATTTTTTCCTGTTGAAGACTAACGATAATTTGTTGTATATTATCTTAGTCATAATATTCTTTCTTGGGCTAGTTGAGCTCACCCTTTTCCTTGTTGTTCCATTTTTTTCTTCTCGGGGAGGCGAGAATGTGGAAAGTACTTAGTCGGGGTATGGAATGAAGGTTCTAGAGAGAGTTGTTTAGTAGTCCTCACCATTTTGTAAAATAATGAATCAATAATTATGATGGGGATTTATTTGCATGTGGATATTGTCTAGAAGACAATATTATATTTAAACTCACGATATATATTTGTCGTATTTCACACGACATTAGTACTTATTGAAGTTGTAGTTTGCTTTTTGTACCATGTATTTGGCGACTCGAGAATGGGTTGGATGGAATGGACCTATTTTGGGGGCGCGCGGTTGGTATCGAGCTTAGGATATGATCTCTGGCGGAGATCGGGGAATAGAACTAGGAGGAGGGAGGAGAGGCGAGTAAATCCTTCGCTAGTGTGTCCTACCTAAGCTTATTTGTTAGTTGGTCGATTATATAGGGATATTATGTGATATATTGATTTCCTTAATTAACCCTTGTTTTATGGCATGATTTGAGAATGTCAATGAGAATATTAATGATGGAGTAAATGAGACCGTGGAGATGCTGTCTTTACCAACGAGGAGAGCGTGCAACAAGTTTGGCAATGTTTCTCCCTGTGAACAACACCACCGAAAGCGAGATGATGAACGAGGGATGTTTAGAAGCTTTTTGCGATTCATGCAAAATCGACGAGGAGACTCGTGTTCAAAATCTGAGGAGGAAATGATAGCAATTCACGGGTGGTCACAGCACAAGCAAGATTCAAAGAGTTGGGACCACACGAGTGCAATTGGGAAAGCCGGATCCGATTAAAGGCGAGGCGTGGGTCAAACAAATTACCAAGATATTCGATGTCTTGGGATGCACGGAGAACAGAAAGTTCCATTCGCCACCTTTATGTTCCGTGGCGAAGCAGATTCTTGGTGGGAATCGTGAAGCGTACCCATCCGGTTTGCACTCGGCGATGTCGTGGGAGACGTTTGAAGCAGTTCAATGACAAGTACTTCCCGAAAGTATTACGTATATATGAAGGAAGTGGAGTTTATTAGACTAGAAAGAGAATAACATGGCGATTTGTCCCAAAGACGAGGCGAAGTTAGCGGAGTTATCCGAGTTGCACCTCATTTGGTGGAGAATGAGGAACGATACGCGGATGTTTCGAGAGGTTTGAAACCCGACATACGTCGATATCTCATTTCTCATAAATTTTCTCTCTATTCGAGATGTTGTCAGCGGGGCTCGATTGTTAGAGCGAGATAACGAGTACGTTCAACCGAGGGACCATAACCGAGGATCATACAGAAGATAGCGATCATCGAATAACGATAACCGGCGGAGAAAGAAGAATACAGACAAAGGCGGTAACCACTCCGGTGGTAATCGTGGCCATGAAAATAGAAAAAGCGAGTGGGAGGAGATTTTAAAAGAGGAGATTCAACAACGACCATGTGAAGGCGTCGGCGCTTGAGAGCAACTAGTTTTAGGGAGGAGAAGCGACCACCGGGTATATGCTACAAATACGGAAAAGAGGGACATATCGGTCCAAAGCGCCCTACATTCAAGGTATGCTATAATTGTGGAAAAGAAGGACATATCGCTCGAGATTAGACGATATCAAAACCCGATCCAAATGGAATGGTGACTCAAAAGGATGTCGAGAAAAGTCAAAGTCAAGCGGTTTCGGAAGAAGCGCGTTTTGTGGAACGGTCAATAAAATACGAGGAACCCGAACGAAATTAGTACGGGTTAGTTAATTATAAATTCTTGCGAAGTTTATACCTTACTGAATCTGCAGGTTCTACCCATTCTTTTATCTCTCTCTTGCTTGCGTTCAACGTTTGAACTTGACTACGGAGAAATTAAACTTTGACCTATCTGTGGAGACTCCATTAGGAGAAAATTTCATTACATCCGTTATTTAAAAATCTTGCTTGATTCAAGTTGGCACTATCACATTACCTGTTAACCTTATTTCTATAGAGATATTTGCTTTTGATGTGATTTTAAGGTTAACTACTCATCATGCCAAATTGATTGCTTTTTGTAAGGTTGTTAGTTTTCATATTCTAAGCAACTTCGTTATTAGAATTCAAGCAATCAAACCATTGTAGTCAAACATTTTCATATCAAGCCATGAAGTCATTCGTTTATTACGGATGTCAAGTTTTCTTAGTCCATGTTATGGATTTGAATAAAGACACGTCAGATTTGAATAATATTCCTGTTGTTATTGATTTTTCCGACGTATTTCTGAAGAATTTCTTGGCTTACTCCCAAAGCGATATTAAATTTTGTATCGACTTTGAACCCCAGACAAAACTCATTTCTAAAATCTCATATCGAATGGCTCTATTGAACGTGAGTTAAAAATTCAACTATAGAATTTGGTACCGAGCCTTTATTTTGTGACTTCCTTTGTGGAATTCACCTAAGCGAGACTCTCTGTAGGGGACGTCATATTAAATACGATAAGAAGCGATAGGTGTCATTGTGACGTGTTATCCAAGATTGGGATATGAGTCATTCGGAGAGCAACCTAAGTCGATTATCGAAAGGCGTAGCTTTGAAGCTTAGTTGGTTATTATCGGAGATTCGTTGAAGGATATTCTCGAATCGCTATTCCATTAACGCTTGGTGACTTGTAGAGATACAAAATTCGAATGGAGCAAGGAATGTGGGAAGAGCTTGAAGAACTCAAGAGGAGACTCATTTCAAAGATACGTGTTACGATCATGCCATCCTCGAAAAGCGAAGCGTGATAGGCGGACGCGGTGAATAGAAGATTATATGCGAGGAACGAGTGCGATGATGTCAAGTATCGCGACAGAGCCAACTTTAATAGAAAAAGTTAAGGTTGCTCAAGCCACCGACCCGGAGTTGATCGCGCATGAAGAAGAAAGTACAAGAAGGAGCTATTAGAAAGCGAGAATTGATACTTGAGTCCACTCTAGACTTTGTGTTCCTAACGACTACGATTTGAAGTACAAGATTATGATGGAGGCACACAATACGCCATTTGCAATCCATCCGGAAGTACTAAAATGTATCGTGATCTTGACATACATTGTGGAACAATATGAAAGAGAGATTGCAAAGTTTATCTCGATGTGTTTAACTTGCCCGGCGTGTAAAAGGCGGAGCATCTTGTACCTAAGGGTCCGTTGCAACCACTTGAGATTCCGGAATGGAAGTGGGAACACATTACTATGGATTTCGTTCACGGGCCTTCCTGCGGTTTCTAAAGGCATCAATGCTATTTGGGTTATTGTTGATAGATTAACCAAGTCGCTCATTTCTTTACCGATCGAGAGACTTATTCCTTGAACGTCCTTTTCTCGTATATACGTAAATGAGATTGTGAGATTGCATGGCATGCCGGTATCCATAGTTTTAGATCGTGACTCAAGATTCACTTCATGATTTTGGGTTAGCTTGCAAAAAGCTATGAGCGCAATTTACGATCTGGATTTGGCATACCATTCTCAAAGCGGATGGGCAATCGAAAAGGACTACTCAAACTCTTGAAGATATATTAAAACTCTGTGTCCTAGATTTCAAAGGAAGTTGGGATAAGTACTTGCCATTGGTGGAATTCTCCTACAACAACAGTTATCGAGCAAGTATAGGTGTGGCTCCATTCAAGCATTATATGGGACGAAAATGTCGTTCTCGATATATGGGATGAGGTGGGTGAAGCAACATTGTTGGGACCCGAGTTAAGACGTATGACTCACCGAAAAGATCCAAATGATTCGACAACGATACAAAGCAAGCACAAGATCGACAAAAGAGTTATGCGGATCTTCATCGAAAAGGACGTGGAATTTAATGTAGGGGATCATGTATTGTTGCGAGTTGCTCCATGGAAGGAGTTACAAGATTTGGGAAGAGAGGAAAGCTCAATCCACGATTTATTGGTCCATTTCAAATTCTTGACCGAGTAGGAAATGTAGCCTATAGACTTGCGTTACCTCCGAGTATGTCTCGTGTTCATAATGTGTTTCACATATCTGCTTGCCGTAAATATGTGAAAGACCCGAACCACGTTATAGAGTTTGAACCGGACGAGATATGGTAGAAGACTTAACGTATGAGGAGGTACTGTCAAGATCTTGGATAGGAAGGAGCATTTCCTACGCTTGAAAGGTTATACCACAAGTAAAAGTTTTGTGGAAGAATCATCTTTATAGAGGAAATGACACGGGAATTGGAAGCGGAAATGAAAGCGAGGTATCCTCACCTTTTGAAAACACAGAATCGTCACGTCGATTTCGAGGACGAAATTTCATAAGGAGGGAGGTTGTAAGACCCGAAATTTTTTTAAATAAAAGGAATTTCCTTTATTTATTATTTTGAAATAGTAAGGGTTGATTTGATTAATGTGGATAGTTAAGGGTTAAATATGCAAATATTTCAAATTAAGCAAGTGGTTATAAATATTCATTATCGTCGAGAATATTCGTTTGGTCGTGGAATATTAAATCTTGTCGGGGAATATTAAATGACCAGCCATGACCTTGTGTGTGGGCCCCATAACGGAAAGTGATTGGATGAAGAAAACGACAAATATAGTTTTTTTTAAATAACGGCGTAGTTGTTACCGTTAATACTGTTGGAATACCCGATGGTTAAAATACACTAATACGCGTTGTTGAACAGTAGCACTTGGTATTGCACCAATTATTGATTCTTACGAAGAAGGCACTACTCAATAATGGTTACGATAATTCTTCATTCGATATTTTATTGAGTTAATATTTGCTGCGTTGATATTTTATATTCATTGTTGTTTGATAATTGTCATTACACAAGTATTTTTCATTATCGAAGCAATAATTCATATTATCTGAATAATATTATTAGATAACATTATTGGCAATGTCTAGAAAGTTACGTCTAAGGAGAGGTTTGGTCACCTAATCAAGGCTTGATGAAGAAATTCTTATTGGAAAGCCCCTCTCAGGAGGAAGCGCATTGGTTGTCAATATTGTGATTACGTAATATTATTTGTGAATAATTAATTATTGATTTATATGATGAGGAAAATATTGATTTTATGTGGATATAGATGGAGAAAATTTTTAAAATGACAATTGTTGAAAATTAATATTTTATCTTTTTCGATAAAATAATTCATTTAAATATATTATTTTAATAATATATTAACGGTGATATTTTACAAACGAATGTGGGATATATGAGTATCTGAGGAGGAAGAGTATTTTGTTGCAATAAATGTTTAAAACATGTTAAACATGTCGGTGGACCCCATTTATTGATTTGAAATTTGATTATAACTTTGTAAAATTGCCCGTTTGTGGATTTTGGTCAATTTCTCGATTGGAATTTGGAAAAACTTTCTTCTGCAAAGTTGTAGAGAATTGAATTTCCTATAAAAAATCGCGAGATTCAATTTTCTGATGAAAGGGCTATTTATTATGAATTATTGAAGTTAGAAGCTCAAAATAATTGATTTTGGAAGTTTAAAATATTTAAAATTAGAAAAACGTTTTTCTTATTTTTTTTCTAGAAGGTGGCATGTGTTTGATGGCTGAAATCAGATTCTAGACATGTGTAGAAAATAATATAATTATATTATTAATTTATTAAATTTTCTCGCTTTGGTGTTCTAAGCAATTTCCTATAAATAGGGTGCTTGGGTTAGAATTGAAAATCACACCGTAAAGCTCAAGTTTTTCTCTATATTATCGAGTGTATTCTTGTGAGTATTTTGAGTATACTTTGAGTATTGCTATACGGTGCAAGTCCAAGTCATAGCTTTATATCCAGGTGTTTAAATTTGAAATCTTGATCTTTCGAGGTAAGGGATATTATTTTTTCAGTAATGATATTATTTCTTCAATATCATTATCTTTGAAATGTTGATCGAAGTTTTTATCAAATTTAGAACTTTTTCATATGGAGTTACTATTCATGAGTTACTATTCACGAGTTACTATTCACGAGTACTATTCATGAAAGCGTGAAGATATTTTTGTGGAATTTTTATCTTTTGGTGTGGAGTTACTTATTCACGATATCTCGGCCTTTATTCACGATATCTGACTATTCACGATATCTGGTACTATTCATAGAAAAATAAAATTTCTTCTTTTCGTCAAAACATCTATTACGGATACTAACTCGATTGTATCCATGTTTTGATCATTCTTGAATTTTACACCACTATGATTATTTTTGAGGTATTTTTGGGCGTGGATAAAAAAAATACGAATCCTTAATCCTTAATCCTTGTCATTTTATTTCACTTTGGATTCGTTTCTTTAAAAATATTTTTCATCATCTTGATCTTAAATGATGATATTATGGAATATCTTTGGCTGTAGTGCAAAGATGAATGATTTCGAAGAATATCTTTGCTTAGTGATGCAAAATGATGAGCAGTGTTGAGATGAACATGATGGATTGATTAATATCTTTGGCTGTAGTGCAAAAGATGAGCAGTGTTTAAATGAACATGACTTGGTGATGAATATCTTTGGCTGTAGTGCAAAGATGAATATTTGATTCGGATGTATATTGATTGATGTTCTGGGGATAAAATATTGATGATGGATTTATTAAATTCATAGATTATAGTAGATTTCATTCTCTGCGTAACTCTTCTATGAATTATTATTTCATTGCGAATATTGATCGAAACTTGTTGTCTATTGTATTCTATCGATTTTTCCTGTTGAAGACTAACGATAATTTGTTGTATATTATCTTAGTCATAATATTCTTTCTTGGGGCTAGTTGAGCTCACCCTTTTCCTTGTTGTTCCATTTTTTTTCTTCTCAAAGGCGAGAATGTAGCGAAGTACTAGTCGGAATTATGGAATGAAGGTTAGTAGAGAGTTGTTTAGTAGTCCTCACCATTTTGTAAAATAATGAATCAATAATTATGATGGGGATTTATTTGCATGTGGATATTATACAGAAGACAATATTATATTTAAACTCACAAGATATATTGTGTAAGTATTTCACTACGACATTTGTATTATTGAAGTTGTAGTTTGCTTTTTGTACCATGTATTTGGCGACTCAGAATGGATTGGATGGAATGGACCTATTTTGGGGGCGTCACAATTAAAACCAGCAAAATTAATTAGGACTTCTATAAATATATAACTAATACTGTCCCACTTCCAAAATTAGAAATACAATTGTAAAAAGAAGAGTTTTAAAGATAATTTTATTTTTTCCAAATATAGTCGTGGTGACACGATAGTAATCAGTCAATAGAGAATAAAAGTAATGGTATATTAGGAACTTTATAGAACCGAGGGAATACATAGCGGTAGAACAAATTCAGAACCTGAAAGGCTGGAAACTGTTTTCATTGCCTTCTTCTTTTCTTTATCATCATATATCTCCAAATTTCAATACCACTTTCTGCAAAAAAAAAAAATGAAGAAAGAAGAAACAAAATATTTCAAAAAGAGGAGATTCTGTAAATAGGACATCATCTGATTGAAGGAGGATCCCACATAGCAAAGTTACCGAGTAGTAGTTTCAAAGTTAATTATAAAAGAAAGGACAAAATTAGGATGATAAAGTATTGGAACTATATAAATATTATTAGTTTAAACTTCCTCTAGAAGTAATGGAAATACTTGAGAACTCTGCAGGAAACTTTACTGGTGTTTCTCAAAATTTAGCTTATTAGTCGATGAATATATATACACACCACAGATATGAGGTAACCATATAAAATCTATTTGACTTGATTTACACACACACACACACACACACACACACACATATATATATATATATATATATATATATATATATATATTTGGCAGAAGAATAGAGGGAAATTTCACCTTCATTTCAGTCGGGTAGTTGGATTTTGGAGTTCCGGCTAAGGAGTTGAATGGACTGACTGCGGATTTAGAGAGATAAATTTACATGTATTATGTATATGTTGTGTTGTGAAGGAGAAAAAGAAGATGATATAATGAAGAGTTGCAGGATAACTAGAACAAGAGAAAAACATCAGTAGTCCGTTTTATAGTAATGCCAAAACAAGTCAAACTAGTGAGGCATAGAGACAGGGAGATAAATAGTACTCCCTTGAGTCCCTCCATCATTTACAAAAAAAATAAAAATTTATTATTTTTATATATTGCAAAAAAAAATTATTGAATTACAATTGGGACGTATATCAATGCATGTGTTTGGATAGAATTATAAAATTAGTCAACTATATCAAATACATCATACAAATATTACCAATTAAATTTATCTACAGAACTCGCAATAAAAAAATCAACATGTAATGTCGCAATATATCATTATCCAAAATGTAATGATACATTTATGTAGGGAAAAATGAGTATGTGTTTTAAATACATACAAACTTGTGTCTTAAAATAAGGTTTTTATTAATTACAGTTTTGGCACTTTATCATTTTTATTAATGTCTGTTTTGACATTTATCATTTTATTAATTAAAACTATGTCAGATTAAGTGCATGACATACACAATTATTTTAAGAGTTTTTTTTATTAATAACAATTTTTGACACTTCATTATTTTTATTAATGACTGTTTTAACATTTCACTATTTTATTAATCAAATTTACATCATATCGTATTAAGTGCATGACACACGCAAACTTGTATGTCTAACTTGTGTCGCACAAGGTTTCAATGGTACTCAATAGTATTTTTGGGACAATTTATTCGACCTCAAGGCTAAGTTGTTACAACATATTATCTTTGTCTTTAAAAAAATAATTAAATGTATAATTAATTTTGTCCGTAAAAGAATAAAATAAAGTACATAAAATGAAGTTTAATTATGTTATTTAATGGAATACATTAGTGTAGAAAAATAAAATTACCAATCATTTTATTCATATATGACGTTTTAGAGTTGAATACGAGAATTAAGTAAATGATTGTATAATATTAAATATAGTATTAATTTTATAATACTTTTTACCAAAGACTGATTACAAAATAGAAACAAAATAATGGTTGATTTGAAGGTTATTATCACTAAATTTATGGATTAAGAAAATCATTTAATAATTAAAATCATGTGTGAAATTTCATTACTATTCTTTTTGGGAAGTTGAAAATATTTTATACTTAGATTTATTGAGAATTTTTTTAGTAATAATAACATGATAAGAAAATTTTGATGATATGAAAAAAAGTAAATAATTTATTCTCTTAGAAAGTTATAAAACAATTTTTTTCTTCTTATTTATTAACGCTCTATAATAATTTTCTTCTTATCTTATCTCATTCTCCTCATATGTAATATTTTTTTATGAGGAATAATTTTGAAAAAATTATGGCTAATTCTCCTAAATTATACATAAAACGTCAAATAATTTAGAAAAAATAAAATCATTATATCATGAGAGGGAGGGAAGGGAGTATAACTTAATATTACTATTAATAAAAGTGAAACATTTGTAATAATAAAATGATCAAATGAAACTTTTGCCTTTGCAGAGCAAAGGGAGGATTAAAAACTCGGGAGATTAATCGACAGAGAGATTCCCTTCTTGGATGGTCGAAGAAACAAGAAGACAAAGTAAAAGTCTTGATTTTTCAGTAGGGACTTCGAGGTCTTTTTGGTTCTACGCAGGGGTAAAATCGTATTCTCCAACTGTAAGATCATAAGTGATATTGGGCTGTGGTTGTATTTTTATAAATAGGGCGGCAACGTAGACAGCCGGGGCCAACCAATATCCACCTATAATTTGACACAACATTAGAGCTTTATTATTTACAAGAATGATGGTGACGACGATACGGTAAACATTGTGATATAGTAGTAACCAGCCAGCCAGCCAGCCAGCCAAATAATAAAAATTATAAACAATAAACTTTAGAGATAAATGATGATTAATAGTACTATCTATACTCATCAACTTTTAATAAATAAGAAAATAGTAGTAATTGAGACGTCATGAGAGTTTGGATTATAAACATAAACATCTTGTATGTCGTAGCTAATTATACCAAACTATGGAGGAGCGCCAATAAACTTGATGACATTCCTTCAGATGCACTAAAAGACGAGGTTCGGAAAAACAAAGAAATATATGACTTGCACTTGCCATATACTACATAAAATTATTAATAATGTATAATTAATTTTAATTTTTTTTATTTCCTTTTGCACTCAATCACCATAATATTATCAATAACGTCCTTCCGGAAAACCCCTCTCCGGTACATAAACAGAGATTACATTTTCCTCTAGTTAGCCTAGGTCATATTGTTGACTGAAAGAGATGATGGGTATTTGAAGTGACAACCCAAGTTCGAAGAAGAGTGAATGATAAGGTTCGATTCTTGGCACAAATAAATAAATTATCAAGTACATCAAACAATATCAAGAATCAAACCTTGCTAAAGAATGAAAAAATAAACTCACAAGTTTCAAATTAAACTCATCTAAGTCAGCACTCAAGTTACACTATTCCCAACATTTTAAACAACTTACTAAATCTGAGTGACAATGAGAAGGGGTAATTTAATAGGTACAAAGCAATTCAGCACATTTTCTGCAACCCTAATGAGAACCAAGTATCCTACACAATCTATAAATATTTATTTGTAAATTTATATATATATATATATATATATATATATATATATATTAACTAATAAAAGAAGAGAAAAGGGTTTTTGTATTTCAAAGAAAAAATATGTTGCCAGGAACAAGTCTCCCTCAAAAAAGCATTATTGTACCAAAACATAAAGCTTGTCCTTCTGTTGGCTATGCAAAAAGCAGCTCCATAGATGGGCACTAACTAAACTGCAGCTTGGGCAATTTCTAGTGCCTCCTCAACTGAAGATGCATTTTGAAGTTTGGCTTTGTCAATGAAAGGCTGGCCTCTTGCTAGTTTAGGAAGGAGTTGAAATTCCTAAAAATATAAGAGGAAAAATTAGTTTTTCCATACAAGAAAAATGTTACTTAATGCAGCTAAACAGCAGCTATCAGTTTAAGTTTTGGAGGTCCGCATAGTAAGAGATCACAAATATACTGCTGATCAGGAATAGTTGACTCGCTCAAGATTGATATAGGAGGTTCTTTATTGCAGTACTAACCGAAACCAGTGGTTTCCATTACCAATTTGAGAAACTGATATTTGGTGCACGAGTCCTCTATATCCATTAGGACAAAAGAATGTAGCTTCTATTACTGTGTGTAATTTAAACTGAGTTTAATATATATGTATTTTGTCAGCCATATAAAATACCCACTTCTCTATTTCAACGTAATTTATCAGCTTGAAAATATTGCCCGTGAAGCTGCACCTGGGTTTAAGATTATGTTGCACCCATAATAAAAGCACGTCTTGGCTGTTGGGAAGCAAGACAACCAATCTTCATGTTCTGTCCTAGAGAATTTTAATATCAAGGACCAAGTGTTTCCCTTTTCTTGAACCTCTTTATTACATTCAAGTTTCAGCATTGACAGTAACTCCTAGATGTGATTTGTTACACATTAACAAAATTGTCTTGACCTCAACAAAAACAGCACACTTGTTCTGATATATCGTGAATTACTTCTAGAAAATTTCTAAGAACTTACTGTTTTGGGATGATCTAAGTTACACTAGGAACATACATAAACATGTTACCATAATACTAGGGATATGTTGTTGAAAGGGAAATAGATTGTATTGCTTGAAAAAGTTCAGTAATTTATGCATGAAGTACATGATCAAACTATGGCACTTGCTCTGGCAATAAAAGGTTTTACTTCGGCAATAACACTTCCCTAACAATTGGAATTTTATGTACACATTATATAGTACGCTAGGACTATACTCGGTCAAGCTTTGCCAATCACAAATTTTCTTCAAAAAGTGCAAGGATTTTGTGCTGGCTTCTTCTTCCAGCATTACCACAAATTCCTACGAAAATAACATTTCCGCTATTCTGCTAATCAATGTTTATTGCTGGAGATGCTACATCTACAGACTTAAAATATAAAAGAAGTTGATCATTGATTTTGTTAAAACAATACGACTTTTTTCTTTGTTGATTTTTCAAAGCTGCAATCTTCCTCTAAGCAGAACATTGACATATATATGCATTATGCTAGCAACTTATCTGCAGATGTCAACTCAAACTTCTGTATAAAACATACCTCAGGGCTTCCACTTTCAAGAAGAACCCCCTTAAGTTTACCTGCAGAGCAGCAAGAACACAAGAAACCTTTATTGCAGTTTGTGTAAACTAGTGTATAATCTTCTCTCTTTCACATGTGCAGCCACACAGGTACGCGTGCACACACACAGACAGTATTTAACAGAATATTACCAGAGTCTACCCAGAAAGTTGCAATCTTTGGTTCAAAGTTCCCAATCTCAATAGTCTCCCCAACTGTTCATTAATAGACTATATTAGTTTTCTGATAAATTCTTAATTGAATATTTAGTACCAAGTACAAGATTACATGTATGACTTTGGCCAAATGAAAAATTGTAAATAGAATGCAAGCAGTACACATTCGTACCGTTGTCCCCAAAAAACTGCCACCATACTTTCCTTGGGCTCCCTTCATATTCGAAGACCCTCGAGTAAAAATATGGAAGATAGTCGTATCTGTATATAATACAGTAATGCGATTATAAAGATTGCTGATTCACTGAGGAAGATTCCACCGTGTAGTGAAGCAAGTTCCGTTTCCATGAGAAAAAACTTTGACTTACGTGTGACTTTGTGCAGTTAGTAATGATTTGATGCAGTGTTGTGCAGATCTGCGAGCATGGTCAACATGTTCAACCCGAGCAATGCGGTCATACATCTGTTCAGCATAAATTACGTGTAATTTCATCAATAAAATAAAATGATTAGTAAGACACGTTGATCAGTACAAAAAAAAGCATACCTTTAACGGGAAGGCTGCTACGTCACCAATAGCAAAAATTCCAGGTACAGTTGTTCGGAACTGACGATCGACCTGAAATTAAAAACATAATTCGTTAGTATATGAAACATAAAAAAGAGTGCATCCTACTTGAATCAAATTCAGAAACTACAATAGTACCATATCTAAGATTTTTTTATTTTGTTTGACATAATAGGACTCAAGATTTCTCAGAAGAAATATATACATTTGAGAAAGGTCAAAATACATTAAAGAAATAAAGTGGTAACATTAGCTTTATATGGTCATTTCTAACGTATCATAAAAACGATTTGCTCATGATTAAATAAAGCTCTTCATATATTGTTCAAATCTCTTTTATGTTCAGTTATTTTCTTTTTCTGTAAGTTAGTTATTGAATTTCTAAGTAGACTAGCATAATATTTATGTGAACATTGAAATTGAAAGAACTCCCATGTACTGAAAAGCTAACCTGTATTTACCCCCCCAAAAAAAAAAAAAAAAAAAAAAATATATATATATATATATATATATATATATATATATATACATTTTAAATATAAAAAAAGAAGAAAGAAACATTGACCTGTATTCCACCAACAGTAGTATTTAAGCCAACCCTTTCAAAGGGACTGACAGCAGGTTTTGCTCCAATACCAATAACAATCTGCTCATGGGAGAAAAACAAATAAAGTTTTACTAGATGTTCTCAACTACGTAAACAATTTTAGAGACAAAATAACCAAATTTGTTCCATTTTGCAACATTGAAAAAATGAACACCAAATATTATGTGTACCTTACAAACTAAACAACAAAATGAATCCAAGAAATATGATAGCACATTACCGTGTCCGCTTCTATTATAGAACCATTTTCAAGCTTAACAGCAAGACAACTGTCCATCAGAACCAGCTTCCAATGTTTTTATAGAGACACCCTAAGAATAAATAACGATATTCAGAACTACATATGCTGCAAGTTCTTAGTAAAGTAAAACATAGTAACTTAGATAGAGAGAGAGAACCTTAACAAATTTGACACCATTGTTTTGGAAGAGTTCTTCATATCTCCGGGCAAGTGAAGGAGTAAATAGTCTTTGCAGAAGATGGTTTTCCGGAAATACAACCTATGTTTTCCCAAATACCATATAAGTTGAACTTATCAACAATCACAGTGCCCGACATATAAACTTACAAGAAAGATTACAAAAGACGTTTATAAATTGTTTATATTCTTACTGTTGTATCAAGTTTCCAACCCACAGCAGCTGCTGCAACTTCCATACCAATATAACCACCACCAACCACTACCACCTTTTGTGATTTCCCCTACAAATTGAAACAAATATTACTTTACAACAAGTATATGCACAACAACTCCACTCTCTGAACCAATTGAAACCAAGCATACAAATTTCAATACATTCAGTCTTATGCAGTGTTGAGTAGTCAATACTAAATGAAAGTGGAATTACAATGAAAAAATAAATACCAGTGATGAAATCAGTGAATCAGCATCAGCAACATCTCGAATATAATGAACTCCAGGTAAGTTCCCTCCAATTTTCTCTGGGAATCTGAAGGCAAGGGACATAAGTTTTTATCTTCCTTCATTTGTGCAGATTTTAATCAACCTTCTAAAAATTTTAAAATATGTTGGTGGCTTTGAATGCTAATATAGCTATGAGTAGTAGGTAATGATAATACACAAGCGAAGTATTAGCTCCAAGCTAATAGACCAATGAAAGACGACTGATTATAGCCATAGGACAACAAACATGTTTTTGCAACTGTTGAGACTATGATATGGATATTATTTTTAATTTTTTTGTAAGAACATATTGAAAAAAGTACCAAGTGACTGGCTCCTATGTACAATAAAGATACACATGTTGAAAATTTATGATCATCAATGCAATTGCTTAGGACTTAATTTTCCAAATAATCATTCTAGATTCCAACAGAGACAAGTAGGACTGGGAGTTTGCATAATCCAGAGACGGCACATAATTATTTGTAACTAATTACTGATAGAATGATTGTACCTGGAGGCTGTACATCCGGTACTAATTATAAGGGAACCATACTTGAGGAGTTTTCCTGAATTTGTCATCAAAGTTTGCTTTTCAATATCAATACCTATAACTGGATCTTCATACAACATCTGTACAACAGAAAAATCAAATTCACAAGTAGCAATCTAAACTACCGTTTGCTAAGATGTGCTCGCTTCCGCTCAGTGGATGGGGGTACTTTTGTATTAAAAGTGTTGGCAGTGGGGGAGGGGGGTCGATGAGGAAAAAAATGATGAAGTAGTTGCATTTCTGATTAGGCTAGCCACAAGTAAATATTCAATCCAAACTATCTATCTTCTCGTACACACTATAAGCAAGATATTGTGCAATCTAGGGCCAAACTTTCCTAGAAAAAGAATAATATATTTTAAAAGCATTCAGCCATAATTTTAAGCTACAACCATTTTTATTGGCATTTCTATTTATTTCTTGATTAAATAGTGCCGGAAAGATTAAAAAACAAAGTTCTATAACTTAAATTAGCAACTTTTCCTTTTATTTTATTTTCTGAATAGCTGATTAGCAACTCATATCTCAAAACTAACCGTCTTACCTAATTCTCATGGTTTCAAAAGAGAAATCTAAGTCCTTATGATGAGGTAACTCCAAATTTCGTCCAGTTGTCATCCACGTTGATTTGAAGGAGAAAAATCATATGCCAGAATGGGCTTTACTTAAAACGAAAAATAATTATCTCCAAGTACAATAAAGAGGGAGGGAGGGAGGGAGGGAGGGAGGGAGGGAGGGGAGGGGAGGGGGAGGTTTGGGGGAGGAAGGGGGGAAGGAAAGTGTAGTGTTATATCAAGACTATAATAAAAGCTTTCATAAGTAATGGATGCCATTCAAACTATATGTTTACAAGTAATTGGCTTTGTAATGATTCCAAATTATGCAAAAAAATTGAATGTCATGAAAACAGGAACAAAAACAATTTGAAAAAACTAATGCCAGAAATGTAAAGAGCAATATTAATTAATATCAAAGCAAGTTCAGCTAGTACACTGGGTTGAAACTTGTACTTTAATGATAGAAAAAACTGTAATGTCAATATCATGTCTTAAAAATAATAAAATACCTCAATGCCTTGGTCCTTATACCACTCAGGAGTCTGCCGTTCCCCACCTGAGCCAACACAAGTATGGAAACCCTAGCATATCATATTCGCATTGAAGTTAGTAACAATCTATGGCATTGGACATTAATAAGAGAAATAGATATTGCAGTAAAGCAAGGTCTCAAACACTCATTGAGCCTAAAACATTTGCCTACATATCACATCCATATTCCATACCATACAAAATTATTCATGCTTAATGAGATAATAAAGTATGAGTAATGTGCATTATCAGATTCCTTTCGAGGAGGAAGCAAATAAAGTTCACAAATTGAGTTCACTGAATAGGAGTAAATTGAACTTACGGGCAAACGTGCTGGCTTTTTATCAGGAGGAAACAGATAAGCTTTTGTCAAAGCAGGTCGTTCATAAGGCGCATACGCCTGCATATAGTAGATTAATAAATTAAAAAACATAACTTTCATCAAAATTTAAACAAACTCCATTCCATTTTGCATTATTTGGGGGCGAATTATGTAAATAGTTCAAAATTATACCATCATTTAATTTCATACATCACCCAATCAAACAACAGATTCAAATTGAGTGTATAAGGGGAGAAAAGATTACTTCTTTGGATACAATACAAAGCTTTCCATTAGCCATTCCATGTTCGACAAAAGTCCGAGCTGCGTACCCAGCAGCATTTCCACCTCCAACTATCACAAATCTGCAACAAATTGCACACAAAACTCTCAATTCAACTGAAATGATAAAATACATCTACCAATATTGATCTGAACTCAGAAAAAGCCACGAACTCTCGATTATCATTGGCAAAAGAGGACGACGCAACGATGTAGTTTCTCCGAAAGCTTGTAGAAGGAACAGAAGAAGAAGGCTGAGGAATACGATTGAGAGAAGCAGATTGAGGACACCAAAATGAAAGCCCGTGCTTAATTGTCAACGAATTCGCCATTAATTTACGAACTGTAACTTCTCAACCAATATATGTATAAGAATTAGCGCTTAATGATAGAGTAAAAAGGGTTTAAATATAGAGGGAAAGGGGTCGGACCTGATGACATTATGTAGATGAAGTTAGAGATGTACTGAATAAATTATTGGCGTGTTGGCCCTAGCTAGGGCCGAAGGGTCACGAGACTGATAAACAGTTAAAAAATGGCTTATATATATGCGGCGATTGGTGAAGTTCAAGAGGGCTTGGCTTTCTATTGGTAATAGGGATTAGGGAGTATATAAAAGAGACAGCTATCATGTTGCTATTTCCTTCCATTCCGCCATGGCAGTCAAGCCACGAATACGATTTGCAGTGCCTTGGAGCTATGGGGTATTCGTGTCGTTTTTCACTGGTTACAAATAAAGTAGTAAACTTATTTGAAAACTTGATATGAGATGTTTTAAAAAATCAAATAAATAAAATAATTAATTATATCAAAATTAATATAATTATAAATAGTGTAAATTAGTACAGAGAAAGTATAACTCTCTTTTTTTTTTAAATATATATATATATATATATATATACATTTAGTCATTTTAAAATTATAGATATACGTTGTTTTAGCACGATAAAAGAAACGAGAGTCAAGATAAGATTTTTAATTTGTTGAAAATATAAAGCAATTTTATTAGGAAATTATTAATTTTATAAGGGAAATTTGATAACTCAGATGAATGAATGGGAGGCTCATATATTATTTATTTATTTGTGTAGACTTGTAAAAGTATCAAATTTTCTTATCAATTTTATTTTTGAGTTTGCCCCCAGTCTTGCTCGTTAATTCATATCAAGAAAACAGGGACAGGGTGAACCGGCCTCTCAAAAAATAGTCGGGCAAGTTTTTGCTATATGTAATTATGTGTGTACGAGTAACAATTGAAAAAAAGAAAAACTAAATAAGTAGTCCAAAACGCTAGGCTAAGCTCCAAGTTTTATTATTGACTGGAGACAAGATTGAATCAACTCATTCTAGTAAAGAGACTAGGATGGATGGGATGCTCCAAAAATGAAAGAATCACATATTAAAAAAGAGAGAGTATATAGTGGGTTCAATATAACACATGGAAGAATAAACACTACTACTAGTACTACAACCCATCCAAAAAGATACTTAGCAATAACAAGGAAATTAATTAAATCTTATTCTCATCCCAATTGGCAATTACAAGACAAGAAATATTATCTACTCATTTTCAAAAGGCCAGGATCTTAATGGATAATTTGAAGCACCAAATTACACCCTAAATTCTTCCAACATTAAACACTTGGACTTCACTTCCTTGGCCTAAAACTAAAATTCAAAATTATCATCACCCCCTACAAAAAGAAAACAACTCCCTTCATATTGTGCATACATCAACACAATTATATTATAGTAATTAACTCCTCTAAAACTGGAAAAATAAAATAAAGATTCAATCCCATTGATCATAATCCATAAAAATATATGTACAAGCAATTAAAAAACCAATAAAATAAAGGGCAAAGGTGCAAAAAAGCCCCTTATGTTTACACGGATGTCCCACTCCCACCTTAAACTAATTTTTTTCCAAAAGTACCCTTAACGTTACAAAAACCCGGATCACTCGTGTTCCCTTGTCGTTAATTCTGGACTAGCCACCTAGATTAACTCTATTTACACGTGGACAATTATTGCTGATTAGGCACATTTTTTATTTACAGATACTCGCTGTCTCTCTAGATTTCTCTCTCTAGACTTGTGCAAGTTTTTCTGGTTCTTCTTCTACATTGAGCAGCCTCGAAAAAATATATTGTAAATCAATAATCAAAGGAATATTTACTACCGGAGGTACAGAAATGGCTCCACGAAAGAAATCAGCCGGCGGATCCAAGAAATTCAACCAAAACCAGCATCAATCACAGCCCTCCAAATTCGGAATCAAACATTTCTTTTGAACATCACACGCAAAACTCTCAAAACCCCAAATCAAAACCCCCCACTTTGAAAAACCCCGATACCTCACCTTCAACCTCAAAAACCCCCCAAAATGTGTCCAAACGACTGATTCGAAAAAAGGGATTTTTACACTTCAAAACCCAATAAATGGTGAATGAATCGAAAAAATTGGATTTTTACACTTCAAGTTTTCGCCAGGAATGGTGAATGAGTGGCAGATGGGAGACCAAACTGGGCGGGCTTTTTGTTGGATCTTACCCTCTCAAAAGTTTCTTTGCTCCAAATCTTGTATCTCATCCTCTCTTTAGGAAAAAGACAACTTACTAATGAATTATCGTGATTTGTTCATCTGGTAAGGAGGAGAGAGAGAGAGAGGAGAGAGAGGATAACATTCTTCCTGGGGATGGAGAAGAGTATTATTATTATTTAAGGTATTTTAAAAATAAATTTTGATTAATTTTATATAGTAAATTATATTAATTATAAATTATATAAAAACTATCATTAATTATAATATTTTTTTGTTAAAAAATATTTAAATTGAATTTAAAACTCTAACACTAATTTTATATTTTGAAATGAAAAGGACAAATCAATAATAATAATAATAATAATAATAATAATAATAATAAATAATAATAATAATAAATAATAATAACAACAATAATAATAATAACATGCTATTTTCCATGTATGCATTGCCTTGTCAGCAAGTTTTGTTTAGGTGTCAGCTCCGTTTATCAAGGTGGCGTGTCTGTTAACGGGAGGGGTATAATTGACCTTAAATTTGTAACGTTAAGGACACTTTTGGAAAAAAAAATAGTTTAAGGTGTAAGTGGGATATCGAGGTAAACATCAGGGGCATTTTTGCACCTTTGCCCATAAAATAAATGCATAGATAGCTATTGGCTGGCTGGCTAGCTAATATGGGACCGGTGAAGCTGAAATTTTACCAACTTGATCAACAATATCAAGAATCTCTGCCTTGCTCCTCATAATCCTATGAAACACCTCTCTTACTTGTTGTTGGAGTGGCCCTAATCCCTCCTCCATCTTGCTGCAAATCTCCGCCATTTCGGCCACCTGCGCTGCAACCTCCTCAGCCTTCTCCGCCTCCATCAGAAACTGAAACCCCTCGGCGAATTCCACCAGATTAAGCGCCACCCTCTCCATCCTCTGTGTCTCCTCCAACAACCCACCGGTCCCTTTCTTTTCCTTTTTCTTCCACTCCTCCCCAATCTTCTCCTGCATCCAGATAATGGACTGGGCCCAGGTCAATTGCTTCGGCACCTGAAAATGAGTCGCCAGCCCATTTCGCTCCTGGCAAGGCAAGGCCGCCACTAAAGCCCACATCGCAAACACCAAAATAGTACTCATAATATAAACCGGTAATACCAAGCCGGTCGTCTCGCCACCACGTGGCGCCACCAGATTGGCGGTCATCGACTGAATCTGTTTAGCGGAGGACCACGATTTGGAAAAAGACAATGACAGCGACCGGAAATTGATACGGTCCTTCGTCGGCGCCGAGGAGGCGGCGGCTCCCCGGCGTCCGAAAGACCAAGTCCGCTCGGCTGACTTGGCGTTCTGGCTTTCCCTGTCATCAACCATCATTGACGTCAGAAAATTGTTTAATGCCTTTTCGGCGCGCCTGACCTGTCCTTCACCTATTGGTCGTTGCTCGAGGGCGGAGACGGCTATTTCCGACAGCTTCTGCCAATGACGGACCAAATCGACGGCGTGAGTGATGGCGTTACAGATGTCGAGTGCCTTGACCGCTCTGTCCTGAAGCTCCAGGATGAGGCGATCCAGTGGGGGTTTACTGAACTGGGTCGGGTCACGATCCATGCTGAGTACGGCCTTGAACTCCGCCTCGCAGCAGAGTAGGGCATCGATGAGTTTACGGAACCAGGCAATGGAGAGAAGTGTGTCTGGCTGTGCGCCACCGTCCTCGACAGCAGCGAAGGAGGGAACAAGGTTGGCGAGGCAGTCGGCGACGTGTTTTTGGAAGATTTCAAGGTCTTCTTGCTCTTGGTCGTGGTTCTTTTCCATGGAAGCCACCTGGTTTCGGCGGATACTGATCCGGTTCAGGAACGAACCCTGGTGATCTGTCGCCGGCATGGTGTAGTTTAAAGAGAGAAAGATATACAAATGTAGAGAGAGAGAGAAAGATGAAGGGTGGTGTTTGTTGAGAGAGAAAAAGGGGAAAGGAGAGGAACGAGAAGAATGGAGGATTTGGCAGTTACTACTTATTTAACATTGTTTATGGATGGTCATAATTTTTGTAATGGACCAGACTTTTTCATTATCTTCTTCGTTGCTGACTTGGCATTTTTCTTCTTTTTCGGCGCTGAATATACTTATGCATTAATATTATGGGTATATAGGATAAGATATACGATATTATTCTGCGTCATTTTCTTTTTCTTCTTATCTCTACTATTTTGGCTAATAAAAACAATAAGAACATCCAATAATAAGTGAATAAAAAAAGAAGTTTGTAAAGACATTTAAGAAGATATATTAAAATTATTAAGCATTAAGGTAATTAAAATGTACAAAATAACTAAAAGGAAAAGGAGATCTAATTCAACTTTTGGTATATATATACTCCATAGTAACCATTAATAAGATAAGTTTAAAGAGCTACCATCCCTAAAATATGATTTTGCAATATATTTTTCACTATTTATTTCAAACCATGAAATTAAATTTAACTTTTGATGTTATGTTTAGATATTTTGAATTTGATATAAATTCATTTAAGCGATTATGAATCTGTAAACTAATTACTACCAATCACAAAATTTAAATATTTTAAAAAATTAAATGCATCATGTTAATTTGAATTTTAGAAGCCGTAAAATATCCAAATTATTATTTTATATTTTATAACAGAAAGATATTGTGTTTTGCATACAAAGCACTCAAATATTCATTTATTTAGACATGCGGATATCACGAGAGCAAACATAACTATGTTCGTGAATTTATTCATGGTGTTTAGGGGGGAAAAAATTGTAAAGTTTGTACAGATTGATCCTTAAAATCGAAAAAAGAGGGCATGGAAATGGAAATAAAACAAGAACAAAGGAAAGAAATATTCTGCTCCTTTATTTATGATGAGGATATATTTATATATTTATTGTTGACAAAAATTTAAATCCTATTAAGGCAAGAAAATAATCAGAGGACTTGGAGGAAGTGAGTTAGGTATGATGAAAAATATAATTTGGCTTAAAAGCTCAAAATCCTCAGAAATTATAATTAATTATACCCATGAAGGAGATCTAATAATTAATTAATGCGTTATTCTGAAAAATTTTACTGTCCTTGTTGGGTGTGATGACCTCTGATGATATCGGATAACTATTTACCGAATTCGATTAGCATAATAAAATACTTACACATATATATATATATAGAGTCTCGCATGTGTGTTAGTACTGTATTGATCAATTTATCTAAAATTGAACTTCATATTAACCATTCCCGTATTTACTAATAATCAGGCTCTTAATAATTGGATTAACAATAAATGCACTTAATTTGATCCTAATATGTTTCACAAGTATTTGAAAAATAAAATATACTGTAATTTATAACTCTCCAGTCCCAGCCCCAGCCCCATTGGTGATGTGATGGGTGGGGATAATAGAGTCAAAAAGTCTAGAGCGACCGGATATGGCGACCGTTTGATTTTTTTTTTTTTTTTAAATGTCTCCCAAATAATTTATAAAATTTATTGAAAAAAATATGCCTGTACAGTCCGTACAGACATATTTTTTACATGTATTCAAATGACATCCAAAACACTTTTTTCTGTAAAAATTTCAGTTCCATTAAATCTTATAAATTCTTTGGGAGACATTTAAAAAAAAATAATAAAAAATCAAACGGTCGCCAAACCGGTCGCCATGTCCTGTCACCCCAGAATTATTCTAATGCTACGTTTGGATTGAAGGAATGGAATAGAGTAGGGAATGGAATAGATGAGGGAATGAAATAAGAAAGGGAATAGAATAATTTTTTAATATTCCATATACATGTTTGGTTAATGTTAGAAATACATCTAAGAATGAAATAAATAATTAGAAAGTGACCTAAATACCCCTAAATATTCAAATTTAACTTAAATTCAATTTATATTAAAAATTTAACACATATTTCTCTAGATTTTTTTTTATAATTATATTCTTCTTTTTTTTACTATACTTTTTCATATAATTTTTTTTATAATTTTTTATAATTTTTTTTCATATAATTTTTTTATATAATTTTAATTGTGGGGTGGGGTGGGGTGGGGTGGGGTGGAGGGGGGGGAGGGTAAGCCAAAAGAATACAACAATAAAACCAATAATCAACAATTCATCTTGCTTGACGTAAGCAAAAAGATATATAATTCAATAAACAACAAATCCATCTTCGTACGTAGTTAAAAGAAGATAACTTTCATCACCATATAAGCGTGAGGGATGATGACAATGATATATACATTAATCAAACTAAAACAAGGATAAATATTAAAGACTTTAAATTTATCCAAATATTATCAAACCACTCATAATTTAATATTATTAATATCATAACAATATTTTAATCACCTCTAAACTTATAAATAATTTATTTCAATTGTTTACACTTTTACCAAATAATGCATTTAATCATTCAAAGAATGCCATAATCATAAGATTTCATCACCAATGATCAAATCCTTATCAACAATCTACATATACCTTATATAGGATTTCCAAGCCATAAAATCCTATTTTCCAACTTTATTCTTCACATAACATATTTAACTCATATGTCAGAATTCAAACCATTTTTATGAAAAATACCAAATCAGTCCCAAAAATATTTTATTTCTGGGATATAGCAGAATATAGTCCCATAATGAACATATATTTTTCTCGGAATTTTTAAAATTCATTTACTATTTTTCAAAAATCAATTTCCAATTAATTCCTTAAGAAATTAGCTACCTCAAGTTTAACTCCAAAAATTCCCAAATCTTGGCAGGATCTTACACATGTTAACGTGAGTCTCCAGTTTAAATTTCATGGTCATCGGAGTTATAGAACTCCGATTATAGCGTTTTTCGTTGGAAAAACCTAAATATTGAAATGGTCATAACTTGCTCATTTTAAGTCGGAATGAGCTCATTTTTGGACAGGAGGTTCTTTATACCATATACTTTCATGTCCCAAAAGGCCAGAATTTTTCTCATAATTTAAGTGGCCGAAATAGCCCTTCTAAAATCTGGACAGTAACATTTCGGTAATTTCCAGCTTTTGACTCCTTTGCTAAAATCAGTCCACACGAAAATCTACATTACCTTTTCTAGTGATTCCACTTGGAGATGCTACAAAACTCATAGATCTAACTCTAGAACTTGACCACACTCAAAAATTCAAAATATAATAGGAGATATGGTCAATTGAATTTCATGTTCCATTTTTACCAAAATCTGATTTTTCAACCCTTTGTGATTTCTAAGAAATTTTCATGTTTTCACATAATAACCAACATAACTCATCATAACACTTACTAATACTTCATATAACCATGATTTTCATTAGTCCAATGCTTTTATTATGACTCTCATCATAATCAACGTAACCAGATTATTTCTACAATTTAATAAGGAATGAATACGAAGGATCATTCACCATGCATGTGGTAATCCACTTATATAGGTTATTCCAACGGAATACTAAAGAATGGAATAACAGAAGGATTCACCATGCATGCGATAGAGACCGCACCGACAGGTTATTTCCAACAGAATAATAAAGAATGGAATAACAACAGAAATCATCATGCATGCGGTACGTCGCATAGACAGGTTATTTCAACAGAATAATAAATAACGGAACCAAGTCAGGCAAAATTCGCACCGACAGGATGTCCCAACAAAATAATAAAGAATGGAATAACAACAGAAATCACCATGCATGCGGTACTTTGATGCAGACAAAAGTTATTCAAGCGAATAATAAATGATGGAACCAGTCCAACGTAAAACGCGACAAAAACATGATATTACGACGAGAATAATAAATGCGAATAATAAATAATGGAACCGAAGTCAAAGGCGAAATTACACGCAAGCGATGGATATTCCAATGAATAATAAATAACGGAATAATAGAAGAATTTCACCATATATGCAAGACTTTATATATACAAAGTTATTCCAACATAATAATAAAGAATGGAATAATGAAGAATTTCACCATGTATGCGGTGCGCGACAGCATGAGTTATTCCAACATAATAATGAAGAATGGAATAACAACTCTTACTAGTATTGAAAGAAAGTAATTCTCTTCATGAATACGAAAGAATAATACCCCTTATAGTACAACAAATAATATCTCTTACCTCAAAAGAAGATTTGGATCTTTGGAATAGTGAGGGAGCAGACTTTCTTCTTCTTTCTCTCAATAATTTCTCTCTATAATAATGGCTCTAAAGCTTTAGTGAATTGGTGAGAAATGAAGGAGGAATGAGCTTTATTTATAGGAAAATATAGTTTTCGATAATTGCACGTTTTGGGGCTCAAAATATTCTGAAGACAATACATCCAACTTTTCTTTCATTTTTAATTCACCATCCAAATATTATCAAACTGCACCACCTCCCCTAATAGTAAATCATGTGAATCAATAGTAAATCATGTGACTCAATAGTTCTAAACATGTCAAAAAATCAATTACAGTATAGTACTTTCATCTATACCTCCATTTTTAACTTAGTCATGCAAATATCATTAATCTTGCACCAACTCCCCTAATAGTAAGTGAATGTGACTCAATAGTACACACATGTGAACAAATAGTTATATGAGCATGTGAATTAGTAGCAATTAATTGCTCATTTATCCGATAAATTACCCGATTTATCACTATAACCCCCAGACATCAATTATCATCGGAATAGATGTCGATTTCAACTAACACCAATAATCCTAACACAATAGAACTATCAAATTCATCTTTAATCAACACGAACTTATTCATCATTAATATCATAACTCATAATATTTAACAAATAGGCCGTTTCCAGGAAAGAGGGGGCTTTCCGATAAGGATTTCTCCTTATTGGCGCGTAATTAGATGACCAAACCTATCCTTGACAGAACTTCTAAACATTATAAATATTGCAATTTAATAATATGAATAATTTTGTCGTCTCAATTATTGATTTAATAATATATCATATAATAATGCGAGATGATAATGTGACAATAATCGAATCAATAATATGAGAGATATGATCGCGCAAGAATTATCTTTGTGTAATCTTTGGAGTATAAGCGGGTGACTTATCACGTAATCATCAATAACCAATATATCGTGTTGCTACTTATGCAACCAATGCCGTAGACATCATACTTTTA
Organism: Panax quinquefolius; assembly: GCA_020205615.1. NCBI lineage: Eukaryota > Viridiplantae > Streptophyta > Magnoliopsida > Apiales > Araliaceae > Panax > Panax quinquefolius. The sequence continues at coordinate 7,862,110 of CM035163.1, read as the reverse complement.
CTACTAGGGTAGTTCAACAGTTTTTAACGGTAACACTTCCGCCGTTATTTTATAAAATGATAATTTTGTCGTTTTCTTACTACGACAATGATTGTGCCGTCGTACAGATATTTCTTGACAAAAAGAATATTCCCCAACCAAACGAATATTATATAACAACTTGCATACTTTGCAAAATTTATAAATACTACCCACGACTATATCATTATATCAAATCCACACCATAATATTCAAAAAAAAAATACTTCAAGATACTTAAATCTTTATTCATAAAATCTGGGGTCTCACAATCTCCCCCCTTATGAAATTTAAGCTCACTCGAAATTTATATAACGATTTGGTAGTATCAAGAGAGATGAGGATACCTTGACTTCATTTCAGATTCTAACTCTTAAGGTATAACCTTTGAGTGTTGAATACGATCCTTTTATCCAATATTTTAACACGTATCTCCGCATACGTTAAATCTTCTGCTATCTCGTCTAGTTCTAATTTAATAACGTGGTTCGGGTCATCGTAACATCGATATATGAAAAACGTTATGAACACGCGACATACTTGGCGGTAAAACGAGTCTATAGGCCACAGTTCCTACTCGATAAAGGATTTCAAATGGGCCAATAAAATCGAGAGTTGAGATTTCCTATCTTCATCGATTCTTATTTCTAGAATAACGCCCTCTTGAACCTTCTTCTTCATATTCATCAACTCCGTGTAAGACCCCAACTTATTATTTAATGAAATTAAATTTCCTCTATTTATTATCTTGAAATAGTAAGGGTTGATTTGATTAATGTGGTAAGTTATGGGTAAAATGCACAATTATTTCAAACAAGCAAGTGGTTTTAAAATATTCATTATTGACGGGGAATATTCGTTTGGTCGTGGAATATTTTTACTGTCGAGGAATATTCGTACGACGGCGCATCCTTGTGTGGGCCCATAACGGAAAGCGATTGGATGAAGAAAACGACAAGAATAAGTTGGTTATAAATAACGACGTAGTTGTTACCGTTAATACTGTTGGAATACCCGGTGATTAAAACACAAGAAGACATTACCGGTATTATTACACCAATTATTGATTCTTACGTAAGAAGACACTACTCAATAATTGTTATAGTAATTACTGTTCAGTATTTTATTTTATTGATTCAATAATTGTTGCGTTGATATTTTATATTACTGTTGCTTTAATAATTGTCATTGCACAATATTTTTTATTATCGGAACAATAATTCATATTATCTGAATAATATTAATAGATAACATTATTGGCAATGTCTAGAAAGTTCTGTCTAAGGAGAGGTTTGGTCATCTAATTGCGCGCCAGTAAGGAGAGATCCTTATTGGAAAGCCCCCTCTTTCTTGGGAAGCCGGCCGTTTTGTCGAAGAATGTGATTCTGTAATATTATTTGTGAATAATTAATTATTGATTTATATGATGAGAAAAATATTGATTTTATGCGGATGTAGATGGAGAAAATTTTTTAATGTGACAATTGTTGAAGATTAATATTTTATCTTTTTCTGATAAAATAATTCATTTAAATATATTATTTTAATAATATATTAATGGTGATATTTTTACAATTAATGTGGGATATATGAGTATATAAGGAGGAAGAGTATTTTTGTGGCATTAAATAATTAACACATGTTTTGTGTGTCGGTAGACCCCAATTCTTGACCGAAATTTGATTATAGCTTGTAAAATCGTCCGTTTGTGGATTTCGGTCAATTTCTGTCTGGAATTTGGAAAAACTTTCTTCTGGAAAGTTGTAGAGAATGAAATTTCCTATGGAAAGGACATGTGGTTTGAATTTTTATGATAAAAGAGCTATTTATTATGAATTATTGAAGTTCCGTAGTTCCGAAATAATTGATTTTTGAAAATTTTAATTATTTTTAATTACAAAAATATTTTTTTTGCTTGGTGGGCTGCATTAAACATGTGCAAGGTGGCTGAATTCAGATTCAAGAGGTGGGTTTGACAATTTTGTAAATATAATAATATTATATTAAATTTTCTGCTTTGGTGTTCTAAGCATTTTCCTATAAATAGGGTGCTTAGGTTAGAATTGAAAATCACACCAGAAACTGAAGTTTTCTCTCTATTTCTCTCTCGATATATTGAGCATATTCTTGTGAGTATTTTGATACCTTGAGTGTTGCTATACGGTGCAAGTTTCCTTCAGCACTATATCTAGTATTCTAATCGTAGAAGTCTGCTTTTTTTCGAGGTAAGGGATGTTATTTTTTCATATATGATATTATTTCTTTCAATATCATTATCTCGAAGTATTGATCTAAAATTTTAATCAAATTTGGAACTTTTTGTGTCGGGGTTCTTATTCACGATATCTGACCTTTATTCACGAATCTGAGACTATTCATGAAAAATGAAATTTTTTTCTTTTCGTCCAAAATATCTATTATGGATACTAGCTTTGATTGTATCCATGTTTTGATCATTCTTGAATTTTACTTCACCATGATTGTTTATGAAGTATTCTTGAACTCGGATTGTTTAAAGTACGAATCCATAATATTTGTTCTTTTGTTTCCTTTGGATTCGCTTTTTTAAAATTATTTTCATCATCCTCGGTCCTAAATGATGATGTTACTGAATATCTTTGGCCTGTAGTGCAAAGATGGTTGATTTTATGATGAATATCTTTAGCCCGTAGTGCAAAGATGTACAGGTGTTGAGATAAACATGACCGACTGATGAATATCTTTGGCTCAGTAGTCAAAAGATGAATATATAATTCAAGATGTGCATTGATTGATGTTACAGGATAAAATAATGATGATGGACTTTTAAATTCATAGATTATAGTAGATTTTATCTCTACGTAACTCATCTATGAATTTATTATTTCATTCAACGATCCGAAACTTGTTGTCTATTGATTCTATCAAATTTTCCTCTGTTGAAGACTAACGATAATTTGTTATATATTATCTTAGTCATAATATTCTTTATCGGGCTAGTTGAGCTCACCCTTTTCCTTTTTGTTCCATTTTTCTTCTCGTGAGGCGAGAATGTGGCGAAGTCTACTAGTCCAGGGTACCTGAATGAAGGTTCTAGAAGTTGTTTTAGTAGTCCTCACCATTTTGTAAAGTATTGTATCAATAATTTTAATGAGGACTTAGTTGGGTATGTATATTGTCTAGAAGAAAATATTTGTATTTAAAATCACAGTTTTTATGATGTATTAATAAAGTTGTAGTTGTTTCTGTACCATGTTATTGACGACCTAAAATGGGTGATGTATACCTATTTTGGGGGCGTCACAGTTGGTATCAGAGCTTAGGGATATGATCTCCTGGCGGAGATCGGGGAATAGAACTAGGAGGGGAGGGCGAGTAAATCCTTCGCTAGTGTGTCCTACCTAAGCTTATTTGTTAGTTGTCAAGATATAGGGATATTATGTGATATGTTGATTTTTTAATTAACTTTTGTTTTATTGCGGTATTTGAGAATGTCAATCGAGAATGTTAATGATGGAGTAAATGAGACCATGGAGACGCTTTGTCTTTCACCAATGAGGAGAACGCAAAGCCAGTCGACAATGTTCCTCCCGTGAACAATGCCACCGAAAGCGAGATGATGAACGATGGGATGTTTAGAAATTTTTTGCAGTTCATGCAAAATCAGATGAGGGAGACTCGTACACAAAATACCGGTGGAAATGATAACAACGCACAATTTGTCACGGCCAAGCAGTTCAAAGAGTTGGGACCACCAGAATTCTGGGGAAAGCCGGATCCGATTAAAGCGGAGACGTGGGTCAAACAAATTATCAAGATATTCGATGTCTTGGGATGCACGGAGGAATGAAGGTTCTATTCGCCACCTTTATGTTTCAGTAATGAGGCAGACATCTTGGTGGGAATCGTGAAGCGTACTCCATCCGGTAGACTTAAAGCATGTCTTGGGAGACGTTTCAGAAACTGTTCAATGACAAGTACTTTCCTGAAAGTATTCGTCATATGAAGGAAGTGAAGTTTATTAGACTGAAACAAAATAACATGACGGAGTCCCAGTAAAAGGCAAAGTTTGCAGAGTTGTCGTGTTTGCACCTCATTTGGTGGAGAATGAGGAGCGTGTACGAGCGGATGTTTTCGAGAGGTTGAAACCGACATACGTCCAAGATCTCATTTCTCATAAATTTTCTCTCTATTCTGATGTTGTCAACAGGGCTCAATTATTAGAGCGAGATAATGAGTACGTTCAACCGAGGTACCATAACCAGGATCATACCGGAGATAGCAGTCAATAGAATAACGATAACCAGCGGAGAAAGAAAAAGACGGACAAAAATGGTAACCACTCGGTGGTAGTCATGGCCATGAGAATAGAAAAGAAGCGAGTGGGAGGAGATTTTAAAAGAGGAGATTCAACAACGACCGTGTGAAGACGTCGGCCAAAGAAAAGAATCGGGTTCAAGTGGAGGAGAATGACCACCGGTCGTATGCTAAGTGCAGAAAAGAAGGACATATCAGTCCAAACTGCTCACAACAGTTCAAGGTATGTTATAATTGTGTTAAGGAATGACATATTGCTCGAGATTGTACGATAGCAAAACCAAGTCCAGGGGGGACGGTGACTCAAAAGGCTGTCCCAGAAAAGTCAAAGTAAACGGTTCCTGGAAGAGCGTTTGTTGTGACTGGTCAAAATGCGAGGAACCCAAACGAGGTGATCACGGGTAAGCTAATCATTAATTCTTGCAAAGTTTATACCTTAATTGATACTGGTCCTACCCATTCATTTATCTCTCCTGCTTGTACTCAACGTTTAAACTTGACTCCGGAGAAATTAGACTTTGATTTATCTGTGGAGACTCCATTAGGAGAAACTTTCATCACATCCATCGTTTATAAATCTTGTTTGATCCAAGTTGGCACCATCACATTACACATTGACCTTATCTCTTTAAAGATACTTGCTTTTGATGTGATTTTGGGGATTGATTGGTTAACTACTCATCACGCCAAAATTGATTGTTTTTCGTAAGGTTGTTAGTTTTTATATTCCTAACCAACCCTGTTGTATTTAATTCAAGAAACTAAACCATTAAAATCAATCACCATCATATCTAGTCATAAAGCTATTCGTTTATTGAAAAACGGATGTCAAGATTTCTTAGCCCATGTTATGGATTTGAATAAAGACACGCCGATTTGAATAATATTCCTATTGTTAGTAAATTTCCGGAAGTGTTTCTCAAGAACTTCGATCTACCCCGTAACGTGAAGTTGAATTCTTTATTGATCTTGAGCCTGGTATAAAGCCCATTTCTAAAATCCCATATCGAATGGCTCCTATTGAACTTCAGGAGTTAAAGGTCCAACTACTGGAGTTGTTGGACATTAGTTTCATTCGTCTAGTACATCTCTTTGGGGTGCTCTGCTTTATTATTAAAAAGAAAGAGCGGGAGTATGCGACTTTTGTTTTGACTATCGGAATTGAACCATGTTACCATCAATAATAGGTATCCGCTACCTCGTATTGATGACCTGTTTGACCAGTTGCAAGGAGCACAATTCTTTTCAAAGATCGATCTTCGTTATGGATATCGTCAGTTGAAGATTAGAACTGAGGATATTCCAAAGACTGCCTTTAGAACTCGGTACGGGCATTATGAATTCTTAGTCACGTCTTTTGGATTGACTAATGCTCCTGCGGATTTCATGGATATGATGAACCGAGTATTCAAGGATTATTTGGATCGGTTTGTTGTTGTCTTTATTGATGACATCCTCATATATTCCAAAAGCCGTGAAGATCATGAGCACCATTTGAAGTTGGTACTCCAAAGGCTTCGTGAAAATAAGCTATATGCCAAGTTAAAGAAATGCGAGTTTTGGCTTGAGGAAGTAGTATTCCTTGGGCACGTGGTGTCAAAACATGGAGTATCTGTTGACCCGGCGAAGATTGAAGCAATACAAAGTTGGGAGCAACCAAGTCGGTGGCCAAAATCGTAGCTTTACGGGCTAGCGGGTTATTATCGAGATTCGTGGAAGGGTTTTCTCGAATCGCTACTCCATTAACTCGCCTAACTCGGAAGGATAAAAATTCGTTTGGAGCGAGGAATGCGAGAAGAGTTTCCAAGAACTTAAGAGGAGACTTATTTCGGTACCTGTTCTAACAATACCATATGGTTCGGATGGATTTGTTATCTACAACGATGCTTCGGGCAAAGGGTTAGGATGTGTTCTCATGCAACGTGGGAAAGTCATAGCCTATGCCTCGCGACAACTTAAAGAATATGAGAGGAATTATCCTACTCATGATCTAGAGTTGGCAGCAGTCGTCTTCGCGCTAAAGATCTGGAGGCACTATCTATATGGGGAGAAAGTGGAGATATATTCAGACCATAAAAGCCTCAAATATTTCTTCACTCAAAAGGAACTCATCATGCGGCAACGACGTTGGCTCGAGTTGTTGAAAGATTATGACCACACTATTCAATATCATCTTGGAAAAGCGAAGCGTGGTAGGCGATAGCGTTGAGTAGAAGATCATATGTAGGAGAAAGTGCGATGATGTCAGTATATGCATAGAGCCAACTTTAATAGAAAAAATTTAAGGTTGCTTCAAGCCACCCAATTCGAAGATGATGCGTATGAAGAAGAAAGTACAAGAAGGTGCTATTAGGAGCGAGAATCGATGAAGAAAGAATACTTGAGTCCACTCCGGACTTTGTGTTCCTAACGACTCGATTTGAAGTACAAGATTATGATAGAGGCACACAATACACCATTTGCGATCCATCCTGGAAGTACCAAAATGTATCGTGATCTTCGACATACATTTTGGTGGAACAATATGAAGAGAGAGATTGCAAAGTTTATCTCGACGTGTTTAACTTGTCAACGTGTAAAGGCGGAGCATCAAGTACCTAAGGGTCCATTGCAACCACTTGAGATTCCGAAATGGAAGTGGGAACACATTACCATGGATTTTGTTACGGGTCTTCCTACGGTTTCTCAAGGCATCGATGCTATTTGGGTTATTGTTGATAGATTAATCAAATCTGCTCATTTCTTACTGATACGGGAGACTTATTCCCTTGAACGTCTTGCTCATATGTATGTAAATGAGATTGTGAGATTGCATGGCATGCCAGTATCCATAGTTTCGGATCGTGACCCAAGATTTACTTCAAGATTTTGGGTTAGCTTGCAAAAAGCTATGGGCATGGATTTATGATTTAGTTCGGCATACCATCCTCAAACGGACAGACAATCAGAGAGGACTATTCAAACTCTTGAAGATTTATTAAGACTCTGTGTCCTAGACTTCAAAGGGAGTTGGGATAAGTATTTACCATTGGTGGAATTCTCCTATAACAACAGTTATCAGACAAGCATTGGTGTGGCCCCATTTGAAGCATTGTATGGACGAAAGTGTCGCTCAAAGATATGTTGGGACGAGGTGGGTGAAGCAACATTGTTGGGACCGAGTTGGTACGTATGACTACAGAAATTATCCAAATGATTCGACAACGTATACAAACGGCACAAGATCGACAAAAGAGTTATGCGGATCTTCATCGAAAGGATTTGGAATTTAGTATTGGGGATCATGTATTGTTGCGTGTTGCCCCATGGAAGGGAGTTACAAGATTCGGGAAGAGAGGAAAGCTCAATCCACGATTTATTGGTCCATTTCAAATTCTTGACCGAGTAGGTAATGAAGCCTATAGACTCGCGTTACCTCCGAGTATGTCTCGTGTTCATAATGTGTTTCACATATCTGTACTTCGTAAATATGTGAAAGACCCGAACCACGTTATTGAGTTAGAACCAGACGAGATAGTCGAAGACTTAACGTACGAAGAGGTACCTGTCAAGATCTTGGATAGGAAGGAGCATGTCCTACGCACAAAGGTCATACCACAAGTTAAAGTTTTGTGGAGGAACCATCTTTATAGAGGAAATGACCTGGGAGTTGAAGCGAAATGAAAGTGAGGTATCCTCACCTTTTCGAAACACCACGTACGTACGTCAATTTCGAGGACGAAATTTCATAAGGAGGGGAGGTTGTAAGACCCCAACTTATCATTTAATGAAATTAAATTTTCCCTATTTATTATCTTGAAATAGTAAGGGTTGATTTGATTAATGTGGTAAGTTATGGGTAAAATGCGCAATTATTTCAAACAAGCAAGTGGTTTTAAAATATTCATTGTTGACGGGAATATTCGTTTGGTCGTGGAATATTTTTACTTGTCGGGGGGAATATTAAATGCGGCCATGTTGACCTTATGTGGGCCCCATAACGGAAAAGCGATTGGATGAAGAAAACGACAAGGATAAGTTGGTTATAAATAACGGCGTAGTTGTTATCATTAATACTGTTGGAATACCCGGTGGTTAAAACACAAAGTAGCATTTGCAGATTACACCAATTATTGATTCTTACGTAAGAAGGCACTACTCAATAATTATTACATGGTAATTCTATGTTCGATATTTTATTTTATTGATTCAATAATTGCTGCGTTGATATTTTATATTACTGTTATTTTAATAATTGTCATTGCATAGTATTTTTTATTATCGGATCAATAATTCATATTATCTGAATAATATTATTAGATAACATTATTGGCAATGTCTAGAAAGTTACATCTAAGGAGAGGTTTGGTCATCTAATCATGCATAGCGAGAGAGAGATCCTTATTGAAAGCCCCTCTTTCCAGGAACGCGCCGGTTGTCAAGAATGTGATTACGTAATATTATTTGTGAATAATTAATTATTGATTTATATGATGAGGAAAATATTGATTTTATGCGGATATAGATGGAGAAAATTTTTTAATGTGACAATTGTTGAAAATTAATATTTTATCTTTTTCTGATAAAATAATTCATTTAAATATATTATTTTAATAATATATTAATGGTGAAATTTTTACAATGAATGTGGGATATATGAGTATATGAGGAGGAAGAGTATTTTTATGGCATTAAATGATTAACACATGTTTTGTGTGTCGGTAGACCCCAATTCTTGACCGAAATTTGATTATAACTTGTAAAATCGTCTGTTTGTGGATTTCGGTCAATTTCTGTCTGAAATTTGGAAAAACTTTCTTTTGGAAAGTTGTAGAGAATGAAATTTCCTATGAAAAGGACATGTGGTTCGAATTTTTATGATAAAAGAGCTATTTATTATGAATTATTGAAGTTCCGTAGTTCCGAAATAATTGATTTTTGAAAGTTTTAATTATTTTTAATAACAAAAATGTTTTTTTTGCTTGGTGGGCTTCATTAAACATGTGCAAGGTGGCTGAATTCAGATTCAAGAGGTGGGCTTGACAATTTTGTAAATATAATAATATTATATTAAATTTTACGCTTGTGTTCTAAGCATTTTCTATAAATAGGGTGCTTAGGTTAGAATTGAAAATCACACGTAAAGCTCAAGTTTTCTCTATTTCTCTCTCGATATATTGAGCATATTCTTGTGAGTATTTTGATACCTTGAGTGTTGCTATACGGTGCAAGTTTCCTTCAGCACTATATCTAGTATTCTAGTCAGGAGTACCGTCTTTTCGAGGTAAGGGATGTTATTTTTTTCATATATGATATTATTTCTTTCAATATAATTATACCGAAGTATTGATCTGAACTTTTAATCAAATTTGGAACTTTTTGTGTCGGGATTACTATTCACGATATCACGACCTTATTCACTTAATACTTGACTATTCATCGAAAAATGAAATTTTTTCCTTTTCGTCCAAAACATCTATTATGGATACTAGCTTTGATTGTATCCATGTTTTGATCATTCTTGAATTTTAGTTCACCATGATTGTTTATGAAGTATTCTTGAACTCGGATTGTTTAAAGTACGAATCTATAATATTTGTTCTTTTGTTTCACTGGATTCGTTTTCTTTAAAATTATTTTCATCATCCTCAGTCCTAAATGATGATGTTACTGAATATCTTTGGCCTGTAGTGTAAAGATGGTTGATTTTATGATGAATATCTTTAGCCCATAGTGCAAAGATGTACGGTGTTGAGATAAACATATCGATCGATGAATATCTTTGGCTTCAGAGTGCAAAGATGAATATATGATTCAAGATGTGCATTGATTGATGTTACAGGGATAAAATAATGATGATGGACTTTTAAATTCATAGATTATAGTAGATTTCATTCTCTACGTAACTCATCTATGAATTATTATTTCCGCTGCTGATCTGAAACTTGTTATCTATTGTATTCTATCGATTTTTCCTGTTGAAGACTAACGATAATTTGTTCTATATTATCTTAGTCATAATATTCTTTTCCGGGCTTGTTGAGCTCACCCTTTTCCTTTTGTTCCATTTTTCTTCTCGGAGGCGAGAATGTGGCAGTACTAGCTTCAAGAGTTCTGAATGAAGGTTCTAGGAAGTTGTTTTAGTAGTCCTCACCATTTTTGTAAAGTATTATATCAATAATTGTAATGAGGACTTCGTTGGGTATGTATATTGTCTAGAAGACAATATTTGTATTTAAACTCATAGTTTTTATGATGTATTAATAAAGTTGTAGTTATTTCTGTACCATGTTATTGACGACCTAAAATGGGTGATGTATACCAATTTTGGGGGCGTCACACTCCGGGTCTGTAGCTTGAGCATCTTTAACTTTATCGATTAAAGTCGATTCTAGTCGTATATTCGTTATCTTCACGTGGGTCCCTAGAGTCTTTAACTCTATCTTCATCATTTGTAAGTTATACGAAATGGGTCTTTGTGTTAACAACTTCGCACTCATAAACGCATACGATCTTTTACTCAACATGTCAGCTACCACGTTCGCTTTCCCACGATGGTATTGAATGGTACGATCGTAATCTTCAACAGCTCGAGTCAACGTCTTTGGCGCACGTTACGTTCATTTTGGGTGAAGAAAAATATTTGAGGATTTTAGAAATGGGTTTTATACTGGGGTCAATACAAAATTCAATTTCACGCTCTAGAGGTAGGCTAAGAAGTCTTCAAGAATACGTCAGGAAATTTATTAACAATAGAAATATCATTCAAAACTGTGACTCTCATCCAAGACTTGGATAACACATGTAATGAAGGTTTCTCCTAACGGAGTTTCAACCAATAAGTCAAAGTCTAACTTCTCCAGAGTCAAATTTAAATATTGAACGCAAGCAAGAGAGATAAAATAATGGGTAGAACCAATTTCTAATAAGGTATAGACTTCGCAAGAATTTATAATTAACTAACCCATGTTAACTTCGTTCAGGTCACTCGCTTTTTGAGAAGTCACAAAAAATGCTCTTCCTGAAACTACCGACTTTGTTTTGTCCGTATACACCTTTGGTGCCACCGTCCCAGCTGGACTTGACTTTGGTGCACGACAAAATCGGGCTAGGTGACCTTCTTTTCCACAATTTTAACATGCTTTGGACTACATCACGCAGTTTGGACTGATATGTCCCTCCCCTTCGCATTTAAAACATACGACCGGCGGTCGTTCTCCTTCCTTTGAAACGGGTGCTGGTGTCTTTCCATCATTATTGAACCTTCTCTTCTTGAAATTTCAACTTCTATTATCTTGGCCATGATTACCACCGAAGTGGTTACCATTCTTGGCATGATAATTTCCCCCACGATGGTTATCATTGTTCAGATGACCGTTGCCACCGGTATGATTATTATTGTGTTGTTGGTCGTTGCCTTTTAGTTGTGCTGACTCATTATCGAACTCCAATAATTGAGCCCTATTAACAACATCTGAATACAAACAAAGTTTGTGAGAAATGAGGTATTGACGTATCTCGGGTTTCAAACCTCTTAGAAATATTCGTGTCATTCTCTCCTCATTATCAACTAAGTGGACGTAAACCGGGACAAATTTCGGTAAACTTGGCTTCGTCTTTGTGACACGGTCGTGTTGTTTTGCTTGACTTGATGAACTCTACCTCTTTCATGTGACGAATACTTTCGAGAAAGTACTTGTCATTGAAGCAGTTCTTGGAACCTCTCCCAAGTCATCTTCCGGTCTGGCGAGTTGAGTTCGCTTACTGATTCCCACCAGGTTTTACGCCGCCGCAACATGAAGGTGGCAAAAGGAACCTTTGCTCCTCGGAGCATCCCAAGACATCAAATATCTTACAGATCTGTTTTATCCACGCCTCTCGCCTTTAAGTGGTTTTTGCTCTCTCAAAAAAACTCCGGTGGTCCCAGCTCACCGAAGCTTAGCAGTGACCATCTGAGAGTTGCCAATTTTTCCACTTGTATTTTGGACAGGAGCCGCTCTCGACTGATGTTTCATGAATTGCATAAAACCTCTGAACATTTCATCATTCTTCATTTGGTCAGTGTTGTTGTTTGCATGAGGATTGTCGTCTTCCTGATGCACATTATCCACGATTATTGATCCTGTGGAGACTCAGCGGTCTCCTGTGCTCCATTGCTATTCTCAACATTCTCGGATGTCATTTTCAAATCGCCACAAAACAAGGGTTAATTGACATGTCACATATAACCCCTATACTCTGACCAACCAATTAAATATCAAATAAACTTAGGTAGGTCATACTAGCGAAGGAATTCCCCGTCTCTCCCCTCCTAGTTCTTGTCTCACATCTCACCGGGGATCATATCCTAAGCTTTGATACTAACCTGTGGCGCCCCCAAAAGCGGTATACATCACCCATCTTGAGTCGCCAGATACATGGTACAAAATACAAATAAAAACTTAATTATCCAACTGGCGTGTAAAATACGACAAACATATACTGTGAGTTTTAAATAGGAAAATTGTCATCTAGACAATATCCACACTCAAAGGAGTCCTAATTACATTTATTGTCACACTATTTAACTGAATAGTGAGGACTACTAATGCTATCTTCTGGACCGTCACTCCGTTCCCCGACTCGTCCCAGCTATATTCTCATTTCCTGAAAAAACAGTGAAAGGAAGGGTGAGCTCAACTAGCCCGGTAAGAAATATTATGACTAAGATAATGTAAAATAAATTATCATTAGTCTTCAACAATGTTAAACTGATAAAATACAATTGACATCAAGTTTAACTACAGCGGAACAAGCAATCCATTAAAAGAGTCAAGTAGAGAATAAAATCTACTATCTTTTATGATTTAAAAGTTTTCATCAATTTTTATCGGCCGAGACTCGACTTAATAAATAAACCACATCATCGAATCATCCCCTTTTCTGGGCCAAGGATATTCATTAAATCATCAATGGTCATGATCATACCGAATAATCCCTGTTCATAATCATACCAAATCCATCTCTGCACGTAAGCCAAAGATATACAACAATAAAACCAATAATCAACAATTCATCTTTTCACGTAAGCCAAAGATATATAATTCAATAAACAACAGTCCATCTTCGCACGTAAGCCAAAGATAACTTTCATCACCATATAAGCATGATGATGATGACAATGATATAAACATTAATCAAACTAAAACAAGGATAAAAATTAAAGACTTTAAATTTATCCAAATATTATCAACCACTCATAATTTAATATTATTAATATCATAACAATATTTTAATCACATCTAAACTTATAAACAATTTGTTTCAATTGTTTACACTTTACCAAATAATGCATTTAATCATTCAAAGAATGCCATAATCATAAGATTTCATCACCAATGATCAAATCCCTTATCAACAATCTACATATACCTTATATAGGATTTCCAAGCCATAAAATCCTATTTTCCAACTTTGTTACTTCACATAACATATTTAACTCATATGTTCAGTAATTAAACCATTTTTATGAAAAATACCAAATCGGTCCCAAAAATATTTCATTTACGGGATTTAGCGAGAATATAGTCCCATAATGAACATATATTTTTCTCGGAATTTTTAAAATTCATTTACTATTTTTCAAAAATCAATTTCAAATTAATTCCTTAAGAAATTAGCTACCTCAAGTTTAACTCCAAAAATTCCAAAATCTTAGCAGAATCTTACACATGTTAACGTGAGTCTCCAGTTTAAATTTCATGGTCATCAGAGTTATAGAACTCCGGTTATAGCGTTTTTCGTTGGAAAAACCTAAATATTGAAATGGTCATAACTTGCTCATTTTAAGTCGGAATGAACTCATTTTTGGACAGGAGGTTCTTTATACCATATACTTTCATGTCCCAAAAAACCAGAATTTTTCTCATAATTTAAGTGGCCGAAATAGCCCTTCTAAAATCTGGACAGTAGCATTTCGGTAATTTCCAGCTTTTGACTCCTTTGCTAAAATCAGTCCACACGAAAATCTACAACACCTTTTCCAGTGATTCCACTTGGAGATGCTACAAAACTCATAGATCTAACTCTAGAACTTGACCACACTCAAAAATTCAAAATATAATAGGAGATATGGTCAATTGAATTTCATGTTCCATTTTTACCAAAATCTGATTTTTCAACCCTTTGTGATTTCTAAGAAACTTTCATGTTTTCACATAATAACCAACATAACTCATCATAACACTTACTAATACTTCATATACCCATGATTTTCATTAGTCCAATGCTTTTATTATGACTCTCATCATAATCAACGTAACCACATTATTTCTACAATTTAATAAGGAATGAATACGAAGGATCATTCACCACGATACGTAATCCACTTATATAGGTTATTCCAACGGAATACTAAAGAATGGAATAACAGAAGGATTCACCATGCATGCGATAGAGACCGCACCGACAGGTTATTTCCAACAGAATAATAAAGAATGGAATAACAACAGAAATCATCATGCATGCGAGACGTCGCGTGAGCGGAGTTATTTCAGCGAATAATAAATAACGGAACCGAATTGGTCGCAAAATTACATGCCAAGCAGGATGTCCCAACAAAATAATAAAGAATGGAATAACAACAGAAATCACCATGCATGCGGTACTTCGCATAGACAGGTTATTCCAACAGAATAATAAATGATGGAACCAGGTCCAACGTAAAACGCACAAACATGATATTTTCTGCCAGAATAATAAATGCGGAATAATAAATAATGGAACTAGGTCAGGCGAAATTCGCACCGACAGGATATTCCAATAGAATAATAAATAACGGAATAATAGAAGAATTTCACCATATATGCAGTACTTTGCATATACAGGTTATTCCAACATAATAATAAAGAATGGAATAACAGAAGAATTTCACCATGTATGCGATTGCGCATGACAAAAGTTATTCAACATAATAATGAAGAATGGAATAACAACTCTACAGTATTGAAAGAAAGTAATTCTCTTCATGAATACGAAAGAATAATAATACCCTTATAGAGTACAACAAATAATATCTCTTACCTCAAAAGAAGAAATTTGGATCTTTGGAATAGTGAGGGGAGCAGACTTCTCTTCTTCTTTCTCTCAATAATTTCTCTCTATAATAATGGCTCTAAAG